>JAOXNO010000005.1:8618131-8656617 GCA_028565335.1 Limnodromus scolopaceus
GGACACCTCCCACTAGAGCAGGTTGCTCAAAGAGCCATCCAGCCTGGCCTTGAACACTTCCAGGGATGGGGCATCCAAGACTTCCCTGGGCAACCTGTTCCAGTGCCTCACCACCCTCAAAGGAAAGAATTTCTTACTAAAGATGATAATAAGATAGGTAAAGAAGATAATATTGCTAAAGATGTAAATACTTATAGCTCACCAGCTTCAAAATTTAATTGAAGTTAGTGTTGATCCTATCTCATGGAATGCAGTATTCTCAGGAACAAAATCTTAGAGTTTTGTAGCATTTAATATTATTATCAAGAGGTGACTAGCTGCAAATCAAATGAAATATGCATGATGAGATGCCAGTCGTTCCCTACCATCTGTTTCCATGTTTTTACTTTACCTCAAATATGAAACAGAATTAAAAGAGGCCTGTTTCCAGGGGACACCCTACCATTACTTGGCAAATCGACACTGCGGCTACCCATTCACATTCAGCATTTGTTCTTTAAAAGGAGCAGAAAATACATGGTCGTGGGAAGCTGCCAATGATGAAAAAAAGAAAATATCATTTGAGTCATGGAGTGGGGGGGTACTGACAGCTTTATACTTTACCATCCTCAATCATGAGGACTTAAGGTTTAATTAGCTCTACCTTTGCCATCATTACAGACATCACAGTAATGGAGAAAATTCGAAACAGGATATGAAAAGGCAATTAAGGTCCCAAAACACAACCGTGTATTCTTCATCCACACACATGTCTTGGTCTAGATTCTCCTGCTGAAGTCAGTGGGAGCACAGGGGTCAATGAGACACTCGGGTTTGGCACAGGTTACTATGGAGATTAATGACAGACCTCCCAGTTATTTTAGAGGGAATGAGACTGGCTTGAGTAACAGCTCAGAAGAAAAGTCTAGAACTTTAAGAAAATAATTAAATCCACTTGTTTGATTTCATGTGTGCTCAGATGAAAAGAAAAACTAATCTTAAGAGTTTCCCGTCTTTTTTAGTAAATTTAGTCATTAGTTAAGGGATAGAGGATTTTAGAAGTTCCCATCACATTCACCAATGCTTCTCTAGCCTAATTTTCAGAAATACAATTACTTATTGGCATATCTGGAGCAGGTTGCTAGAAATGCCAGAATGCATGATGGTTTTGTGATTTAAATTAAGGCCAAGGACACATTGTCTTCTCAAAAAAAAAAAAAAAAGGTAGAATTAACTCCTCAGCCTATGCTGTTTGGCCAAGCCCATGTATCTAAAATATAATTTGTGGGTGTTCTGATATGCTTATTATTTAAGAATAATTCCAAAAATTTTAAAAACGTGCTTTACAAATACATAGGGCTTTAGCATTCTTCTGCCTGTCAGAGGTAGATATGCCTATGGAGCATTAGTGTAGAGTGCTAAATATCCAGTTTAAACACTTGGCAATCAATTAGATGCCAGAGTTACGAATGTAACCAGCTTTTCACTCTTGTTCTTCAGCTTTAATTAGAGTTGGACAAAAAACAGGAACATCGTGACAAAAAAGGGACACATTTTCCACCCAAAATACTCTTAATTTCAAAACTGTTTGATCATCTGTAGCATTGGCTTCAACACAAGTGCTATACATCCTTCTACCTTTGTGTCAGCATTCATTATAAAAAGAACTGGTAATTAGATTAGTCCTGTGAGCAATAGTTGCTTATCTAAGAATGCGTTTGACAGGCTGAGCCATAAATAAGAAGCTGTATGTGAATATAAGGAGAAATCAAGACTTACCAAATAAAACCCAAGCTTATTTCTGTTATGCTGATGCTGAAGGTCCATCCATTTACTCAATGTCTCTACATTAAGTTAATGCTCATTTATTTCATGTATCGCTTTATTTTTTATCCCGAAATTATGGCTTGATTCTGAAGTCCTTGTCCAGAAAAAAAACCCAACACCAAAATATTACCCTGAAGTTGAGTGTTGGTTGAGCAAACTCATGAAAGCATCTTCCCTGTTGCAAGTCCTGCTTAAGCCAGGAACAAATAAGCCATCCAGGATGTACCCCAATGTAATTTTGTTCTTGGCAACACATGACTTGTGAGCATATCGACATGTTTTACTGTAACAAACTAGCTTATGTTTTACAGGAGGTAATACATACTGTAGTCCTTATGCTAAATAAATCCAGCTATACATCTCAAGAGCACAACATTAGTATGAAACCCACATGCCGTGTTCCAGCTTTTACTGTGAAGGCTGAAGGTTTAAGATGATTATGCCTCTTTACAGTATATTATCTGAAGTTTTAGTCAAATTCAGGAAAATTATGGATTGATTCAAAAGCTGTTTCCAGTGACACAGCTGACAGCAACCAAGTCAGCTATCACTCCTTTTTTGCATTTTAACAGCATGTGCAGTCAACAAGAAAGTTCCAATAAAAACACTTTGTGCTTTTATGAAGTCAAAAGAATCGTTTGAATTGCCACTGATAAAGAGTGGTGCATGTCTCCAATAGAGAAAGGCTTGCATTGCTGTCTATATTATCCTCTGTATACTGCAGTAATATGTACAGTATGAATTCAAACAGCAATAGCTGTATTAATTTTGATTAATAAAGTGTTAGGCTCTCCTTTCATTTTCATGTGCTTCTTACGGTATAGAAAGACTGTCACATGTGCTATAGGCATGCTTGAAAACCTGGGGTTAATATGAGAAGAGAGCAGCAGTTGAGGGAGAATTTAGGCTACGAGCATTGCTGCTGAAGGAAGCTGGCTGTAATAGAAAGCTTTTCCTAGGAAATGAAACTATCTCAGTACAGAAAAATCTAGGTACCACCTCAGGAGCTTTTATAGGAAAACCTCTTTCTTACATGTTGTCCCAAGAATCACAATCACAGTTAATTGGGACATAACTTTAAAATATTTTAACTAATTTGAACAAAGAGTCTAACAGATTCAGAAAAGAACAGGAAGGATCTGTGGAGATTGAGAAAGAGAAAAATCCTTGATAAAACCAGAATTTCCAGTTAAAGTGGTATATTAAATTACATTCTCCAAAATCTTTCCCTCCTCAATTCTCCTTCCTCAAAAACAAGAACAAAAGCAATTAAAATCACTTGGTGATTGCAGCACTGATAAATGAAGGCAGAGTCACAAGGCTTCTCTAACGGCACATAAAAGAACATCATTTACAAGGTGAGTTGGAATAATTTGTATTACACTAACATTCACTACAGGTCAAGGTCTTAGGAAAACTTCTTTTTAAGGACTATATAGGACTTGTCTCCATTGGTCCCTTTTTAATTTTTTCCACTGTAATTCAATACTCCAGATTTCCATAGTCAGAGGCTTTAGTAGTGTCACTGAATAGTCAGTGTCCAATTAATAGCAACTTAATTAGGGTCATAATTTTATTTCTACATTCATTGTGGGTCCAGAAAAATGGGGTTGTAAACCACAATAGCAATGTCCAATTAAACAATTAAAAAATCATGCAGAACTGATTCATGGATTTACACATCATCAGATGCACGTCTGGGACGGAAAACTGGCATGGTCTATATATTCATGACTCGTGTGGGTAGAGTTTCACTGGGTGTTCAGGCTGATGCAAAAGCAAACATTTTTGCTGTGGAATGTTCTCATTCCTACCGCTATAGCTCTCCTCTGTAACTAAAACCAAAGTTTCACAGGAATCTCTGTGAACAAAAGCTTTCCACTCAAACAGTCCTTTAGGCTACAGACTGGGAATCAGAGTAAAAATTCATTTTAGGCACTTACCAAAGTGCCTGAAGTGGTGGCCTCATTGTCAAAAGATCTGAATCACCACTGGGAGATATGTAGTCATCTCTATTTTTTATTTATTAATAGAGTAAGCCTAGAATAAACCAGATCCCAAATTCAGGTGTCACATTAAAAGGCCAATGTTAGGATAGATGAATCAGAGTCCTACTCTGCAATTGCACAGAACCACTGATATCTACCAGTGCTAATTCCACATCATTTGTCCTTTCCACCTCTCATTCACTGTATGTGGGGACCAAGGAATACGAAGCAGCACAAAGAATCCAGGTCCAGAGAGGTCGCCTTGTTCTTGGTCAGGGTCAGTTTGAACCAGTAAGACAGCGGCAAATATAACAGTTCTTGGTAGCTCATGCCTGACTGTAAAATAGTTTGTTCTATACAATTACTTTTGTTTGGTTTTTTGTTTGTTTGTTTGGATTAGGTAAGAAAAAAGACTGGCAAGTTAAAACAGGAGGAAAGGAATAGGTATTTCTCATAACAAAGCTACAAAATTTCACATCCCTCTCTTGGGTTTGTAACAGGCTGAGAAGTGACCTGGATACACCTAAACCTACACAGATTTAATTGACTATGTTTATCAGAAATTAAACAAAGTGGCAAGTGTAACTGGGAAGACTGTGCCATTAGTCTCTGCTCAGGAGTCAGTCAGGGCCATTAACCCCTAACCTGATCAGTTGACTCTGGCTCGGGTGCCAGAGAGTTTCATTCATCATATCAGTAGTTGCTATGATAGTACATGGCCTGGTTTTTCCTGTGTTCTGTTGGCTACCTTATGCAAGATTTAACAGTGAATTTCATTTCTATTTCTCCAAAAGTTTACCTGGGTACCAAAAATAAAAGGAAAAAAAAAAAAAAGCCCAAAGTATGATGCCTCCTGAGATGGTGGAATTGCGATATCCCGTAAGCACAAAGAGGGCAACCTACAGAAACCAGACAGAACTGAAGGCATGAAACTAGAGATCGTGGTAGTGGCTGAATGTCACCCTCATCAACAAAAATACACTTCAAAAGTTCTATTGCTAGAACAGAAAATGCTTAACACTATATTTACTCACTCACTGATTTACCACTTCCTCTGTGGCATTTTAACAATCCCATGATCTCAGTGTTCTAACATAGTAACAATCGTATAAAAACCAGGAAAGTGAAGACCATTTTAGGTCCAAAACTTGTACTTCACTAAACCAATTCAGCTCTGTGCATGTTCTGTCTTGTCTTGTAACATTAGAGTGTAAGTCCTTAGGACAGGACTCCTTGTTTGGTAGCTGTCAGTTACTATGTAAAATCATACACCACAAATAAAGGTAAATTTCTACACCACAAATAAAGTCAAGGAGAATTCTGCCTGTGCTTCCACACTGAAAATGTTCAGAGTTTGGCCTATTGATTATTAACAATAAAACTAGACCTTCCTCCCTTTTTGCTCATTGTTTTTCTTTGTCATCTTCCAGCATCTTGTATCTTCTGAAATACTCCCTAGAAATCACTTAAGACATTAGGAATGCAATTAGCTCTGCGAAAAGCGTGGTGAAGAAACTGCAGGAGCACAATATCAGGGGATGCTTCTGCCCTGTCCAACAGGGCTTTTCCTTTCTCTTTGCCTGCGGGAACTAATCCAGAAGCAAATGTCACTTGAACAGAAATAAAGTTCTGTCATCACTGGAAACACAGCAGGCCAATTAGGGTAATTAGAGCATATTTGCTACACTTTATAAATATTAATTCATTATCCCTGTAGCCCTTGTGACATGAGTTGAACAGCCTTGTGCAACAGTGGAGTCAGCTAGGGCACACAAACACATGTAACGCTGTCAAGCTAAGGTTTCAGCTTCTCCTTTATCAGATACCCTTTTTAATGACTGCAGTTTTGTAGCCATACTTAATTAGGGTCATAATTCTATTCCTACATTCATTGTGGGTCCAGAAAAATGGGGCTGTAAACCACAATAATTAGCCTGCTCAAGTGACTGACCTGGAATGCAAGTCCTTCCCAGCCATCATCTGGAGATTACAATTTTTAAAAAAAACAAGGCCATTTGTTTCCAAAACTAGACAGCTAATTTTACAGCTCTCAGTCATGCAAGTAAAGTGGTCAGCAAGTATAATAATGTTTATCTTTCTGTTGAAGACAAGAATATAATTTAAATGGTGCCTACTGCAGGAACAAAGTTGTGTGGATTAGCAAAAGTTTCTATATTTAATTATATACAGAAATAAAGTTTTGACAGAATTACTGAATGATAAATTGAAGTAGTGCTGCTCGTTTTCATTACCGATACACCTCACGTCACAAAGAAGCCGAGTGATAACACCCATAACTTTTATAGTGCTAGTAGTTCCCGGGTCAACCAAGGAAAAGATGACTCAGTTTCACTCATAAACAGAAGCACATTTTGGGAACTCAAAGAAATACTATCCTCAGGCAAATCAGATCCAACACTGTGAAATTGCAGGTGTCTTTAATTTTGAAGAGGAATGTTTCTGGGGACAACCTGAGTGAGGAACGTTAAGACCGCAAAGGATTACATGGCACAGGAAGTGGGTGAAATTATCTTTTTAGTAAGTGAAAGCAGAGAGCACAAATTCAACATGGGTATCACAGGATGAAAACAAACATGACTTGATGGGGACAAGAAAGAAGCATCAGCAACAATAGCATGAAGTAAGGCTGGCAGCCTCATCCCATCACAGTGGCCTCTGTAAGTCCTGAAGCTGCATTAATAAAACATTTTTCTTGGTGGGACTTGTGTAAACCTGTATGTGCATTTTTTTCTCACTGACTCCTCCTCTTCGACTGACAGCAGTAACTCTGGCCCACAGCTAAAGTACTTCAAGCACTTGCACAAGACCACAATGCATATTTAAGTTTTTGCAAACTACTGATATGCAAAGCCAAAGGGAAAGTTTTCCCTATAAATCAAAATTTGTCATTATTTGCTGTATTTTAATACGATTGTATTTCTAACTATGAACTTTATAGTACTCAAAATGCATGGCTAGCCACAGAGTTGGTCAGTTCTGCTAGAAGAGGCACGAGTTACTGAGAAACACTATAAATCCAACCTGTGTGTCAATGTTTGGGTGAAATAACACATTTTGATCAATGCAGAGTGGAGAATGTGCCCAATTGAAGGATCCTACATTGCCATCTACGGGCCACTCCCGGCAGTTCTTGTCTGAGTCCTGGATAGCTGTGCCTTACCTGATAGATGTGCCTTACCCAAACCCCTCATTCCCACTCCGCCAACACTGGCACTCCTGCTGCTGTGGGACCACAAAAATTGTCTTGCTGAAAAGTAGGTAAGAATAGAAGATTCCCTGACCTTGTTCACCCTACAGTCACACAAATACATGTACCAGTCCAAGGCAAAGGGCAGCGAGATACCAGTGAAAGCCTATGGTAGCACTACTAAAAAGTTACTTGTGCAACTTCACTCAGTGAGGCACCTACCATGGTCACTGGGCTCCAGCGGGGCTCAGCAGAGTTTTCCCAGCCATCCCAGACACCCATGGTAAGCTGGGATCCATCACCCTGCCAAGGAGAGATCTGTTTCTCTCCCTAGCTACAGAAAGAACTTGAATCTAATCTTAACCTTTAGATGTTTAAAGTTAGAAGAAGGTAACCCCATACAGAGCATCTTTTCTAACACAAACTATGAAATTGTTGCTGTTTCACTGTTGGAGGATCAATCCATATTTCTCAAACTTACAACATATTTGTCAAAAAAGCAAAACCATCACTATGTTATGCTCAAAAGAGAAAAGAACTATCACCAAGCACTGATCTCTAGACACGCACAGAATTTTACGCAATGGGCAGGTCAAGATCAATACAAAGAGCCACCTAGTCTTTCTGCATAGGGAAAGCAGGTGTAAATAACGGCAGGGACTGTTCAGAGCAACAGGCTGAATGGCAAGCAAAAGTTAAGCATTATGGATCCCAAATGTCGTCACTAGAGTGTAAATTTGTAGCTCAAAGTGCTGCTCCATTACGATACAGGGTCATCTAAACCTGAACTTACAGTGTCCTGCTCTCCCACAGCCAGCCATGAGCCCACACCCAGGTGTTCCTCCCAGTCACTGATGCTCCTTATGAGACATCGATCCACTGCTTTGGTGGGGTTACTTTTCTCCTTGAAGCAGCTCCCTGGGGGATAAATGAACACTAACATCTGCAGAAGGAATGGCCTGACACGGGCAGTTTCCATCAGGAGTGGCAGCACTAATTTAGAGTGACCCATGGAAGAGGGAGAGAGCAGAAGGACACGAGCTGTAAGCTTCACCCTGGCAGGAGAAAGAGAAATGCTGCTCGTGGGAGAGCAGTCAGCTGGAGATGTTCTAAGGTTAATGTAAAACAAACCTTGCCTTTAGCAAAAGGAGGACTTCCACATTCATTCCTGTAAACAAACAAGACGGCACCAAGGCACTAGTCCCCAATCTGCCACCCAAAGCCTAATGACCTTGTGAGGTTCAGGTTCTAAATTAAACAGCAGCCAAATAGGTAATATGTGCTTCAATATGTGTTGTCAGAGGTTCAGGGAAAAAAATAAACCTAATTCCAAAAGTGCACCAGCAGTCCTAAGCAAAGGACAGAAGAAGGGACAGAAGAAGCAGCTGTTGCTTCTTACATCTCAGATAAAACACTGCCATGATAAACTTCAGTGACAGTTGAACACTCTCACCTGAAACACTGGAAAAACAGAGACAACACAAATCCAGTTTTAAGAAACTGAAGTTGAAACGGCACCTATAGAGTGCTTTGAGTTCTAACTACTGTTACACCTGATACCTCCCACTAGTACAGTAATAAACAGGAGCTGAGAGCAGGGTTTCAAAACCATATCTGACATGGACAATATGCATGTCCTGGAAATAATTTCTATACATTGCACGTAAAACGTAGGGTATTATCACACAGCATCTGGAATATGCGTGTGCTCTGGGTGTGCAAATACATATGTGTACATATAGATACATATATTTTTTAAAAAAAAAAGACAAGTTCAGACACTTTGATGTATTTTTTAAGAGTTTCAAACCCTTACATTGTGAAGTCAGAAAACTCTTTCACAAAATAAGAACTTCCTTTCACTATTCGTGAGCAGCTGAATGCCCATTTGTATGAGACTTCATTTCCCAGCCAAATATATAAGGAGCCATTTTAAATTTGGAAATAACCTTTCTTTGCGAGCAGAGATTTGGTCTCCTAGCAACAACATGAACACCTTGTGAAGAAAACTACAGCCAATTTGCACAGAAGGGCCTCGTGCCATGGGCATGGAGAAGCCACAAGAACATCCAGCTGCTGGTTTCTTCCTTTGGCAACCAACAGTGAAGGGTCAGGTCAGCAAAGCCTACAGGCAACACACACATCAGGGCGCTGGCGAGGGGAGGGCTATAGCTGAATCCATGCACATCGTGTGGATTCTACCTGGATTCTTCTACCAAAACAGTCCTTTCCAGATCTTGGTTCTGGCTACAGCTCCAGTCCAATTCTAGCTTTCAACAGATACTCTAATTTTAAATAGCCCCGTTGCAGAATAAGAATGGCTTCTTTTCTGACTAGAAAACTTGTACTCCAATAGGACTAGACTGAATTTATATCAATTTGCTTTTCTGATATGATTCATATGGCAGATATCATTTTGGATGGAAGCTAGTTTTTGTTCTTAGCTACAGTTTTTGTCATGAGTGTGAAATATTAGAATTGCAAGTACTTCACAATAAAAAGAACAAGAGGTCAGAGCAGCGCCATCACATAGATCTATTTCTGTTGGCTTTGACAATCAGCTGAATCAATCATATGAAATATATTGTGAAGACAAGATTAAATTAACCCATTCAATGATAAAAGACTAGAGAATAGGAAAACATAAGATGGTTTCCTTTCCTGCTGTCAAGACCAGAACATACCAGTTGTTTTTCTGCTGCTGTATGGGGATGAGGAGTGTGCAGCTGTACGGCTCGAGCTTCTGACTGCATAATAAAGTTCATAATGTATTTGTGCTGTAAGCGACCAAGCATTTCTCATCGCTTCCAGCAGAGCAGATGCAATATCCCACTGCCTTGTCCAAGTCACATAATCCATGAACTTTAGTTCTTAGAGTTGTTCTAGAACAACATGCTTATTAAATTGCTTCCTTGGGATCTGGTCACTAGAGTAAGATTTAAACACAACACACACAGAGCAGACTGGGGAAAAAGTGACTTGCCCAGGAGGAGTACAGCCAAGCTTAGCAGAAACTCTGATTTCTTCTCAGTCTTTTGCCTTATTCATGAACTCTTTTGGACAACTCTGTGTTAGTCAAGGAGAAAGCTCTGGGAAATCTTTATACCTCCTTTCTAACCATGGGCTCTAATCATGTACTGCTGCTTTTCCTGCACTGTATTTATTTTCCCCACAAAGAGTTCGAAGCTGCAGTGTAAGGTAAGCAGTGGGGCCAGTGTATTTAACCAGCAGTAACATAAACCACAGGTTAATACCACAAACCAGTGTGTGTGTGTGTATGTTTTCCTGTGGTTTACATCAGTGTTTGCTAACTGTGCTCCAAATTTTGCTGCCCTAATACACGTTAATATTTTACACTTCTCCAAGTGTTAATGTGGGAGGAAAAGTATGACCACATCACACCCACCAGAAATTCAAAGGATTGGTACTTCCTCTGAGGAACTCTAGTTAGCCTCCAGCCGCAGTCATTGATGCTTTTGATGGCCCTTTTCTTCTCCCAGCTAACCTCTGTAGTGATGTAACCGCTTTTTATTCATCTCTGCCATTTCAAAGCTACCCTATTATTTCTGACTGAAGTCCTGTAATCAAAAAAAAAAAAAAAAACCCAGCACCGTTTGTATTTATCAAGCTTCTCATACCATTACAGGATGACTTGGCCCCACCTTTCTCATTTAGTGTGGGTCCAAGCTTGGGAGTAACCTGCTCAGTGCACGTAGTGCACCCCAAACCCAGCAGGGAGGGGTTCTGCGGGGGAAGAACTCGGACCAGCATAAGAAAAGACGACCTTGTTCTTCACCTCGATGCTCCACTTCACAGCATCGGTGAGACTTCCTCTCCTAACAATGAACTTACCTGACCAGGCACGGCAAACTTGGATGTGTGGGGCAGGCTTTGGCCTCAGGAATGAAGCTACACAGCTCCACCGCTGCGAGGGCTTCTCACCACCACAACCTGGAGCGTGGAGCTGCCCTTTGTTCTGCACTCACTAAAACGGATCCATGTTTCTGCTGCCTGTAAACCAGGTAACACTCAGCATATTCACTGAGAAATCACTTGCCAGCAGGCAGCAAGTTTTCACGCTGCTAACCAGGTAACTGCAAACTGTCTGCTACAACTCAGCCTGTTTGCAGGCACGTGTCTTCACCATAGATTGTGGTGTTACTGTTTATTCTACTGTTCTTCACGAGATTTCAGTAAACTGCAAGCGAACTACAAACTGGACCAGTAATCCAAAGTGTCTTTTCATTATCAGCCCTTTGAAGAAACCAATGAATTGCCTACAGTAAAAATAAACAAGTGAATTTGAGGAGCTTCCTTTTAAAGCTTCGTGTTTTAGTGTATTTGTTTTACTAACCAGCAATGCAATTTAAGATCTTTGTATTTACAAGGCAGCCACAGGCTGTGAGGCATTACATTTTACAAGGTAATTGTTCTTTATGAAATACACAAAAACGGTTTGTAAATAAAAAGATGACATTATATTATTCCTCTTTAGTTTCCTCTCACCCAGATAAGAGTACTTCCTAGATGATCTCAGATAAAGGTGACCTGCTGTAGGTCAACACATTTGCCTTCTCCCACGAGAAACAGCTGCCACCTTTTATTAGTATTAGGTGATTCATGGGAATAAAAGGCAAAAGCTTTCAGTGTCATTCAGGAAGGAAAGCAGGGGCTGAATGTAATCTTACTCCAGAAGAAAAAGCAAACCCATGTTATATTCTGATCCACAGCTCTTCCAAGCCTATCACAACTTTCACACCAACACCAGTGGGCCCCAGCAGAGAAGCTTCACGTTAACATCTCACAAAAAGAATAAAACAGCAACCAATGACTTCAGCAGTCTTACAACACGGATTCAGTAAGAATGTTACTAGGACTAAACTTTTGACACAATGAAAGTGGTCAGCATAAATTCAGCCAGTGAATCTGAGCAAATGTAGTAGCAATTAACTATTACAAAGGTATAAATTATGGACAGGTATTGGTTATCTTCCTAGATTTTAAAAGAATTTTCTAAAAGTTCTATTAAAAGTAATACCTGACATCAAAAATATTAGCATCTTTAATTTGCAAGTAATTATTTTTTTTTCCTTTTCACCAATCTGGAACCTAAGTGTTAAAAAAACTCTTTACAAACTTTTGTCTACAAAAAAATCTTTTCTCCTAAAGAATTCAACCTTTGTCTTCCTCTTACTACCAATTCACAGACAGAATCATACCCAGGCAAAAGGAGATGCCCAGTATCTTCTGGAGAAATTGGTTGCTTTGGGATGAAGGGGATCTCCACAGCTGGGTGGGTTTTATTTGTTTGAGGGTTTGGTGTTGTTTTTTTTCCAAGAGTGTTAAACTATCTTGCTGCATTTTCTTCAAATGCACTGGAACACGTGCACTTTCTCCCCCCTGTCACTATAAAGATAATCTTCTGATGTCTTAGAGGCCACCACAATTTTATAGACCACCAGGTGAGAAGCACCACCCTGCCCTGCACACACTGCCTGAACCCAGCCGGCAATTTTATCAAAGCACTACAGTACCCACTGCTCCCCTCACTCGGGTTTTTTAATTCTGCTTCAAACACCGGGCTAGTAAGTCAGAGACACGTGTAAATCAAGTGACAGCAATAAAGTTCATGCTAACACTGTCACGAGTCAACCTTTTCCAAAATATACAGTGATAAGCAACTCTTTCATCTCCAGCGATAGAATGACTCAGTCTTAGGAACAACTCACCTAATTAAGCAAGACATGATACAAGCCATTTCGTATGTAATATTGCAATATTCTACTGCAGGAAATAACAAATACACCGTCTTTTCATTTCTATATTCTGACCAGCACCTGGATTTCAATGTAAATCACAAGCATTCAAACTGACGCAAGTGCCGTGACTTCACAGGAAAACTTCTGATTCGCATCCATGAACCAAGAGGTCTGCCAGACTCTCCTCTGCCAGCATAATGCAGATGTTTAATTTTAGCATTAAAGGAATATAAACTTAGTCCCACACATGAAGCTAAAGATTCTAAAGAGAAAAACTTTCAAATCTATTTCAATAAATCCTGAGTTAAAAGATGCTTAAAATTATAGAAGCTTTAAACAAATGAATATGCTTATTTCCATCCTGTTGTTTCATCGCTTCTGTTACTCTGCTTTTTTTTAGAGAGCTAGAGAGGAGAGCCCATTGCTGCTTTTGTTATCTGATGTTTCTGCAAAAACTTCAGCTTGTTGTTACAAGATTCATTCATGACATTTGCACTGCACACGCCCGCAGGACTTTTTTTTTTTATTTTTGTCTTTTAATTACTGGTAATAGGCATCAAATGTTTCTGCAGTACCATGTGGGACACTAAGGTTCACAACCTAGTTTCATTGCCACAGGAACGGGCCTGAGCTTTGGGCACATAAAATTGTCTGGGCTTGTTTTGATGCATCAGGTCTCCAAGTTCAGTTCTTGTTTTCCAAAGAAGCCCAATTTGTCGTGTGGGGATTCTCTGACTTAGAGGACTTCGACTTTTTAATTATTTTTTAGATTTTATGCCTTAAGTTCAGTTGTACAAAACAAGGACAAAAAAAGAAGTGTCCTTGATTTGCCAAAAAAACCCTGCTATAACCAAGTAAGAAAATCTGCAATGCTTTTCAATAATATTTGGAACATACTAGCAGTGGTTCTTTGTAGATTTAAGATCTACATTTAATTTTGTGCTAGTGTTTCTAATAGCCCTCTTCTGTGTAATTATCCATTTTGGCTGCAAAAGCATTTTGAAATAGCATGTGAAAAACCCCTCAGCTTAAGTCCTTGAAACAAACAATGCCTTGACAACTTACCTGAGAAGGATAATTTCTATTACACGTTTTTTCTTGGAATATTGTATTTACCAATCAATTGCCCTACTCCATTTTATTCTATTTCCCTGGTCTTTTTTCAAAAGCGAATCTCAGCTCTCCCTAAGGTTGAATTGCTTCTCACAACCTAGAGAATGATCTGGTTTATTAACTTGCAGTGCCACCTAGCAAACGTCCTTAAAACTTTTTTTCCTGATGTAGCTTTACAAAGGACAGATTAGAGCTTTCATATTTATAAAAAGAAAAAGACAAACTTGTTCTAGCAGCATTTTAAGCATATAGTTTTAAGCATATTTTTGTTTTGAACAGTTACATTTTCATTAGAAATTTCACTTACCAATATGATAACAATAATGACGCTCACATTCCTAAAATTCTGGTATACAAACTTTGAGAACTAGCTTTGGACATATCCCTTACACATTTGCCTACAAATGGTTCCATTAATTGTTGGGGGATTTTTTTTTTTTTTTTTAATCATGCACTTTGATAGCAGGTCAGTGCTGATTTACTGCAGTTTTGAGATAGAAGAGACTCCTGCCACCAAAATAAGGAGGATTTTAGCTCATCAAGGCACGCACATTAGTACCTTGCATGCAGACACCTTTTAGATATGTCTGAAAGCTAGACCAGCCTGATTTGCCTTGCCTTAAAATAATAACCATATCCAAGGACAAAACAAGTTCAGATACTTAACTCTGTCCCTGAACTGTGAAGCTACCCTATAGACCTACTTGTGGAAAACATTAAAATGCCACAATTCACAGTAAATGCTGCAGCCACTTTCTGTCACCCTAAACCTCTAACAGGAAGCTGTTTCCTGTGCCAAATTCTAGTAAGCCATTTTAAAAGTGAATATAACCAAACAAGCAAAAAGCAACCTCATGACATCAAGAGCAAGGGATGAAGAGAAAAATACATTCTGCTGACTGACCTTGTCCTTTCTGATAACGCAACTTAGACCAACTACACTACGAGCTCCTTGAATAAAGCAGCTTGTCTTCATTCACAATGTCAACATGTACCAATATTTAGACAGTACTTTGGCAGCGATACAAAATGATACAGTTTTATTGCTTCTCTTTGAATTTCTAAGCAGAGTTCTGCTACTATACTTCCTGGTGAACAGAGCAACCACTACAGGTTTTATAGAGTTCCAGAAATAAAGCGAGTCAAAACAAAAGATAAGTTTCCAATAATAACTGTTTTGGCTTTGTTATGATCTTATGACCTGTGATTTTTCAGCCTATCTCCAAAGCGCCCAGCACCGCCTCAGGATTTTATTTACAGGAAGACTCGCGTATCACTTCAGCAAGCCCACAAGGGGGGGAAAAGAAATTGAACTTTTTAAAAACAAAACCAAAAACCAGCATGTAAAGAATGAAATTTTGACAAGCACCACAGAGCCCATCTTTATCTAAGATGCATGGCAGATGTTTTCATATTTGCTGAGAATTTAACTGCTATACTAAGTCAAGGAAGAAAACACTTCCCCTCCTCCCCAAGAAACCTACGTTTTGCATACTCCCTTGAGATCAGAACTGAGCCACCAGTTCCTTCCAGAATAACTATCTCTATATTGTGTGGCCCAGTTAGTTTTGCATAGAACTCTCTTTATACAAAAATAAAAGATGCATTTCAGATGCTGTAGTCCTATAAGAGCTTTGGACCTTACTCCCTACAGACTGACAGGAATGGTCTTTGCAAAAAGCCATTTTAATAGAAAAGATACTTGAAAGTGTCTCTCACCAGCCTGACTTGATGTATTTACGTTTTTTTGCCAGTTCTGTTATCATTCTATGGCTTTGGTCCATTTTTATTCATCCTTATGATGATTTTTCCACAGAGTTCTCAAGAGCCTTGAGGCATTAACTCTTCTCTGTACAACACAAAGACTGACAGTCTGGTTTCCTGCTTGAAAATTTGCTACAAGAAATGCACTTATAAATTTGCTACAAAAAATCCTCCACCAAGCACCACAGGCTTTAATGTCTTCTCCCTTTTTTTTTTTTTTTTACAGAGCTTTTGTGCATCTGCTGCTAAAATGTTGTAAAAAGGGAAAAGACTTTACACATGATTTCTATCCACTGGAAGTAGCACTCATTTAGAATCAATAATTCATTCCCCTCTCCCTAAGAGCTGCATGTGAACTCCGTACGTTCACCTTTCTATGAATGACTGAAAAAGTATCACTTTTTCAGGTCAGGTGGCTGTCTGACATACCATCCATTGTTTAGCATTGGAAGACTGGACATTAGAGAATTATTCCTACTGTTCCCTCTTATGTTTCAGTCTCTTCTTGACATTATAGTAAAGAAAGAAAAAGGAAAAAGTAGGTCAGGCATTTCAAACAAATCCCTCTAGTTTCCAATTCCCAAAAGCTGAAACCCACCAGAAGCCAGATGTTCTGACTGAACCACAACTCCACAACCTGCCTTAAAACATTGTGACTGATGACTCTCTCACTACACACCACAAAGCACTAATGCTTACTTTTAAATCATGGTCTTCTATGTTTTCATTGTCTTCTAAATGGCAAGAGATAAGACCTTGTATTTACAAATTCATGTTAACTATTCCCTTCACGAGATTATTATTGCTAAACCCAAGGTGTGTTATAATAAAGTAGGTGGTATGGATGTTCTCAAATTTATTTTACCAAAATATGCCTTTTCGACTACTACTAATACTACTATTCTTTTTTTTTTTTTTTGCCCTTGTATAATGCAAAGATTAGTCATGACAAGTGTTCTTTTTCTCCTCAGAAAGTAAAGGAAATCCATACCTTAATTAATTATAATAAGATAATTACTATGCTTAAGTGATGAGGACTCAGGCAGCTCTCTGTCAAGAAGCTATTTATTTCTCTTTCTTTTCATTCAGTTCATCTATGTGAACTTTTCAGATACACGTAGCTTTTCATGCCAGTTAACAAAATAATGCAGTATAACCGGGGACATACAACCACCACAACAAACACTAGAAAACTTATGAAATATGTCTTTGTACTTGCAGAAGAGGGGGCACACATCTATTTTATTCCTCTCTCGCCTCCTCTTCATCTCTCAGTCTCCAAAATCTAAGCATTTTCTGTATGTTTTACAAACTTTCTGGGCTCAAATGTATGTCTTAATAACACTTAACTTCAGTTACACCTCTACACAAGTCAGAGAATACACGTATTTGCCAGACAACAAACAAGGACGGACGGGCCTGGAAGTTCTCAACAGAACACGCTTATGCAGGTGTTGTTATTTGCAGCAAGCAGTTCTCTTTCATAAATACACAATGCTTCTACAGAGAGTTAGAAGCTGTTGAGCAAAACAGTCTTGTCAGCATTGTCTTGGCAAGTCCTATGATAGGTAGAATAGTGCTACTGACCAGCTAGAGATTAGCAGTTAGTCATATTTTTTTTTTTAATTACTGCATGCACTGTTTCAATTTGTTAGGCAGTTAGGAAAATGAGTAAAAACTTCCAATGCTTGACTCCTGTCCTTTGTCATTCTCCAGGGTATAATTACTAATCGGGAGTCATTCTCAATTATCACATGCACAATTAAGTAGTTATTTCAAGTTTTCACTATTGAGTAATAACAAGAAACACATTTCTTTCCATTTCCATGGACAGTTTCACATTTTTATAAAAAAATAATAAATCAGATATATACAAAAAATATTTTTTTAAAAAAATTACCATTAAAAAAAAGCATGATGGTATTTCTATCTCCTGTTTTATGCACGATATAGTCATTACACAGAGAAATTAAACCCCATGAAAATCTGTACTTTTTTTCACCATTTAGATTTCTAATACTGAGGAAACATTGGGTCAATCTTACTGGCCCAAGCCATGAGCCCCCCTTTAATATCCTTAGCTAACACAGAACCAAATTCTTTGACAGGTAACTCCTGCAGAATTCTTACAGCCTTCTGAGAGTCATTTCCTAATTTGCAAACAACATATACAGGAAAAGGTGCCTGGCCATTAGTTCTATGCTTTTCTTCACAAATTCTTTTTTCTAAATATTCCAGACACTCTTTATCCTTTTCTTCTAATTTACTCAAAGGAATGTGGACAGCATGTACCAGACGACAGATATCCACTTCTACCTGTGGACGAACATCTAACAATATATGAGGAACTTGCTCATCCAACAGCTTTTTGTACTCCTCTACAGATACCCTGTCTTTACTGGACAGCAGATGTAAAGTCCTACACTTGTCTGTTGCAGAAGAACCACAAAATGCCTCATAATCCTGCAGGCAGGTGACAGTTGGATTGTCACCACAAACAGCACAGTCTGGTTTCTTTGGTCTTAACTTGATGTTGCGAAATCTCCCTTCATGGGCATCAAACATCAGCATGAACTGATTGAATGAAGAACCCATTCCGGAAGCAATCTTCAGCACTTCCAAGGCCTGGATGCACCCCATGATGCCTGGCACAACACCCAGCACTCCCCCATCTGCACAGTTAGTCACCGTCTCTGGTGGAGGGGGCTTGGGGAAGAGACACCTGTAGCAGGGTCCCCCCTGGTAGTTGTACACGACCAGCTGCCCCTCCATCCGGAGGGCACTGCCAGACACCAGGGGTTTCCCTGCCAGGACGCAGGCATCGTTCACCAAGTACCTGGTGGGGACATTGTCAGAGCAGTCGGCAATGATGTCGTACTGCCGCACCAGCTCCAGGGCGGTGCGAGGGCTCAGGGCACCACAGTAGGGCACGTACTGGACAGTGGAGTTCAGCAGCCGCAGGGCAGCGGCGGCAGATATCGCCTTGGGGAGCCCTCGGCGCGCCTCCCCGTGCAGAACCTGCCGGTGCAGGTTGCTCGTCTCCACGACGTCGTGATCCACCAGACCCAAGCGGCCGACGCCAGCCGCGGCCAAGTACTGGGCCAGAGGGCAGCCCAGGCCGCCGCAGCCCACCACCAGCACGGAAGAGCGGGCCAACAGCAGCTGCCCCCGCACGCCCAGCTCGGGCAGCACCAACTGCCGGCTATACCGCAGGATGTCGGCAGGGCTCAGCGAGGCCTGGACGGGCAGAGCAGGGAGCTGGTCAAGGAAGTCAGAGGCAGCCTCCTCTACAGCCGCTGCGTCCCCCGCGGCACCCCCAGCCAGGACAGCAGCCAGCCGCTCGCGTAACCCACGCAGCTCCTGCTCCCGCTGAGCGATCTCAGCGCTCAACCGCGCCGCCTCCGCGCCACCCGCCATGGTTGAGGGAAGAGAGAACACTTCCGCTTCCGCCTGGCTGCCCCCTGAGTTCTGCCACTTCCGGCCGCGCCTCCCGTCCCGATTGGCTGCGGCGCGTTCGTCCCCCCCCGCCGGTTCCGGCTGCGTCAGCGCGCCGACATGGCGGGTGGTAACGCTGACAAGTTTTCGGTGCTGCTGCCCACCTACAACGAGCGGGAGAACCTGCCTCTCGTCGTCTGGCTCCTGGTGCGCACCTTCCACCAGAGGTAACGGCTGCGGCGGGCCCTGGGGTGCCGGGTGCCGGGTGCCGGGCCCCGGGGAGGGATTGTCGGGCCTCGGCGGGGGGGTTGCCGGGCCCTGGTGAGGGTTTGCCGGGCCCTAGGGTCCCTCAGCGGGCTGGGACTGGGGCTGGGGCTGAGCTCGAGCTCCGGCCCTCTGCCCCGGCTGGCTGCCGGCCGCCGCTCTGCGGGAGGGAGGAAGTCAGCCGGTGAGAGGAGGCCGCCTCCAGAGCCGCGGGGAAGGGGCAGTGGACGGGCGGTGCTGGACGGGGGGCTGGCGGAGGGGGGGTGAGGGGCGCCCAGTGCCAGGTGTCGGTGGAGTCGAGAAGCTTAGAAGAGCCGGGAAATGCACGGAATCACGGAATTGTCACAGTTGGAAGGGACCTTCTAGAGATCATCTAGTTCAACTCCCCTGCCAAAGCAGGATTGCCCAGAGCACATTACCCAGGACTGTATCAAGGCCAGTCTTGAAAATCTCTAGAGAAGGGGACTCTACGACTTCCCTGGGCAGCCTGTTCCAGGGCTGTCCCTAACACTTGCAAAACGATGTCCCTACTGAGGAAGGCGATAACCATCTCCAGGCTGTGAAACGTCCAGCCCTTCTCACTAGTGCTGGAAGGCCCACAGCTGGGTGTACCCAACTTACAGGGAGGAGCACAGCTCTGCCCCGAGGTTAATTAGGGAAATGAAATTACTCTGAGGTCTCGCCTGTGCTCTGATCCGTTCTGCAGCAGCCGCCAGGGAAAGCGGCGTTGCCAGGTGAACATGCATGGGCAATTTTGGCTTTTCATCTCTCCCAGTCCTGAGGTGAGAACAGGGCCCTGCGGCGGCACTGGGGTGACGATGGGGTTTGTACCGCTTGGGTGTGCTGGGAGCGACGCCAGCTTCGGGCCTGAGACCGGGGACACTGAGTCACATTTTATCACCACAAGCATACTCTTACGGCTATAAGAATAACTATGCTATGTGTTTCTAACTGTCTGAAAATCCCTTTGTGTTCTATTCTTCAGTTTCATGCTTTTCAAAATGACATAGGAAGTGAAATTGGGTTTTCCATTTGTTCATTTAAAAACAATTCTCGTTTCAGTGGAAGCAACTTTGAAATTATCATCATAGATGATGGAAGCCCAGATGGAACACAGGAAATCGCTAAACAGTTGGAAAAGATATATGGGTCAGATAAAATAGTGAGTTGTATATTCTGTATTTTTTTTTTAATTTTTATTGTTTTGGAAAGTACTTGAAGTCCTTAGAGAACTGGAATAGAGTCCTTGGGTTCTGCCCTTTCTTTACATCCTTAAACAAATTATGGAAGATTTTGCACACAGCTTTAGAAAATTGTAAAATTCTGATAGTCATGGAGGTGCCCAGAGGCATTCTGAACTAACGTGGAGAAACATGAATTACTGTTTGCAAAATGTTTTCAATACTTAGTGCGTTGCTGTGTGCTATTGAGTAATGAATAGTGGTTGTTAGTGCCCTTTGTGTGTGCCTGAGGGAGATATGAGGTTTGGATAAGCTTTACTTTCATTTTAAGTGACTGCAGGAATAGGGAAATTGGAAAGATGAAAGCGCGTCTGGCCTTGTGATTTATTTTTAATCTGTCTGGTTGCATTCCTCAATAACAGGATTAGATTTTTTTCCCTTTTTACTATATTACCATATAACCGTCAATTGTATATGAGATAGTGTCGTTTATTTAGTCTTTATGAGCCATTAAAAGCCACTTTTATTTTTGCAATAAAAGCTTTATCCTAGAACACTGTAAAAACCCAACACTCAGTTTGACAGCGTTGTGCTGTAAGCAGTGTCAGACACTTTCCTAATCTATTACTGGGTAAGGTTTTAATAAGTATTTGTACCATTTATAGACATTACTTTAAGAACAATATATAGGAAGTTTTAGAGTCTTTTTTCCCCCTTTTTTTTCTTTTATACTAAGTAAAGCTTAAAAGAGGGTTGTTTTTAAATATGACCTGATCAAATATCTGTTTAATATAATGGTTTGTTTCTGATGTATTTTGACAGACAATTTTTTTATGTATTATCTAGATTTCTAAAAATGAAAAGTACATTTTAAAATATTTCTATACCTTTGAAATAGCAAATATTAAGATGTCACTAAAATTAATTAAAAACTGTACTTCAAATAATACATGTATTTATTTTGTTCTAATACATCCCACAGCTTCTAAGACCCAGACCAAGAAAGTTGGGCCTCGGTAAGTCCTTATTAACTCTGGTTAGTACTAAAAAAAAAAAAAAATTAAAACAAATCTGCTGTATTCTTTGATTGATTCTAGTGTATAAAGTTTCAGGAAAAATCACAGTAAAGCTCAGAAGCAGAAATACATGTTTTCATCAAGTTTTTTGTACATGAACAAGCTTAAAAACACGCTGCTTTAGAAAAAAGCAGATACCTGAGGAAGTCATAAATGACATTAAAACTCATAGTATGAAAACTATCCTAAACTAAAGTGGAGAGATTTCCATCTGTTAAGATTCATACCATAAGAGGAATGCACAAAATGCTAAATGATTTATTGTTAATCAGTATCTGCCTTTCTTGCTAAATGTCTTGGAAACCCCTGCTTCCATGTCCTGGTATGTTTTGATGTGTCCTGTGTATGGAGCACTACAGCTAACTAATTTCTCCAGTCTGCTGAACAAAAATAACATTCTAATTTTGATACTGAATTGTCTATTTAAATCACCTTTCTATACTTTTCTTACATCTCATTTACTTAAGAAACTAAAAAGCCTACATATCTTTGTTTTCTGCCTTTTCATCCTTTGTCCTGATGACCAGTATTACAGATTAAAACTGACTGAACTTAAATTTTTCACGTACTATATCTACTAATCATGCACAGTACACAAATCTGTGACACTCCTACTGTGTAACTTTGCAAATGACATGGAAAAGGAAGGAAAGGCGGGTTGTTCATTAACCAGGAGTTTAGTTTTCTTTGAGAGTGCCTGATAAGGACATCAGTTAAGAGTGTTTTAGTTTCAGTTTTATCTATTCTTTATGAAGTTAACAGAAAGATTTAAGAGTGATTTGAATCAGTGAAGAGTATATGCCAGTTGTTAATCTCTGCTGTGCTGCTGCACTGTCCTTCAAAGCAGTGCTGTCTTTGAACAATACAGCTCAGATCATAAATTTGCATTGTTGAGGAAAACTGTAATCGCGAGGCTTGTTCCAGCTCTTGCCAGGATAGCTACACCAGTTCTTATAGGATAAATAAAAGGCAACAAAATCTAAAGAAAAAGAAAAAAAAACCCACTATTCAGATAGATATTGGCATGTAATCCATGGTATCAAGGACAACGACCCAAAATATATATACTACTAATAGTAAATCAGTCTAGAAGGCAAGGGGGTTGTTTAACTCTGTGATTATTTTGTTGCCTGTGTCCTATTTCCAGTTTGCTATGGCTCATAAGTGCCTATGGCACTTCTGGAAATGTTATTTCAAATAGTGTCCCACTTATGAAGTCGTGTTTCTCTGGGCACTTGTAGTGCAGTGGGGTTTGTCAAGGTTTCTACGTATAAAATCTAGTGCTGAAATTGCAGGGAAAAGAAGTAATTTTAATGTTTGACCACTGTGATACATTAAAAAATAAATTTTAGGATGTTTTAATTGATCCTTTTCTAGTATAACTTAGAGATTTTTTAGAAAATAAGTAAAGACTGGCTAGAAGATTGCATATGTTAAAACAGTGAGGGAAACTATTTCTGTATTGTTTTCATCAGGCACTGCTTATATTCATGGAATGAAGCACGCCACTGGGAATTTCATTGTTATTATGGATGCTGACCTGTCTCACCATGTAAGTCTGTATTTTATGTACTGTGTTTTCAATGTTATAATTAAATTTTCATTGATTTTTTTTAATTTTTTTTTTCACTGCCACCCCTTTTTCTTTTCTGATCTGTTTTCCTTTCATTTCAGCCAAAATTTATCTCTGAGTTTATCAGGTAGGTGACTATTGTAGTATGAGAGAATGACTTCTGAGCTTTTATTGTTTTGTTGTAATATTTGAAAGCTTTATATTCTTGTAGAGCTGTCTAGCTGTAATAAGAAAATTGGCAAGGCAAGAATTCAAATAAAAGTGATTGGACCTCATTAGATTTGTCCCCAAAAATCCAGAAAAATAATTAGTTCCTAAGTAGAGCAAAAATCCCCAAGTTTAAAGTAACAGAGAGCATGTGTGGCAAAGTACTTTTCCTCTTGTAATGGTTGTTAGCTTTGAAAAGTGCTAGAGAGATATATAAATGTCATCTTCTGATCATTTTATCATGTGTGCATATAGGGACGTTGATTGGAGGGCCATGTCCTCAATTATTGGTGAAATACTTTTGTCTGCCTTTTACCTTCCTCTCCCTGTAACATTTCAGTTTGTGAAAAATGGCTGACAGATGTTACATCAGAGGCTAAAGGCAGCAGCCTCTGTAATTTTCAATTTTCTTGCAAGGTAGTACTGGAGGCCTGACACTTTAGATAAGATTCTGCAGCAGTCGGGCATAGTGTGGACTAAGGATAGTTCCAGGCTTTTTTTTTTTTCCCCCTCCTTACTATGGTTTTGTGTAATTTAAATACTTAAATCTGTATTTTAAAATCATTCTGTCTGTTATACTAGAGAGAGGCTTTAAAAATGCATAAGTCAGTTTTAATAAATTATTTATGAAGTAGTCTATGAAATTCTCTGACATAGTTGGTAAAAGATAATCAATCATAAGATTCCCTAAAATAGCTCTTTATAAGAGCACAATTAACAGGTTTTTAAATGCATAATGTTTATAACCACCATAACCGTTGCTTTCCTCTCTTCTCTACTTATTTGTTCAAAGATTTGTAAAATACAGATTGTGTACTAAAAGAGTGATTGTTCTTATTTTGAAATTTGTAATGCCTTCCTACAAATGTTTCTCCTGTTTTTCTGATAAAACCAATTGCTTATAGAAAGCAGAAAGAAGGCAATTTTGATATTGTATCTGGAACAAGATATAAAGGAAATGGAGGAGTATATGGCTGGGATTTGAAAAGAAAATTAATCAGGTTGGTATTTTTCTAGATATTTACACATAAACTCATTATTTAGAAATAATAATTCCAAGTACTCAACTCAGTCTGTGTGAGCTGAACTGAGTCTTTGGTCAATAGTACTGGGTACTGTAAAATTACATTAAATTATGGAAGCATGGATTATTTGCCAATTCTTTGGTTAAAACTCACCAAGAAAGTAAGTAATAATATGACTGGGCTTGAGAGGTGGGTTGGAACAGTGGACAAATCTGCATGGCATCAGCACAGTCTTTGAGCTTCATCATCCGAAGGATGAGCTGAGATTATGACACTTTTCTCAAGTTTAAAAAACACATTTAGTTAGCTTTAATAGCTGGGATTGCCCTTTCCCTAAACAGTAGATCACTTGCTGAATCCCTCTGTTGACACGCTGATTTGTCATAAGAATCTCTGGCACGATCAATGTCAATAAATCATTACTTAGACCTTACTGGAAAAGAGTTCCAGTGAACACCAGGCAGAGGCTTCACCCAAAAGCAAACAGGAGAACACTGTCAAGGTAGTATATGGGGCTGGCATCTCAGGTTTACAGGGACTTACAGATTTTTAGGAGGTAATCAACAAGTTTTCGCATAGTCTTCCTCTCTTATGCCTGATTTAAGAGAATAGGCATCAGTTAATGCTGATTTATGTGTTACTGGAAAGCAGTAGGAGCAGAAGTTGTGTTACCAGTCTGATCTGGATTTGGTATCACAGGGACAATATTTGGATTTCTCCTCTTTTTAATGGCTGGAATAAGTGCTCATCTTTTTTGTGAATCTAAGTAAAATATACACCCCAAAAAAGGAAGAGAGCTAAATGGACATTGCAGAGGAATCCTTTTATACCATCCTGGTCAAGGTGAAGGACTTGCACATCTTATCAGTGTGCGATACAGCCCTTGGCAAGATAGTCATGACTCGCTCTTCAGTCTCACAATGTTTTTCATCAGTGGAACTTCTCCTTATCATACTATGAAAGCAGTGTTAAACCAAAACTGAACCTTGATATCTTCTTTTTTTTTTTTAAATCCAAGTCTCACGTTTGTACAGAAAGCATTTTTATTCTGCACTTAACAGTGAATGTTAGATGAAAAATGTTGTTTTGACTGTTGTTAAATTTATTTCTTTTGTATTGTATTAGTGTGTAGTTGTACTGACAGTTTTACCAAAAAGAACCAGATTGTAAGTCTAATTTCTCAAAATCATTGTTTTCTCCTTGATGGATAAGTTCAATAATGTACTAATCATTTGAAAAACAAAACGTTGGGGTTTGATTTCAATATTCTGTGATTTATTAGTCAAATCCAGCAGTGAAAACATCTTAGAAATGTAATTTTTTTCATATTAAGCAATAAAATGGTTCTTTTCTTTTTGCTAGTAGGATATTTATTCATTTTCTAGAAATTCTGCTTCATCTCTGAGTTGTATGCTGAGCCAATTTTGACATTTCATGTTTTCTTTCACAGTCGTGGTGCCAATTTTATAACTCAGGTTTTGCTGAGACCAGGTGCATCAGACTTAACAGGGAGTTTCAGGTATGGGTCTGGTTTGCAATTCATAAAGTTTATTTGGAATTAAGAAACTGTTGAACAACGAACTGGATTAAGAGCAGACCTTCTTTACAGAGGACTATGAATTTTTTTTGGAAAGGGTGTAAGAAATAATAGACCTGATCGCAAGAACTGTTGCTCCTATGACTTTTTAAAAAGATTTTTATAAATAGTAATGATATATGTGAATGATTACAGTTAAGATTCCTACGCACTGTCATGATTTCCAAAGTTCACAAATTGTGCTTCAGGTTTCATTTTCTTTGTAATCGTTTACAGGTTATACAGAAAAGAAGTCTTACAGAAACTAATGGAAAAATGTGTTTCTAAAGGATACGTTTTCCAGATGGAGATGATTGTTCGGGCTAGACAGTTAGGATATACTATTGGAGAGGTACAGTACAAGTTTTGATAAGTGTATTATGCTTGCATTTAAATGTTGATAGAGATTATTGGGAGCATAGGAAATCTTGTGTGCTTCCAAGAAGACACAAGATTTTCAAATCGATACAAAGAAATTACATACGTAGAACTTGTGTTTTTCCAGCTTTTTCAGATGAGTACCAGATCTGAAATTCCATTTATTTACTGCCCTGGCTGATACGCTTCTCAGATCTTTCCCTCTTCCTGTTGCCATTTCTTTAGCCACATATAATTTTACAAGGTTCTTCAAATGAGGGAAAGAAGTCAAAATATACCGTGAAGCTGCTCTGAGCGTTTTCTTTGCTCCTTCATACTGTACAGGCATCTCTAGTTAGGTCTCTTCAAATCATTTTGTTTTCTCCAGCAACCTGATTCTATTTCAAATTTATTCTGTTCTCTGTCATTTGTTGCCATGTTATTTCCCAACTTTCCAGCTATCACAACTTTCCACTTCTAAGCTGTCTACAATCGTTGAAAAAGTATCTAACAATTGTTTGGAGTTCTATATTTCCAGCGGTCTGATTGCTGCCTTTTATATTTCATTGAATTGCTCTTGCTGGTGTCTTTAAAGATGATTCACTAGAATTGTCTCTGCAGCCGAATCTCAGAACCAGTTCTTCATCATCATTTTCATGACTGAATTGTCAGAGAACTCTGTTGCTGGTACTTCTCTCTCTAAATCTTGCATATTGCATTTCTCTGTCAACATTGAGTAGAGTATTTCTACACAATAAAGCAAGCTCTTTCCTTCCCCCTTTCATGCTCATGGAGCAACATCGCTCTCCTGGCTGTAGCTGGGGTTTTCCCCTAATTTCTTGGTCTTCACATCCAGCTGCATTCACACATTGCCTTCTAATATTGCTGAAGTAAATCCTCACCTGTCTATGCATCCAGGATGAGACGAGGTTTTACTTACTAGACGTTTTCAGGACAGTGAAATATACTTCTCTGGCCTGAAAAAATGCAATTTTGCTTACACCTCTTCAGGCAGCTGCTGCTGCAAAGATCCTTTTTCTGTCTATTGTTTGATCTCACCACCCATGTATTTACATGCCTCTACTGGTTGTATACCATCAGATAAAAGACATTTGTCTTCCGGTTCAAAACCTGACGGACAGACTTCACTGATGTCTCCCAGTCAGTGCTGAGACGCGGGCTCTGGTTTGTGATGGGTCATCTAGGCCTTCCTCCACAGCTCATCTGTTACATGCTGAAGTAAACATCATCTTCCCTCCTCTTGTGGTTTCTCACATGCGGGAAGAGCTCTCTAACATCTGAAAAATTGTTTAATTATTCTGCTTCGGCTTTGTCTTTAAGATTTCCCTTGTGATCTCTGCAACAAACTTGACAGTGTTCAGATTGCTGACTTAGACCTGTAAATAAGACTATTGTTCTGTGTATCATCTCTATATTGTAATCACTTCGGGCAGGACAATTTTCCATTACGTTTCAGGTATATTAATACAGTATTTCCTCATCAAGACTTATGATCTTCATATACTTCATAATTATCCAAATAGTAATGCCGAAGTTCCAGAAGAGGTGACAGCTGCATGTCTAATTCCTGGTTTGTGGGTGCTGTGACTCTACAGGCAGAATAAGAGGTTTTATGCAGTTGTAAAATGTAGATTCAGTTGTGAGGGTAAAATATTTCTTAAGCAAAGTTGAAAATGAAGATTGAGACCTGCTGGTCTAAAAGGAACAAATGGATTTTGAGATGAACTAATAAAAGCTATATCTGAATAGTCTTGGATGCACCCCTTTTTCATTCCTTTTAAGACTAATGACAGAACTAATTATGCAAGAAAGGCAAAGTCCAGCAACAACAAAGTGGTTAATTCTTATACTGAAGGGAAAGACTGGATACCTTTTTATTAGATGAGATTCTTTCATCACTGGTCTGGGAACATCAATTCTGACATCCTGCATTGCCGACGTACTTGGTAATTTCTGTCCATGCCCCCATAGATGAGCTGTCTGGAGTTGCCAGGATACTTACTGGGATCATCAAAGGGACCCTATGAAGAAAGTCAGGGTCATTGTTGAGTCTATCTCTGTGCCTTTGTAGGTATCTTCCTTACCATCTTCTTGCCCTGGGTTCTCTTCTATTGTGGACTGATCTGCTAGAACTGTGAGGAATCCTCAGTCCTGGCACAGATGCAAGGGTGTGGTGATTTTTGCATTCCACTTGCCAGATGATTTCTGGTTAAACTGCCAGCAGAACACTGAGCCAATTTTTTAATGACTTTTACAAATGCAATTCTTTATTTTAGCCCCTGAAGTATTTCAATTTTGCACATAAACATATATGGAAATTCTTGAATATTCTAATACGGTGTTGGCAGAATGTCCTGTCATATGTCAATTGTACGCAGTCAAATTACTGAAAAGCAGTACGTTCCTACCATTTTATAAGTAACGAGTTGATCTGGACAGTATTATCGCTTAAGTAAGGAAAACAAAAGTAGTGTTTTAAATGCCCTTTAATCCTGTAAATAATCTGTAAAATGGCTGAAGACAAAGACCGGTATTGCTTGTAAAATATGCACTAACTGCCATATTCGGATGTCATCTTCTATCCAGTGGTGAGGTCAGAGAATGTTGTTTCATGGTGGCTGGAGATTTTTGTCTTCCTGAGGCATCGGCTCAAAGGTATTGAATTTAACTAACAAGGAAAGTGGTGAAGGTTCATTTTAAGCCCCCAGGCTTTTAGTGCACTTAAGCTATTAAGTTTGTTCTGACTGGTGGATCATCCAGCCACTGAGTAATGTCTTTGGATCATCTTTAAAGGTGATAAACCAAATAATTTCATGCTCCCCAGCTATGGGGCATCATTAAAGCCACTGGTAAGAACTGACACAAAGTAAGATAATCTGGTGCTTGCCTTCTTCCCATGTCTAAACCTGTTGTAGTTCAAAAGCTATTCTTTTGTTTACAGCATATCTGATTATTTAGGTTTTGAGCCTTAAAAATAGTTTTGCTTGTTTCAACAGGTTCCTATTTCATTTGTGGACCGTGTATATGGAGAATCTAAACTGGGAGGCAATGAAATAGTCTCCTTCTTAAAGGGACTCTTGACCTTGTTTGCTACAACGTGATAGTTTATTCCTAAATTAACTTTTCTAGAAAATATGTTCTGACATCTCTGTGGTTTTTAATTTATAATAGCAGAAGGTTGATAATTTGTGTGGTGCCAGAAGACCTGCTATAAACTAACAATTAAATGAACCACAAAAAATAAACTAAATATATTGTATCCCAAAATGCTCCTTTCAAAATAAATGAACTGTATGTTAAACTAAAAACTAATAAAGACTAATGCTGTATTCTATTTTTGTAAAAATAATGAAGTCTTAATAAAGAACACAAAGCTAAATGATCTTTTGCATTTAGAAATGAATCACTATTCAGCAGGAGCTAAAGATGATTTCAAAATAAAGACAAGCAAGGACATAAAAAAATTTGCAGAATTTTTTATCTTTGTTCTTTGGTTTGCAGATAGTATTTTAAATATATACCAATTAGTTCCCTTTCTTTCTTCAGCATGTACATACCTGTATCTTAAAGCAGATACATGGAACAGTTACTGCAGAACTGATAATAGCTTGGGTAGTTTAAGAGGAAATACAGATGAGTACAGTGATTGGTTCTTTGTAAAATTGTTCCTGGACTGGAAAGAAGGAATATTCTTTGGATAAGAAAGAAAATTGTATGTATGGAATAACTTTATAATCTGTGTGTTTGTCCAGAAATAGATGATTCCCTTTTCCTATTTTCTTTAGAAACTAAACATTTTTAGAATCTGTTATACAGGAGTATGATATCTCACCCAACTTGTAGGGTGACAGAAGACCCAATTCACTTCACTGAGGGCATTTGATTAATATTTCTTATGTCAAGTAACAATTTGCAATGTAAAATCTGTAGTTGTTCCAGATCCTGATGAACGAAATAGAGTAATATTATTTTTTGTTTCACAGTTTGATGTAGCCAGAACTCAGAAATTATGAAGCCTTTGCAATTAAAAATGCACGTGAGGGGAGAAGCGAAGAAGTAATCAGAAGGATTAAATTATTCTGATAATGGAGATATATATATATATGTGTGTGTGTGTGAAAAATATTTCGTAATTTTTTTGAGGGAGGCCGGGTAATTCTGTGGATGCCTGTATCAGAAAATTAATGGTAGGAGAGGAGAAGAAACAAATGTCTTAACAATTACACCTATTTGGCTTGTGTTTGTCTGCATTCCTTTAGTACACTAGATACAGTTGTTAATATTAGAAAAAAAAATCAAGAAGTCTGTAGATAACTATGTAAAAATATTAATTTATCACAGTGACAAAAAAAAATAGATCTTTAAAATAAAAGCTTATTTTCTAGTAGACTGCTTTAGAGACATCCCTCTGTTCTTTAGTGAATTTGTACAGATTCTGATATTTTTCTTCTTTTCTGACTATTCAGACAAATGTTTCATATTTAATTTACTTTAAAATAATAAAAAATGTAGCTGTAGGTTTTGAATCTACATGTAACCAGATTACAGTGACTTAACTGTACGTTTTGTGATATTTGCCTGTACTTTTCCAGCAAATTATATATAAATTTTATTTGGTGCAGGCTAATCAGATCCAATAATATATACAGAAATAAATTTCTGGGTCTAAAGGGCCACTGAAATCTCCAGTGAATAGGTTTCATCTATTTACGTTTCATTGGGAGGTTTTATGGCTGAAATCAACATTTTAAGTTGAAAACAGGTACAAAGTTTTTAATGACCAAAAAGTGAGGTTTTAGATGTTTATTTAAATTTACATACTACTGAAAACCATTTGCTAGAATACAAATTCAGACTCAACAAGATCATATTTTTCTTAGACTTTTATGTAACAATATATAGCTACAGTCCCTGATACTAGTTATTCATGATCTAATTGCTGTGAATTAGGGTTTAGCTTTTAGAATGTGTACACTTACTTTTTAAGTATGAAAATTACCTGGTAAATTTCCTTCATTTATCTACTTATGTGTTGAGAGGGAGGTGCTTTTACATAAAAGTTAAGATCATAATACATGGCATATTTTGTGTGCTCCAGTATGTGAAAGTTGGAAATGTGACTGGGCTATATTCGTTTTCTTAGATAAATAGGTAATATTTCCTATTATGCTTAAAGGTAATGGTATTTAAGTTATCAAGAAAGAAGTGCTATAAGGAAACAAAAACAAGTGCTTCATCACACAAGTAGACGCCCTACAATAGCTTTTGAAACCTCAAAAACTTGGCCTTTGACAAGAAAAGGTGACAAGAGAAACTGATTTCAACAGCCTGGACCAGGCCGCTTGTAGGGAGCACCACTGAAAGGAACTAATACACAGATCCAGTGGAAAGCAGCAGAATTAAGAACATTCGGGCTTTCCCTAAAGTTAGCGGTATATATACACACATGCACACACACGTATTTCACAATATATACCATGAAAACCATCGGGGGGTTTTTTCCTAGCAAAAACCTGTATATTTCTTTAAAAAACCTGGACTTGGTGACTCCTGAATGCGCTTTCACAAGTTGTCTTAGAGTAAGTTTTAAAACCCGAACTTAAGAAGTGGTAGTTGTTGTTTGTGCGTTTGACCCTCAGTGCACTTATAAAGGGGAGAATCATGAAATAGTGTGCTGGTAACGTTGAGTTAGAAAGAAAAACCACACCAGAATCTTTGTCCAGAACCAGCCTAAATCACCGCTCCATCCTTTCCCACATCTCAGCCTGCAGTACTTTCTTTCCAGTTAGTTTCTCCCCTGAGGTGACTAAAACCATCTAGTTTTAAAGTTTTCCATGTCTTTGGGTGCTTAGATCTGGCACTGTAGACCCTCACCAGTGCTTGAACAGCCTTCTGTGCATAGGAAAACGTTGTAAAAACCAGCTCTCAGACTGCATTCTATCCCTGGCCTATTCTCTCGCATGCACTGCTGTGAGAGTTCATGAAAAATAAATCCTGTAATAGTGTAACCAGTGTTCAGGGCACTAATAGAGGCTCTTCTCTAACAAAGTTAGCATCTTACTAACAAATAATAACATGAAATAGCCATGACATAGTGCTCCTTAAACTCTTAACAGGAACTCTTTCAGTTACTTGAATTTGTTTTTAGCTTCTTTTAATGGAGCCCCTTTGTACTTGAAGACCATCTATGTAACTTCTTAACAGAAAAACCCCCAAAATTTAAAAGAATATATATTGTAGGCAAAGAATAACTTATAAGAAGGAAGTTAGGCAGGAATGGCCATACTATCTCTTACAGTGCTCAACAACGGATGCAGAATGAAAGCAAGTAAGGAACACGGTTTACGTGATCTTTGCCCAAATACACCAACAGTCAGCAACACAGGGTCTCTTGGAACCCGACATCGAGAAGGTCTGGACCTTTTAATGGTTCCTTGTGTTTTCTAAGGAATTGATTGCTTTTTGAAACCATTTAAGGTTTTGGCTTCTACAGCAATGAGTTCAACAATTTTAATGCATGTATTTTGTGAAGTACTTTGTTTATTTAAAACTTAGGTTGAGAACAGCCCTGAGGAGAAAGACCTGAGGCTATTGGTGGATGAAAAACTGAATATGAGTGCAATGTGCTCTCACAGCCCAGAAAGCCAACTCCATCCTGGGCTGCATCAAAAGCGGTGTGGCCAGCAGGACAAGGGAGGGAATTCTGCCCCTCTGCTCTGCTGTGGTGAGACCCCACCTGCAGTGCTGCCTCCAGCTCTGGGACTCCTTGGAAAGAAAGACATGGACCTGCTCAAGCAGGTCCAGAGGAGGACCACAAAGATGATCAAAGGGCTGGAGCACCTCTGCTGTGAGGACAGGCTGAGAAAGTTGAGGGTGTTCAGCCTGGAGAAAAGAAGGCTCCAGGGAGATCTTATAGCCCCTTTCAGTACCTAAATGGACTACAGGAAAGATGGGGAGGGACTCTTTATCAGGGAGTGTAGTGATAGGACAAAGGGTAACGGTTTTAAACTGAAAGAGGGAAGATTTAGATTAGATAGTAGGATGCCCCTTTAACAAGTAGAAGTTCCCTGGAAGTGTTCAAGGCCAGGCTGGATGGGGCTTTGAGTAACTTGATATAGTGGAAGGTGTCCCTGTCCATGGCAGGGGCGTTGGAATCATATCTTTAAGGTCCCTTCCAGCACAAACTATGATTCTAGTATTCTATGTTCCCTGTTTCTTGTTTCCCGTTTGCCTTTTCCTATTATTTTATAGACCCTGCTCATTCCCCAATCCTACTCAGTCTTGTCTTTTTAATTTCCTCAGACAAGAAGCCACACCACACATTACTATTTTCAAAATGTCAGCAGCAGAGTATAATAGAAAAACAGTTCTACTATAATCTTTAGAGATCAGGCGCCTAGAACTCCATACAATGTCTTAAATATTCATGTACTAGGGATTTATATAGTGGTATTTTAATTTTCAGTTCTTTCTTAATACCATTGCAATACTCTACGTGCCTTGTTTTGGCCACCACAAAACACTCACTTGACATTTACAGAGAATTTTTCATTTTATGTCCCTGGTTTTACAGTTCCACATAAATCAGCTTTTCTTAATTACATCCATATTCATTTCCTATGAAGGCACAAATACTCTGCGAATGTACTTTATTATACTTTTTTAGGAATCTGTGTCTGCAAGCACTCACTCATTTGGCAAGAACAGGAGTTTTAATTCCTTCCTGGCTTAAATTGGTATATATCATGGATATACTTGGTTGGCCATGTTTAATGAAGAGGGAGAAGAAGGTAACTCACATTTTGCACCAGTGATATTCACTTTCCCAACAGGGGAAACTGATTCCCTCCACTGGCAGACAGGCAGGGCTCTGGGAAGTTCCCATGTTCTGTTATTGTGGGCTAGAGATTGAATGTGGTGTATGAAAACTCCTACGCAGCAGGCTCAGTTGTTCAAATCCCCAACAGCCAAAGCCTGTGCTAAACTTCAAGCAGGCAGTCCCAACAAGAGTTGAAGTTAAAGAAGAATGGGTTGTGGAGAGTTATGTGTACCATATCATTAGGATCATCCTTGATCTAAATTTGGTGCTTGCACGCTGATTTCAGAGTAGTTCTGAATGCACGTCCCCAGCCGGAGCTCTGCTGAGGGACTTAAGCAGCCCTGTATTAGCGTGACATTTTCTATCAGACAATGTGGAGCCCCAGCTGGGAGATGAAACACGTAATTGGGGGCTACTAAAATTGATACCACCTCTTGTCCAAGGACTTGGCACCTGCTCCGCTAAACACACGCCAGCTGTGGTCTCCCCACGCCCCTGACACCCTCACTAGCCCTGCCTCAGGGATACGCAGTACAGGTTCATACCCTGAGGTATGGGGTTTGTCACTCTTAGTCATATGAAGATTTAGGTATGTAATTCACAAGATTAAGCAGTTTAATCCCTCTGACCCAGATCATTATGATTCTGAAGCTGAATCTGATGATTCTGAACACAACCACTTCAGACAACCAAGGCCTGGTTAACGTATCCAACCAAACGTGAAACCAGTACCAAAATGAAATCCCTGGTTTATCTGTTTTGGGTCTTGTGGGTGAGGATTTGTCTGATCTCAGGCTGGAGGGAGTTGGCTTCAGTTCCAGTTTGTTTGGTTGCTTTTTTTAAATCTGAGGCTTTAACCTGAACCTGCAATAAAGATGTACCTTGTTGCCCATACAAGCACTATAATAAAACATATTTTCCAGTGGACTGTGTAGAAAGCCAACTGCAAGGTTGCACAACCTTCTGCATATCAACAGTAAAAAATAATGATGACTAATTAATAATATTTATTTAAGGGTCTACCAAGATTCCAAGTATAAGCCTGGATTGAAATCTTGGCACAAATGAATTAAAAGACAGATTGCCTACTGAGTTCAATACATTGATGACTTCAGCAACAGATTTTCAACAGTTAGCATTCCAGGGTTTTGTCCAGAGACAAAATGTAACGTTAAGATCAGTATGAACAGGGCATACGCAGTCAAGAGGATTCCTTATCAAACTTTGTCATTGTTTTACAACATATTGCCTCCAAAGTGCCATGTTGTAAAAGACATGAATAAAGAAGGTAATCACAGAACTTCTATAAAGCACAGGAACTTTTTGAGCATCATTTCCTGCTCGGTTCCTGCCACATTTTACCTTCTTTCTTCAAGCATGGTGGCCATTTAGGACTTCTTATAGATTGTGATTGTTACTGCTCAGGGAAAATATGTTGGGTGTGGAGAGAAGGACACTGAATCGCAAGTTTTAATACAAAATTAGATCTGAAAACTCAGCCCTTGAGAGAGGGATTTCAACAAAGCAGCAGTGGGCAAAGATAATAACATGGAAGGTTATCCCTGCAAAGGTAGTTGCACTGACTGTTCAACAGAAATTGGTACGACGGTGCATCATAAGAAAAAAAACCAAAACAACCTTGTGTTTGGCTTACAAACATCTCCCACCCCCAGGAGGTGAACCCAGCCAAATCCACAGTGGAGAACTTGATGTTTCCTGGGAAGTTCCTAAAGGGGAAAAATCTGAGCACTAAACAATACTTCTACTTTTGTTCCAGAACAGGAAAGATCTTGACTGAGCTCCTACAGTCACTGCTCGAGAATGCTGTGGGGTCTTCTGTCCCACTACTTCTGTGCAACTACTGGGGGGGATACCCAGGATGAAAATAACCAGATTTACTTACTGGATGGTGAATATCATGTCATGACAGCAACGTGTTTGGAGAGCGCTCATTTCTAGTCCAGTTTTCATTCTGCTTGCTCTTGCAAAGGCAGCATGTGGCAGTACTTTTGATGGGTGAATCCTGTCAAAATAATTATATTACTTATTGTACAGCGCAGGGGCAGTAAAAAAGACAAACTGCTTCAAAGTGATAAATTATTGACATACTGAAGTTAGGTGATTTTTCAATTTTAATGAACGTCTTTCATTAAGTAAATCTGATATGAATGCAGTGTTTCTGAAAACATCTAAGACGTCAATCCTATATCCACAGAAAGAATGTAGTTTGTCACGGCAGCAGAACCTCCAAAGGACATGATACTGGACTGACCAGCTTCCAAGTGAAATTATTTCAGTGTTGCTTACGACAGATAAAGTTCTTATTGGTCTGACTAAGGGACAAACCTTTCCTTTCGAGTTACCCCAACCAACTAAGCAAACCTCACTTAAGCAGCTCTAATCACAGACCTGTTCAATATGAGTATCTTCTTTAAAAAAAGGAGAAATCTTCCCTACTTTCATCTTGATACAGGCTAAATTTGATTCCTTCCTGGGGACTTGTATTTATTATATAATTAATTATGTTAGGTAGTTAAAGCCATTGATAGCTGTCTTAAGTATTTTGCATTTGAATAAAACCAAACATAGTTCTGCTGCTAAACTAGTACAATTATGAATATGGGCACAATTTTGACCTGAATCAGTAGCACAACACATGTTCAATTATACCTATTCAACTTGGGAATGCTAATTGTCTCCCCTCTGGTGTTAAGTGTTTCGTCTCTTACAATGCTATGAAGTTACTGATTTTTCTAGTGGCCGTGCTCTATTGTGAGAAACAATACCCACTTTTGTAATATAAAAAGTATATTAAGACTACTATCATCAACTTTGTTTTCATTTTGTTTGCCTCGCTCTGTACACACAGGAGAAAAACGGGCTCCAGGCTCCTTTTCTCCTTATTCTCCACTGCCTGAATTTTACCTTCAAAATCAATCTTTTCATACAAATGTTTTATTCTCATCTTTCTTCTCTAACTTGCTGTTGACAACTGTCATAATGTGCAAACCACCATGAAAAGTCTCACTGAACTAAATGAGAAGCAGACCTTGTCCATCACTTGAGGACCGCTTTCTACACACACCATCTCGCCCTTCCCCCCAGATTTTTCAGCCCTGTCATTGCAGACTTTACCCCAGAGCAGGCAATGGCTCACATCTGCTCACACTTGAGCTGCTAAACTAACTTTCCCTCCTGATTTTCTCTCCCTTGCCTTAAAAAAATTTGCCTGTATCACCCATCTTGTGCGCTGAGCAGACTTCTGCATTCCAATGCTCTTTTTTCTATCCATACCTAATTTAATTTTCTCTCACACCAATTCCCAGTTTCTGAACTCTTCACAAATTTTTTTCCATACCCTTTTGGCCCTAATTCTGGACTGGGTAGCACCATCATGGCTGGAAATGCTGTTTCCAGCTGGAAATTATTATTGTTGATATTGAGGAATTGGTTAGAGGACTCTCTGTCTTCAGCTGCTCTGGCTGCCAGCCTGCCCTGGAGGCTTCTTCTGAGAAGTATCAAGAAACTACAGCGAGATAAGAAATTATTCTGATACTTGTACTCACACCCAGAATGAGGGACATGGAAAGATGTCCAAAGGCCTGTTCAGTTCTCCTGCCTGGATTGCAACTATTTCTGCTTGTGCTACTGTATCCTTTGCACATATCTTCACCTCATGTTCCTTCAAGTATCTATCAAATATAATTGCTATTTCCAATTGCACTATCATGTTCCATTAAACTCAGTTTCTCTAACCTTCAGACACTTCTTACTGTGCTTTCCCAAATTCAACCCTTAGATTAGAAGGTCTATGGGTCAGGGGTTTGTTTTTCTGGTGGTGGTGTATTTTTACACTTCTTTTTTTTTTCTGTTGCTTTTGTATTTTCTTAGAAATTTCTTTTCTACATGTAAGAAATCCATGGTAGAGCCCAAAATTACGGTGGTGACCGATGCAGTGAGTTAAATGGGACAACCTTCTCCAACTGTGCCAATCTTCCAGGCATAACCCAAGAACATCTTTCAGCCCCACATCTAAATCAGTGCTTGCCAAATCCCATCTCTCTTTTCTGTTACCGCAATTCATTTTCTCAGTTAAGTCTTCTTCTATACAACCAGAAGCATCACACAGATGTACAACTCTCAGTAGGTCAGGCAACTGCAGGACTTACCATTCTTCACTCCAAACCTTTTAGAGCTGTTTATCATTGTGGTTGTTGTCACAGAATCACAGAACGATATGGGGTTGGAAGGGACCTCTGGAGATCATCTCGTCCAACCCCCCTGCCAAAGCAGGTCCACCCAGAGCAGGTTGCA
>JAOXNO010000005.1:8660349-8683113 GCA_028565335.1 Limnodromus scolopaceus
CCCGTCCCCTCCGGCCGCCTCTCTTTTTCCCCGTTAAATCTGGATTGTCGCTCGCGGTTTATGGCTGTGGAAGAAAAATACCAGCCCCCACCCAAAATGCACCGCAGCCCGGGCGGAGTGCGGGAGGGAGGCGGCAGGGGGCGCCCTTCTCTCGCCGGGCAGGGCTGCGGGGGAGGGGGTGGGGGGAATCGGGCGGGGGAGGGAGGGGAGACGTGGGCCCCCCCCACTCCAGCCCCGCCACCGGCGCCCTCCGCCCCGCGGGACGGGCCTTGGCCTGCCCCTGGCATCCATCCTACCTGCCCAGCTCGCCCGCCTCGGAGCGGTGGGAGGGCAGCGCCGGGGCTGGCGAGGGAGCGGTGGGAGCCCGCCCTGGACCACCGGGTTTGGGGTATATGGAGGATTTTGGGGGGTTTCGCGAGGCCCTGTGGAGGGTGTCAGTAATTGTATCAAAACTTGGTTGTGGCTTCTGGTGCCATTTGCTTTATGAACTTGCATGGCTTTTTTTATTTTTCACACGTTCTGCGCGCATGGCTGCGGCGGTAGAAACTTGCAGTGCGAGGCATGGAGTGCTTTGTCTGGGGCCGTGGCCAGAGTCCGGGCAACCTGGCACTTGACGTTTCCATATTCTTTGTTAATTGGATGCATTTAAGCCATTTGGTAGGTGTGAATGAGGTTTTCTTTACTTTTAGAGAAATTCCCCCCTTTTTTCAATTTTTTTTTTTTTTTTTACTAGCTATGTTTCCATTTATTTTTACTACTATTTTCTAGTTGTGTCTGGAGGTACCAGGTGTATCTGAGATAATGGAGTCCAACCTGTCAGGGTAGCGTGGACCAGCCCTGGCCTGGCTGCTGTGCAGCACAGCCTGAGTGCACTGCAGGCCACCAGCCTTGTCTCCTCTTGCAGGGTCTCAAGCTCCTTGGAAAAACTTTCACCTGGGGACTCTGGCAACTGTAGTAATTACAAGTTGCCATCCTTCTAGTTGGCAAAGATGGATCATCCTGTTTAAAAAACAGAGACGCTTTGTATTTGTTTGTTTTTAATAACAAAACAAACCAAAGCTCGGTTCCTTTTTAGATACACATTTACAGATGTTGGGCAGTAACTTGATATCAGCAGATCAACATCATGATATGTGTTGAAATCTTAAAACATTAAAAAGAGGCAACAGAAGAGAAACATACTGTTGTTAACAAAATTGCACTTGAGGCTGTTGGGTTGTAACATGATTGTTGCCTTTCCTGAAGATTATTACAGTAAATACTTAAATAAACTTCAGTTAAAATAGTGGTGTCCTTTTTGATCTGCAACGAATAACTTGTTCTCCAAGAGTAATACTAAGCTAAATGGTTTTGTATTATTTTTTAATAGAAGGCTGTCCTTTACTAAAATGAATATAATTTCTTAATTAACTTTTAAAAATGACTTTTTGGTAACTAATAGAAGTGAGATGCTTTTAGTGTTTGAGGACAGCTCTCTGAGATCATTGCAAACTGATATATTTTTAGTGCCCCATTATACAAAAAATATTTATTTTTTAAATTGAAGTGATGGTCCATCAGACAGGTTTATAGAAAGCTTCTCTTTAGGTTACTACTATTTATGCTTGAAAGTATATTGGGTGGAACTGCTAGAGCTTAAGAGTCATTAGGAGCTTTTGAGATCACTTGTGTTAAGTTTTAGGAGGGAGATGTTGTTTGGATATGCAAAGGATGGGGAAGGTGAAAGGTGGTTGCCTGTAGGTAAGACAGACAAGTGGTGACCAGTGTCTGCTGCTCAGAGTGCTTAGGAGTGAAAAACCTTCACAGGAGAGGAACTTCTTAACTGTTTTGGAAAGTTGGTGTCCTACAGTGTTAGGCATCAGCTGCACAAACAAAACATTTAGGAAGACTCTATGTGCTCTTCAGGATGAGATGAATAACTTAACTTTTTTTCTGTATATGTAGGATAGAAGTTCCCAGTTGTCAGAAGATGCCCATTAGCATTTTCAGAACTGGTATGTGTCACTTACAGTGGTATATTACAACAGCATTTTAATTAAGCTTTAATAGTATAAAGTATCATTTGTCAGGTACTCACCAAACTGAACGCTACAGTTACTGAATTCGCTGTTGAATTCTAAATGAATACATGTACAGATTTTCTGTGGATGATAAGTTGTGATTCTGACACACCACAGAGTGAATAATAGGTGATTATTCCCAACCCAGTTTTACCACTCCATAATAATAGTAAATATTGAAAGTAAATATTAAAATTCAAAGCAGCGTTCCTGAAGTACATACCCATATCAGAATCTTATCAGTAGTCAAAAGTCGTATAGTCCAAATGTGTATTTTATAAGTTTTTATTAAGATGGCAGCTGATTTGATTGATATAAAGAAAGAAATTGGAATGATTTTGTGGGAGCAAAGAAATGGGTTAATGTATTTGTTTTGAGGTGGCTGCAATTAAGATTATTATTAATTAGTTAGCAGCTTGATGGGGAATTTATTGGGATGGGGTTTTCTTTTTTTCTTTTCTTTCTTCAGAAAGGGGAAGTTATCTTTGCTCCACTGCTTGAAGTTGGTTTAAGAGAGACAAAATTTTCTTTGGCAGGGATGAACAAAAGAGCATCAGATATAATGAGGATCATAGTTTAAAGTCTGTAGGACAGGGGTGTCAGGAGGGAGGCAGTGGATAGTTATAGGGCTGCAATTGATCAGCTGGTAAGTGTGGTCCTGATCTGCTTCATCTGCATGGGCCAAGATGGGGTATTTTTTAAATTATTAGTTCAGCTGAGTTTGTGTATTTATAGTGCTATGTATGCTGGGATTTTTTTTTTTAAGATGCATGTAACATGCTTATTTAAAAAATACAGCAGCTGACTGTGTTGGCCTGCATCAATGCAAGCATTGCCGTATTTTTTGTTATATTAAATTAAGACCTGCTCTATGCTTAGGGTTTTTTTATATATGTTGGGTATGATTTTTATTAACATAATTGTAACAGTATAATTGTTAATGTGGGGGTATAAATAAATATGCTGATACAAGTGTACATTTCCTGAGAATAGTATAAGCTATGGAAATGAAAATAAAAGATACTGATCTAAGGATAAGGTAATGTAAATGTCTGTATATGCATTGGAAGAAAAAGAACTCCTGATTATGTTAATTTAGTTTTAAAAAGAATATAATCCTGTACCTTCTGTATATGTAGAAGGTTTGTTCTGACACACCTGGCACATTTTGGGAAGAATACCCTTGTTCTCCTAGTCTGGATGGCCAAATTGACTTGTTCATTTTGAGCTTTCAGGAAGTATTTAAATCTGATATGAAAAATGAATACATGTTCTAGATTTGAATAAAGACATTTTTAGAGAGGGTGTAACTCTTATTTATCTACCTGAGGGCCATATGCCTCAAGGAAAAATCTGCATTGTTCAGAGCTTTGCTGTAACTAGCTGATGGTGAAAGGCAAACACGAGGCTTCAATTTAGTGTTACTCTTATTTCACATTAGTGCTTTTGAATGTGTCTGATGGTTGATGGTTTTGAATAAGAGTGGAATAAATGCCATTTTTTCTGCAGTGAGTCATTTTCAGTTACCACCATTTATATCCTTACTTTTTTTTTTTTTTAAGGTGGCATTAAAGATTATTTGGATGAAAACTGATACTGGCTGTTGGGTCCTAAACCTGTGTGCTTGACTCTGTGAACGCTTCACACCTGCAGGTTCTTGACTGTCCAGATCAGGTGGCAAAATATTTCATTTAAAATCTCCTTCAAGCAGTACCTAAAACAGTTAACAAGAAATAGAAATCAAGTACCTGTGTGACAGCCTGTCCACTGAAGTAACACTCTTGAGCTCATCCAGTCATTGAAGTGTAGGAGAAGGGCATGCTCTCAAACCTGGCTTCACTGTTTGGTGCTTCTTCCCTACCCTCTGCTCTTCTTCTGTCTTTCAGCCTTCAAGCATTCTTTCTTTCACCCCTTTTTACCTCTTCTGTGTATTGATTTCTGATGTGACTCTGGGTCTGATAGTTCTTTGCTTGTGCTGCAGCTCAGCCAAAGAAGTTGGTAGTGATGCAGGTTCATAGCAGCAACAGTCAGGGGGCAAAATGTCTCTTGAAATCTAAGTAGGTAAACTAATTGTCTTAAAATGCTGCCTTTTTTTTTAACCCAAAAAGTCAAACTTAAGTTTGTGATCTTGTTTTGTTTTTTTCCCCATTCCTCCTGCTGCTGCTGCTATGAAGCCTTTTGAATATCGAAGGTTCCTGAGTCAGACGGAAGACAGCGGTAGCTGAGGTGGATTAACGCTGGAATGTAGTCAGGGATTGGAACACTTGGGAGCTATGCTTAGACAGAAAGGGAAAGAGGTAAGAAATGTGAAGTGGTAAGACTGATTTTAAGCTCTTGTTTACGGACTTTACCCAATCGTGTAATGCCAGCATTTGTGCAGAGCGTGTGTGAAGTGCTGGTAAGGCAAAGGAAAAACAATTAGCGTCAGCCTACTTCACAGACTATTTTTACACTTTAAATACTCAGATGCTAGCCAGTTGGCGAGATCCCTTCAATGTCTAATCTATCTACTATCTGGAAAAGCATGTATTGGCAGGGTTTTGGATGAGCTTGTATAAAAGTATTTGTACGCTCTCTTTTGTTTTGTTGATCTGTTCTGCCACTTCGACCAGCATGCAAGCAATGCATTTTACTAGTTGGGACACACTAAGAGATGCAGATATTGGTTGAAATATATCTGTGCTGCCCCTGGAAGGGGTGGTAGGATGGGCCACACTTCTGCCACCTTCCTTTTGCCAGTCCTAGCACTTCTCTTTAGGTGAGGGAAGGAACCGCTCTGCCTGAAAAACACTCCTTTTCAGTTGGATCAGGTCTCTGCTCTGGCTGTTGACACAGTGGTGATGTCAGGAAAACATGGCACGGAGAAGACAGGGCTACCGTTTTCACTTGCGGTCCGATCTGATGTTTCACAGTGTAATCCAATCATCAATTGCGTGTATATTGATTACATGCTTTGTTCTTGCACATTTTAGAGACTTCTGTGCCCCTTTTTTAATTATCCAAATGGTTTTGTGAGCTTTGGATTGAGAATTTCAAGATTATTCTTGATTTAATTTAAATGGTAGCTGTTAATTTGTGAAACACACTTACATTGCCAAAATAACTTTTATTCTGGGATTGTTCATGCTTAGGTAGAATCTAGATGAGGATTATTTCGGAATTGTAGAGCATTTTCAAGCAGCCTTTTTTCCTGATCACTGAAGTGTGGATATCATGGTGTAAGCAAATAATATCCGTTGTGCTTCAGTGATCACCAGTCTCAATTTCAAATTTCAGCAAGATGTGCAGGCTTTATTACATTTCAAACTGAAATCTTTAAGAAATAGCCCTAAACAAGTGAGGCTATCATATTGAGTTTGTATATTACATATTGATTTCACTGCACATATGTGGATGCATATAAACGTTTATCTTTTGAGACCTTGAACAGTCACAAATGATATTATTTAAAATGGCAGTAGGTGTGTAAGCATACTTCTTGAGCTGCTAGTGCCTCTAATTTAAAATTTCCTATACAATGAAGTACAGCATACCCTAGAGAATGGATGCAATTTAAAACTGCTTTCAGAATGCAGTAGAGATTGCCAGAATTCACACTTTTTTTTTATCATGTGTGTTCAAAAGATCCTTCTTTAGAAAACATTCAAATTTAGCTAACAGTATTCTTTGACACACTTCAGCCTGTGTCATCAAAATAAGAAAACCCAACAGAAATTCCCAGCAGAGTGTAAGGTAGCAGATTATTCATCAAGAATAAAAATAAGGAGTTGTGGGTCCCAGAGTAATCAGAATTTGGCCATTTTGTATTATATCGGGGCACAGAAATTACAGCGTACAGAACTTCTACTACTAAACAAAAGTTGATAAGGAAATAGTTAATTCCCTTTCAGTTTTGCAGTTAGTGTACACACCCACCAGATGGAGCTTCTGGCACCAGTGGAAAATTCCAGAAATCGAGCAAGAATGGGAAGTGTGTGAATGACTTAGAAGATCCCTGTCTGCTGGACTGCAGAAGATTTTTTTTTAACCTTTAAATGAGAAATGAATGGAGAGTAAGACATACCAGCCTTACTGATTCCTTTCGTTAGAACTGTCTTCCATAGAAGTTTTTCATCTGATGGGAAGTTGGAGTTCTTAGTGTAAGAGTCACCAAGCTGAAGCTAGACAGTAAACTGAAAGAACTGAAAGAAAAGGAAAAAAAGGAGAGATAAAGCAGAGTTTCTTAAGCTCTAGCTGAAAATTGTATATAATCACTGAAACAGCATGCTAAGGTTTTTAGCCTAAGAGTTTCCTCCAGAGGATTTTAAGTGGGGTTTGGTTTTTTTTCCCAGTCCTACATTTTAGATGGACTTCTCTCCGGAAGGAGTATTTACATAGGATGTCCAGAGAAGTGGTGTGAAACGGTCCTTTTTGTTTGACACATAACTTGAAATTTTTTGGAGGTAGCTGATTTACTCTTTGAAGTGATTTTTAAATATTTCTAAATTCTTTGTTTTGTCAAAGGGACTTTTAAGAAATAGACCGTTTGATGGTGAGAGGGAGTTGAGGTGGTTTCACGCACACAGTGCTGCAGAAGTTTTACAATGATTTGACCAAATAGCAAAATACATTTGTTGATTTCCTTCAGTTCCAGTAATCTTAGTTTTAAAACAACATGTCAGGTTTTTCCAGAGGGTTTGATTTGGGTTTTCTGTTCGCTTTATATCTTTTTAATGTGCCTGGTCCTGTTTTAGACATAGGCACAAGTTAAAGGGCTTGGAAGCTTGTGCTTTCTGATGTGCCAGCCTAAGGTTGAATCTAAGTGCTGGGTCTGACCATGGCAGCAGTGCACACAGAATGATCTGGTTGGGTGTTGAGAGGTGTTTAGACAGAAGGTAGCTGAAGACCATCATGTTACATGGGCAGAAGTTTGGTGTTGCAGGTGATTGAGCTGATAAGGCTGAGGAGGTGCTCTCTGTTTAAAATGTTGCCATGAGAATGGAGCACAGGCTGTTACAAAACAGCCTCCATCCGCGGATTATAGCCGACTTGAAAAATGAGCCCGTAGTTGTCTGGCATTTCAGATGTGCGTTAAACTGCAAATCTCATTACCTTCACAGGAGATGTGGGTGCACAGCCCTCTGAAAACTAGGCCAGCAATGCTTAAATAAGGAGGAAAGAGAAGAGTCCAGCAGAAGAAAGTGAAAATGCTTAATGTAAGCCAGCGACAGACGTGTTGGGAGTAGACTCTGTATTCACTCAGTGCAGGGAAGGGAGGTATTTAATTGCAACGCTTACATTTTCAAGGAAGTTTTCGTTGGTTTTCGGTTTTTCCAACGTCTCTGTTCTCCCTGGTGGTTCTGCTCCTGGTATGTTTCATTTGCTCTCTCTTCCCTGAGATACCTTTCTGCTTCCTGACTGTCGCTCTTTCTTGCTTGGCTGTCCTGGAAATGTCAGGTCCCAGAGTCCCAGCCTCCACCTTGCTGCAGGGACAGGCCATCACTGGAGGCTGCTTTTCTATTGCTGTGGGAACCACGGGTTAATTGTCTTGTATATTTTTCTGGTATTTCCAGAAGTTTCACTTAATGTTGCACTAACAGCCTTCCTTGCAAATCTGTTTCATGGCTGGCTTTACTTTAAAAGTAAAGTAACTTTAGTAGTTACTTTAAAATAGTAAAAGACCCTATTTTAAATGCAGTTGGGCTGGAGAGATAAAAAACAGAGTATCAAGAAACTAACAGTCTTGTTTCATTTCATGCAGGAACATAACAGCTGCTGTCAGCTCTGACACATGCTACTATGTTGCACTGTTATATCTAAACCAAGAACCTCTTCAGCTTAAAATACTAGCACAATGAGGGCTAAAATCAAGGAATTTCAGATGATGTAAAGTCAGAAAAGTGCCAGGTGCTTGGTGATTTTTGTCAGCAGCACAGTGCAGGGAAATGATGCTCAGTCTTTAGGAGACCCGGTATGGGATGAAGTTCTTCCCGGTGCTCAGTGTTGGTATCATCAGACTGATGCACTAATTGTCACTGATCTGCTCTCCAGGCTGATGGGTCTTCATCCAGAAGATGCTTTCCACAATGAGAATTCAGTGGGAGAGGGACAGTTTGGACTTGATAGAGACACAGGGGCACAAATTCTGCTTTCTAGTTAGAAAATAATCCAGTATGAAACAAAATAACCCATCATCCTTACCTGTTTGAAGATATAGCTAGTGATCTTGTTAAAGCATATGCAATATCCTCTTTTGCCTCACTGTGAAGTATTTTAAGAATTTTGTCTTTTTAAATCTTTTAGAACATTTTTGTATCTTCTGTTGAAACCATACTTGCTGAAGAAAAATGATCTTTACTTTAAGCTGTAGATGTTCTGTCTGAATAATCAGCAGAGATTAAAATCTAACAATTTTAAGCACTAAAAACCCTTATTTCTTAGAAAAGTAATTATAAATGACTCAACAAATTTTGCTTTTATAAACTTTAGATTTGGTTGTTCCAGACTTTCATGATACTAATGTTATGTCTTGTGTTTCCAGTCTGTTCAAGACTGAGTTTCTGTCCATGGGTGGTGTGAGTTGGAGAGGTATCAGCCTTCCTACAGAAGCATAATCATTTCCATGGCATTACCCCAAACGGTTTACTTCACATCCTCCTACCAGCAGCACTGTAGCTGAAAATTTTAATCTGAATGCTTCCCAAATGAATGTTTGTCCCTAGGGTTGTGGCTGACAGCCACGTCACCTGTTTGATCTCCCATAATATTGCAAATTAAAGTGGGACTGGGTTTGTATGAGAACCTTCTAGGAAATATTACCTGTGCAAGGAAGCGCTGTTGGTATTCTTCTGAGTGTGCCTCGTCTCTGCAGGGCACAGCTCTGCTGTGGTACCCATAGCTCAGATGAGGTGTAAACTGAGGTCCTCTCCACTTGAGTCAAAAGGTTATATGAAGTGTGAAGCGTTCATCTCTGCATCCTCCTGCATTTCTGAATTGGGTAACTTAATTGAAATCTGAGCACTAAAATATTCCTCAGGTAGCAGCACCCAGTGGAATCTGTTGTTTAAGCCACAAATCTGCTAAAGCTTCCTGCAGCACTGTTAACTTGCTGGAGTGCGCTCTACAGTAGCTCCGTATCAGTAAAGGTACCGTAAATGTGGTTTATAATTAGCTTTGGAGTCCTTTGTAATGAAACGTACGTTATAAATGTAAGATTGCCCTTATTACATTTCTTATCTCTTGTCTTTAACACTTTGTTTTGTACAGCAGGATATGATCCTTCTTCTATGTCCGGGCTTTGGCCTCACACAGTAGGTCTAATATAATCGCTGAGGTGGGCGTTCTGGAAGGAGAATTATTTTTGGAGGCTTTTGCATGAAACTTGTCCAATGAGTCTGAGACGCCCAAGCACCATTAATTTTGGAGGTAAATGCCTCATAATATGTACTGAATAGATTGGGAAGAGTTAAGATTTTCATTTAGCAAAGTATGGGCAAAAAGTAGTTGAAGGGATAGTTCTGACTGTTTACTGCTGATGTTTGGACATTTTGAACTTGAAGGAACACCAGCTTGTGCTCTAGAAAAATTGGGGAGGTGGAGGGACGTTAAGCTCAATCAGACTGGCAGCTTCACTGCATATTAATTAGTTTCCTGGTTTAAATTTTTGTCCCCTCTTTTGGTTTATTAAAACCAACAGAGGCAAAAGTGGAAGATGATTTTGAGTACAAGAGAAATGGCCAGACTGCCTGAAGTATTCTCTTGTGCTAAAACAAACTGGAGAAGAAGCTGGGACTTGTGATATGGAAGTTCAAGGATATATAGTTCAAGCTGGATGTTCCTTTAAGTTATTCCTTGGAATCTGACATTTTTTATTTGAATCTCAATTGAAACATTTAATTTTGGAAATTCAACTGAATTGTTTTTTATTAAGATATTTTCTATCATTTGTCTATAAATTGGTCTGTCAAAGTGGGCTGGGATATGTATAAAGGGAGGGGAGGTAACTGCAGTTAACAACAATGAAGAGATAAAGCCAGAGGGGAAAACCCAAACCCCAACAACAAACCAAAAAACAAACAAAAAGACCTACCAAGAAAACAAATGAAAGAAAATATAACAATTAGTCCCAAAAGAGTTTTTTAAAAATGACAGATTTTAAATGTCAGTACTTGCCTGGGGAGGAAGGGGAGAATCATTTGCATGAAATATGATTTTGAGTTTTATTCATGCTATTGTTATTGGAATAAAATCAGGTTACTGATAAAGTTATAAAGATAATGTAAGTTTTAAAAGTTAGTAAGTTAAGTTTGCTCTGGTAAATAACAGTAATGAAGTACTGGCACACAGCCAATAGAGAAATTAAAACTATTTTAAAGATTTACAGTGTCTGGGTTCCACTGATGATGTTGATCCTGGATTCTCATTGCTTTCTGATTTTAATGGTAACTGTTATTGAGAAATATTTGATGCTTAAAAATAGGCTGTCTAGTAGAGAGCTATCCTACATGTCTTAATGAAGTAATTTTTAGCATAATCTGAATTTTACGCACTAACTTGTTACCAAACTGCATGCATTTTTTTTTATGCTGTTTCACTCTGCTACAGCCCTTTCCTTTTAGTATTATTATGGATATTAAGAAATTTGGGGTTGAATTATTGCAATGAAAACCGTGGGAACATGATACATACCTAACAAAGGCAATGGACTAGAGTAGTGGGTTTAAGTGTGCGGGGGGGATATATTGCATAGGGGAAAGGAACAGCTTTTAGAATAAGGGTTTGAAACATTGCTTTTTCTGTAGGAAAAAGATGGAGTATTGCATGCTGGGAACAAGTGCTTTCCATAAGGTAGCTAATTTTTAAAAGTACATTTGTTACATGTTATTTTAGGCTTTGCTTAAGTGTTCTAATCTAGTAATTTTGTCCTTTCTGCAGTTTTCATTTTGATTAGACCTCTGCAAAACTCTCTTCTAAGCAAAAATTAAAAAAAAACAGACCAAAAAAACCCCAAACCTGGGCCACAACTGCAGTTTGACATTTCTGAAACGTTGCTCAATGTGTACAGAAGAGTATTTAAAGGATATTAGTAATAGTATAAATTCTTCCTGTGGTCTGTTTTCTCTTCCATGATTTAAAAATTTCAGGTATTAACACCAGTGAATTTAAAGATGTGAATGTTTTGGATGACTACAGAGAAATGATCAAAAGCAAACCAATTTGTTAAAAGGTAGTCTTCATCGACACCTCTTTAAAAACAAACCCAAAAAGCCCCATTCGTCAGGAATGCTGTCGGCAGAAGCTCCAAGTAAATAGTCATATTCTTTTTTTCCTTTGTTCTTGTGAATAGCAAGACGTAACATACTTAGAGGAAGTTTGAGTAGATGAGTCAGGACTTATTTCATTAACTGCAGTTAAATGTTTTGGCCAGGTTTCCCGAGGAAACAAATCTCATACAATTTTTCAGATTGTGGCTTGTCTCCTAATCCCCCCCTCCCTCCTCCCAGCCAAGAAAAAAGTTGGCCATTTTCAACCAAATTTGGTAGAGATGGAGGTCTGAAAAGATAAATAAGCACCTTTAAGTTTCATTAAATGTAGATCTCCAGTAAGAGAAGAAACTAAGGTTTCCTTCTCAACTCTCTGTCCCCCTCAAACCGGGACACTCTCCTACTGGCCTGTTCCTTCGGTTGGATGCAGCAACGCCACAGGGCTGTTAAAAACTGTGGGAGGAGTTGTAAGAAATCCTGCTGCTCGGGCCCTGGGTGTCAGGGGGTGACTTCTCACTGTTGGATGTGCATCAGCTGCAGAGGTGCGGGTGAGGTGCTGTGTCTGCAGCTGAACATTACAACTCGCCTGTCATTATCTGGTGTGGAGCTAGCAGAGGGTTACGATGGAAAGAGAAGAAGCAGTAAATTATCTTGGCTTAGTATTTGAAGTATTCAGCTCCAAATGAGTTGTTGGTGCCTGACTGAGTGCATGTATAGTATATTATTCCATGGATACGATATTATTACAGGTACAGCAGCAGCTCATGATGCCCCGTAAAGCTTTTCTTTCCCAGAAAGAAAAGCAGGCTCGTGCCAGGGAAAGGGATATGTTAAAAAAGAGGAGGAGGCGACAAGACTATCTGAAAAGAAGCGTGGAGCCGCAGAAAAATGCAGAAACAATAAAATGGCACAGGGATGATGAGAAGAGGAGAGAAAATGAGCAAGTTAAGGACAAAGATATCAAGAAGCGGTGGAGACAGGATGAGAGAGAACGACGAAAGAATGTGGACGCTATGAATTGGCGCAGGGAAGATGAGAAGAGGGAAAATGAGCGAGGTAAGGACCAAGCAGGCCAAGAACCAGCAAAGAAAGGATGAGGAGGAGAGGGGGAAAGAGCGACGAAAGGATGGACCTTTTGAAGCAGCAGGGGGATGATGAGGGGGGAGAAGGGAAAAGAGAAGTAAGAGCAATTCAATTTTATAAGTATGTGCAGAAATATTAGTATTTTCTAGTTGCTAATTTGGAGTAAATGTGCTTTATGAACTATACATATACTACAGAGCTAATTATTTTAATAAGGCAAGATTGATCTGGGTATAGATGTACACAAACTCAAAGTTACAATGTTATAGAAAAGGCTGGTTTTGCACATTGCTTATGAAATTGTCTCTTTTGCACATATGCTCACACCTAATGCTTTCTTCAACAGTACAATTGATAATACTGTGTTTCAGATCATGAAAATAGGTTTTCTTAGTCTTCATAATAAGAGTAAATGAGAGCATTAGGAAAAGAAGGGTCAACCAAAGGTGCTCATTGGTGTCTTGTTTTATTCTATTTAATAATGTGTCCAAGAGATAGTTGTAATTGCACCCTCAGTTTTATTTAACAAAAGTTGTATGGAAGTGTAAATTTCACAGACGGCTTTTCGGAAGCAGCCAGTTCAAGAGATGCACATTTCTGTGTCATTAGATCTAAGGTGTTGGCATCAAATCAGTTGGCATCACATTTGATTTAATAAATTCAGCCAACACCTTGGCATCAAATCTGAAATGCTGATGAGCAGTAGATGTTTACATTACAGTAGGAAGACCCCTGCTACAGTTGCAGTTTCATTAAATTTTGTATAGCATTTTTATATCTGGAGTTATAAAATGTTTGGGGGTTTGTTGGGTTTGGTTTTTTTTTTTTGCAGTAGCCCTGAAACATTAGTTGTAGGCTTATGAGGTGGGAATGGATTTATACTGGGTGAGAGTTGTCCTTTGGAAATCCTAGTCCAATTTGGAAATCCGAGCCCGTAGAGTCAAAGGGGTGGTGCCTTTGCACAGATGATGGTAGTTTGCTCCCATCTTTACAACTGGGGATGTTGCAGCCCTTCTTGGAAGGGCTTTGCTGCCTGTTCGCAGCAAACATTGTGGGAAGGGGCTGTCGCATTTAGTCCGTGGTGAAATAGTGCCTCTGCTAAACAGTAGTAGAGAACTAGTGATCTGGAAATGTGGAATTGATTCAGTTGGCTGCACCTTTTGGGTTTTCTGTATTTAACATATGCTTGGTTTAGGATTAAAGATCTATACTCTTCGTTTTACTCCGTAAAAGTGTTTTGGCACCTCTGCTTTGACTGCTCAGTTATGATGAGGCAGCCTGGAAGGACATAGCCACAGAAACAGAGTTGTGTAATTAATAAAACTACTAACTGCTATGTGGCTGTGAACTGAATGTGGCTGAATAATTTTATTACTCATCAAAACCAAAATGATCAACATACTGAATATGCATAAAGCGTTTCTTTTTAGTGCTGATCCTTTCAATTGAGCCAGTGTTTGGGGAGTAGGGTGAAGGGTAAATGTTACTTATTATGAGTAACTTTATATATTTCATTGCAAGGGGAAAATGCTCTCAAAATGAGTTACCAGCTTTCAACCTCTATGTTCCTGGGAGGCTTTCATTGTAGGCCTGGGAATTAGCAGCTGGTAAAATAAATTGTATGTCAAGGAACTTGATAAATGCACGTTAAAAAAAAAAAAATAGCTTCCAGGAGCCTCATTTTTATTTCTGTAACTTTTTTCTCTTTTTCATTCTTAATTTTCACTCAATACTCACTAGGAAAGTTTAACTTTGTAGTTTTCCTTTTCTTGATCAACGGCTGCTTCTGTTTTCAGCTCTGTGAACTTGGATAAACTTAGAACTATGTTCATTAAATTTCCAAAGGAAATAAACGGAATAGTCAGATAGTAACTTTCCAGTTATTCCTCTAGTATTACTTGCCATGTTGACATCATACTTTTCTTGTATGTTTAAAAAAAAAAAAAAAGTAAAATTTTAGAAATTCTGTATTCCCCTGGCTTGGTTCTGCCCCTGGACAGGAACTGCAGAAGAATCAGTGGCTGTTTTAAAGAGCATTAGGCTCCCTGGCCTGCTCATACAGCTCTGGGATGCCTGAGTAAGAATGAAGCGCACTAGGGACTAGGGGTTTTTTAGTTTATAGCTTTTGGGGGTTCCATAATATTTTGTTTTCCTTGCCATTTCACAGGATGCTCTTTACAAACCTTGTTGAGTGAAGACGTCTGCCTTAATGAAATGTTTAAAGTCACCTACAGTTCTGTGCTTGCTGGCCATGGAAGGCTTTCCTAATGCTGCAAACTGACATTGTGGTGTCACTTTCAGTTAAGCATAAGGAGATGAAAGAGTAGGTTCTCTAGAAAACCTAGACTGGTGTTGTCTTGGTTCCTTTTGCCCAGCAAGATTTTCCTCCAGATTATTTCCTTGGGTCTTTAAATTATTTCTGGATGAAACCCACCATTTTACTAACAAGACTGTGACACTAGAAATATATTATACTTGCTGATTGTTAGAACTGTAACAGAGCTCAAGTATAAAACAGCCACAGTAAGCACTTCGAATAATATTTTCCAAAAAATGAAAATGACATGAGGCGGCAGATTTGGAATATTTGTTGAAGATTTTAGTTGATAGAAAAAGGCTGTCCTGTTGGTGAAACTGATGCATCGTTCCTAGAATCAAAACAGCATCGTTAGCTTGTGGGTGCTTTGAAGCTGTACGCTCGAAGACCCTCTCTTTCGTTGTTCTAGATAAAGTTGGCAGAGCTGAAGCAGACTCACAGCTGTTACCTGAAGGTATCAAGGGCTGCATGGCAGCACCTCTGATGAGGTCCAAAATACAAAAGACCCACTGGAGAATTAAGATTTTAGTTACACTAAAATAGAAACAGCTTTTGGGGTCTAAAGACAGGTGGAAGCCTTCTCTTTTTTATCACCTGTGATAATTTGACTGATCTGGTGGTGGTTTTTTTGCTGTTTTTCCCTCTTGTGTTCCTTGTCCTCCCTCTCCTGGGTGCATATCTTCTGTAAGGTCATAGTTCTTGAGTTGTGAATACAGTGTATTGTGTACGAGATCAGTACTTCCCTCATAAGGGATCACTGTTTGCATTGAGGAGAATATGTGGCATAAGAAAATGTTAACTGTTGCAATACAGAACTCTAAAACAGGCATGCAGTATTGTATTTTACATGAATTAATTTTCCAAATAATTGCAGAGTAATCTTTAACTCATCTGTTGACTCGGTTTTCTAGGTGGTTCCAGTCCCTTGGTAACTGATGTGTTAAAGGGCTGAACTACATGGCCATGTTAACTTGAAGTGCTTGAAGCTGGAACAGTGAGGATAGTTTATTTTTTATTAAATGCTAAAAGTGGTTTAAAAATCACTTAGAGTAACATAACAGGAGGATGTGTCAGACTTCACATTCTGGATGTTTTTAGAATAGTGACTGCAACTCTTTCCATCTGGAATTTGAAGCGCTCCTAAGAGTAGCAAGTTGGTGAAGAGGCAGCTTGGAGTTGAAAGTCACTGGAAGTCTGTCTAAATGCTAAAATCTGTTTAAAAAAAAAAATTGAAGAATTTGGGGTTTGTTGAAACTTGCCTGTGAGTATGCAGTGGTTATTTTTATGGACTAGGTCTTGTTTCCTTTCTGCTTTTTTTGTCATGCCAGAAAAATTGGAACTCTTGATTTCCTGTGTCTAATGATATTTGCCCTGTTAAATTCCTAAAAATAAGCAGAAATTTTCTCTAGTAACGGGTTTGTCCCTTCTGATCACTCGAATTGTTTTTTCCTGAATATTGTTCACACTAGTGTTCCTGAGAGCATTTCAAGGTGTCACACAATTTTTTCCCCTGCTATGGCTTAACAGGGTTAGAGAACTGAGTAGCAAAGCCCTTTGCAGTGAAGCCATATTAACCTTGAAGTGAGGTCCCTTTTTTATTTCAGCAATGAAATAAAATCAGTTCTTCAAAAACACTAAAGAAACCTTTAATCTTTTAAACAGATGAGGCACATTGTTGTTGCTTCTTTTGGCCTGCAGTTTTAGTTGCTTCCTAAAACTTGGACATAATTATAAATTTAAATCAATCAGCCCATATTATGTCCTAGCCTGTTCCCATTTCAGGATGTGATTCTGTTGTGTGAACTGAACTGTTGATTCCTGTAGATTTCAATTTAGATGTTATAAGATGTAAATATCAGAATTGCGCTTAAGACTAAGTTCTGCCTCCCTGGGACTCTTGTAGCCTGTTAAAGCCAAAGACAGTGCTTCAGTTCTCCAAGCACAATACCATGTACACACGGAGTTCTGTGAAGTCTCTTAACTGTTGTCCCTGTGCTTACCTTCCAAAGAGTCCTTGCTTTTCCACAAACCCTTCCCTCCCACTCCCCCTTCAGAATTTTGGATGAAGATGTGAAAGAACTTCATTCATGTCTTTTTGGTAATGCCTCTGCACCAGCTGGGAAACTTCTCTTAGCTTTTTGTTCACGCTTTGCATAGTGGCTGTTACCCATAGCATGAAGTTTGTCTAAAATACATCTTTGCATCTCCAAAACGTGACTGTGAAATGAAAACTAAAGTGCAGTGTTTCTAGTGTAGTAATGATATTTTGCTTTTTTATACCTTGTTTTTTCTGCTTATGTTTGGGTACTTTTTATAGGCACAAACTATAATATCAGATTGTATCTGGCTCTCCATCAATTACGATTAAATAGTCAAGAAAATTCCTAAATAAAATGAATTGTATTTGCTTAAGGATGAGGGGTTTTGTTAAGGTTAGGAGAGCTGGATTCAGCTATCAAGCAAAGTTTGCAAAGTAAGGTTGATCTTCAGTTTTTAGGTGTGAAGATCTAATTATATCCTCTCTTATGAAGGGCTGTGATAGGAAGATCTTGATAATTTCTTGTGTTTAAGACTTGGCTGTGAGGCAGGCAGGAGAGGAGGAGCAAGAAGATGGTGCAGATAGAATAGACATCTGCTTCTCAGGCAGTCCTAAATTATTTGCTTTCTTTATCACTTGAATTTATATATATCATGGTATATTTGGCATGTTTAGGTATATTAGACACAAGACCTAAGAGAAAGTATTTGATTCTTTTGGTCAAGAAGTTGTTAGTGGCATTTTGTTCTAAAGTAAGGTATTTTACAATAAGCATTATTTTGAGCCTTGTGGCTGACTTTCAAGTTTACAAGTGATTGTCGCCTAAAGACAAACTCTGCACTGGATATGGTTTATAATTGCAGCTGAAATACTTTATGATAAAAGAGTACCAATGAGAATGGATGCAGCATAAACAAAGAGCAGTTCATGATTTCCCACACAAAGTCATTAGAGGCTTTAGAGGGAATAACTGGGAAGAGCGAGGAGTTTATTGCCATGGTCTATTTGATCCTTGCTTCTCCAAGCCGGCAAAGAATGCGGGTTGAAGCGCTCTTCATAGCATGACTAGGGTTCATGTTAAGAGACCTGTAAGTGAATCTACCTATAATGTGCTTCACTAGAATTCTAATTCTTCGTATTACTAAAATGGGTTTGAGTTTCCCTAAAATGAAAGGTGCCTGATAAAGTACAGAACATACCTAGTTTTCATATGAACTTAATTCTATATGTTTTCAATTCTAATCCTTTCACCAAGACTAGAGTTAGCTGAAAAACCTCTGCAGTCACAAAAATGAATATACTTCCATTTGGAGTTTTGTATGTGAAGAAATCAAGATGGTTTTGAGTATTCTGAATTCTTTTAACAAGTGCTACTTGGAGGAAATTTATACAGAACATTAAAGTATAAAACACTGAAATACCTTTTTTTTTTTTTTTTTTTTCCTGGCCAAGTTATTTGAAAATTACTATCATTAGACACTTTGCATGACGTGTCTAAGTAGCTTTGTTGCTGCAGATACTATAACTGAGTAATTTGGAATCCCTGAGATTTATAGACTTAAGTCTAAACTTTTTTTTCTTCGCTTGCCTAGTTTTCATAGAGGGGTGCTAAAATGCTTCTGGTCATCTGTGACAGCGGCCAGCCTGATTCAAGTACCAAAACGCTTAATGATCAGAGCTGCTTTGGTACTTCTGAAAGTTTTCCTGTAGATCCTTTACATAGGCTTGTTTCCATTTAATTTCTAATTTATAGTTATGATACAAATCCTGACTGTCGTGATAGCTTTCTGCTCTTACTCAGAAGCTATTTCTGAATTCACTGAATGTGAGGAGACCAGAGCCTAGTGACACGTGCTGCCAGCACTCCTCCTGGGCTGTGAAACCCAGTGAAGCGGTTTGTGTTAGCGCTGTTACATGCAGGACTTTGCAGTTTCATTTCTGAAACTAAACAGTGTTGTTGGGAGAAATCATGGAATAGTAAGTTGTTAGTGACTGCCTTAAAGCATTTCCTAGTAAAAGGTGGTAGGAGTGTGAAAATAAAAGGGCCAGTGTGTAAACAGACAGGTAATACTTTAACGAGCGTGTAGAGAAGGGGTTGGGTTGGATTTTTTGAGAAAATTTCTTAGTAAGCTCTTTGTAGCTTAGCAGTTGCCCTTGATCTCATGATAAAAGGGGAGACTTTTTTGTCTAACTCAAATATTTAACAGCTGCAAACTTCTGTGAACTCTGCATTCTAGGCTTCCGCTTCAAAGTGTTAAAAAATACTTTCAAGCTTCTAACCAAAAAAAAAAAAAAGTCCATTTGTAGTTGATGTAGGTAGTGTTTGGCCTTATAATGGATTAATTTGTTGATATGAATCAAACCTTGCATTGTTCAAACAAAGCAGCATTTCTGAATTGGCTCACAGAAATATTAATGATCAAAAATCTTCTGAGATCTGATGATCTTCAAATTATCTTCTGAGGTGATGCTCTTTAGCAACAGGCGTTGGACTATTAAAGCCTAGGGAAAAGATAACAACTCTGACACTTTCTTGCTTCCTCCCCTTTCCTTTGAGAAAAGCCTACCTTTTTATTGCTGGCTCCACCCCCTCGCACTTCCAAAATTACCGTATGTTGTCTGGGACTTTTATCTTTCTGCCATTTTGCAGCATGTTGAAGTGCAGGTGACCTGTTGGTGCCGGGTCTGTAGCTGAGCAAGGCTCACTGAGTGACAGCAGCGCCCAGACACAGAGCTCCTCTGAACACAAAATAAGACTAGCTATTAGTTTGGAAGAAATCTCAGTGGTAATGGCTGAATCTGAGAATCCACATATCTTAAAATTTTAGACTTTCTTTTAGCTGGATAGCCCCAGTCATTTACAGACAGTTTAATTGGATTAATTAGCTATTTGTGTGGGGAACTGAAAGGGAGGGTTGTCTTGTAAGCTGAAAATACCCAGCTACACTTAAAGGCGTTAAGCGATCTCTTGCACTTTTTATATCTCTGAAGGGCTCTGACCAAGCTTTCAGGTTCCATCTCAATAAAAGAGAGATGTTTGCTAAACACCTGTCAGCCATTTAAGGCTACAAATACAGTAAATAGAGGAAACGATATTAATTTCTTATCCTACCTACAGTTGAATGCAAGAAGCATCTTTCTCACTGAAGAGATACCGTTAAATCTATTACAAGACCGACACAGCCCTTGAAGTTCAACTTAGCGATTTTCAAATCAGTTAGGATATGTATGCACAAAGATAAATTGAGTTTGTAGTACTTCAGCATAGGGGGTGAATTTTGTGTAAATACACATACTTTAAAAAAAACCAAACAAACCTTATTTGCAGATGCAGCTGATCACTCCTGCAATAGTTGCTACATCAGTTTGTTGGTTTTTCAATTGCTCTGTGAAGTTTGTCGATATCTAGCTTTGTGCCCAGCCTCATTTAAGAACAAATCAGACAAAAAATACAGTAGGTTCGTAGTTAATGGTACAGCTCTGATACTGAGTTTTATGGGTAAAATGAGACAGAAAATTACTAACAATTAGAAGTGCAACATTCTGTCAGACAAAACACGTTTGACTTAAACCTTTTCTCTTACTTTCTTTTTCAATAGAAACTATGTTCCAACTTCCTGTCAACAACCTTGGCAGTTTAAGAAAGGCCCGGAAAACTGTGAAAAAAATACTTAGTGACATTGGTTTGGAATACTGTAAAGAACATATAGAAGTAAGTATGATACCTCCCAAGTGTTGTAATTAGAGTTAAAATCCTCCAAAGCCAGTGGGACTGTGAGGTCTTTGCTCTGTGACATTGTTGGGTATTTTTTAGATCTGTTTCAAAAAATGTTACATTTTCACTGTGCACTTTGAAGGAATCTCCTGTATCCTGTTCCCACACCATATTCTGTTCTCGTCAGCTTCTGGGAATGATTCTGAGATTCCATTGGAGCTTTGTTGTTCAGGTGTTGCTACCACTGCATTGCTTTGTAAGTTCTACACAAAGTAGGGCTTTCAATAATTTGAGCTAAAATGTACTCGTAAATGCTTTTTAGAAAGTTTAGTGGATGGAGACAAGATACACTTCATGCTTTGTGTGAGTGACTATGTCGGATTCTTAAAAATAACATTTTCTAACTGAACATTTAGGAATGATGCAAGAACTAGGTGTGGTATAGGATGTTCTTGGGGGACAGAAGCTGGTTCTGATGTTTTCAAGAAGTGTTTGTCAGTGCTGAACAGTTGGGCATCGGGCTAAAGACTCACTTCTGCTCCTGTGTTAGATGGGAAGGGGTTGTGCTACTCTTCTGGACAAGCTTCATAACTATCATCTCAAAAAATGCAGCTTTCTCTCCTGAACATGAACTTCTGTACTGTCAATTCATGTACTTTAACTCTTCAGGGTACCCAGCAAATTATGACCTGTTGGCTTTGGCTTTTCTGTTAGTGTCTCTTTAAAGAGCGTATAAGTGTAAGAGGAAAAAATGCAAGTCTTTCCTGCTTGGGAAATTTATGGAGCAAGTATAATTTTAAGGGTAAAATTCTGAACTGGGACAAGTATTCATTTTGGTGGAAATACTACTTTTGAGTTTTTATGTGCTGCTGACATATACCAAAGTCAAAATGCAGGTACTTAATAAAATTATTTTTAATAGGAATTGGGCTTCTTGGACACCATACACGTAGTCAAACTTTTAAAACTTATATCTGAATTCCTGTGTGAAATAAGAAAATCCCTAAACCTAATCAAACAACCAATGCCCCCACTGCTTCCAAAAATCCCCAAACCGAACAAACGTCAGGGTTATGGTAAAGCATCTGTATGATCTTAAATGTTTAGCAGTAGCCCTGGGATACTTTTCTCCGTGATTGCTTTTGAAAATGGGGCAGGTGTTTAATTACAGTCTTGGGTAAATTAGAAGGATGAGTACTGAAAATAGTTCTTCAGGTGTTTTTTGATATTAAGACTACTTACAACTTCACCTCCAAAGAGGTGCAGCTTACATGCGCACACTTCTTGAATTAATAGTATCTACTGTTTGCCAGCAGCACTTGAGGACTGGATGGATGCTTCAGGAGTTGTTGCTTGAGGCAGCAGGTGATCTTTGGTTTTCATTCTTTGTACTCTCTTCCTATCTTCTCCAGGATTTTAAGCAGTTTGAACCTAATGACTTTTATTTGAAAAACACTACATGGGAAGATGTAGGATTGTGGGACCCATCGCTTACAAAAAATCAGGTTGGTAATAGTTTATGTTGACACATCTGATTCTGAAGATGGTTCATGCTAAAGGGCGTTTCACAAATACGCCAGGAGCTTTTCCTGCAGTTGCAGCCATTGATCTTCATTTGGCATCAGTTTAAGGGACAGCAAAAAAAAACTCCACTGACTTTTTTTTTTTTTTAAGTAATAGTGCTGGTTTTTATGTTAGTAGTATGGATAGCCACATACTGGGAACTGATTGGTCAAGAAATCTTACCCTTTGACAACTGCATCTTAAGAGCCCATCTGTTTTCAAGCTTAGCATGATTCCACCATCCTTCCAGTCAAAAGATCAACAATTTTACACAGTTTGTGATAAGTTTTTTTTACCTTTCCTTAAATGTTTCATTATAGGTTTTCATCGTTTCAGAAAAAGTTGAAATTAGCTCATCTAACTGCTGCTCTCTCCACTGTTGGAGCTCTGTGGCTGCCTGCCACATCTGAAGAGTCTCACAATCTGACTGTGTCTGAGATTTGGGTTTAGGCATATATAGCTCTATACAGCAGTGACAGCAATGAAGGGACACTGCAAGTCTTGCTTTTTAGATATTTCTGAGCCAGTAATAAAGGAAACTTGAATTGAGCTAGAAGCAGAGGGAGGAAATAATATTTGATTCTGATTAAACACACTTAAGGCAAGTCGTGTGCACTGCAGTAACCTCTGCCGATGGTACAATATAGAGTAATATCAGCACTGACAGAACTGAGGTGGTGAGAAATCTCTCTATAAAAGAAGCCCTCCTTTAGCATCTGAAAGATTAGGTATTGCTCTTACAGGAA
>JAOXNO010000005.1:8683213-8693683 GCA_028565335.1 Limnodromus scolopaceus
CTGAGGTGGTGAGAAATCTCTCTATAAAAGAAGCCCTCCTTTAGCATCTGAAAGATTAGGTATTGCTCTTACAGGAAATGGGAACCTATGTTATCATGGATTCCTAGTGTGGTTTTAATCTAAAACTGCTCCTGTATTGCTGTGTTCCATAAAATATACTGATCCTGTCCTTTTTTTCTAGTTAATTCCAGAATAAAAATTGTAAAAAAAGGAGATAGCTTTTGTTTAGTTTGTTTTGTTGGATCTTGTCTCCAACCTACCAGATGTGTGAGGCTTCAGAAGGTGGTCAGAAGCATAAATTCCTACTTAGGTCTGCGGAGGGAGAGTACAGCTCTCCAGCTACTTCAGATGATCTCAGTGTAGCTTGATGCACAAGACTTGTTTTGACACTCCTGATGAATGTTTGTAACTATTGGAATTTCATGTCTTACCTCACCTGAAATGCTGGATTGCTTGTGGCTATCTCTAAGACCACTGTAACTTTAGTTTCTGTTGTAACAGTTGACAAGAACTGCATTGGCAACGTGTTAAATATAACAGATAAAGGGTGCAGGGAAACTCCAAGTGTGGAATTTTCAAATACTTTTTTTTTTCCTGATTCAAGATTGTTTCAAAAATCAGGTTTGTGCTTTGATCAGAAGGAAAAGGCTTGGTGGCTTTAAGGGCTTGAGTAGCCTTAGTATATGACTCGGTAAGCTTAAATCCATTTGTTCACCAAAAATAAGTTTTGAAGAGCATCTTTTATATAAAAGCTTGTAATGGATCAAGACACTGAAATAGCTGAAGGTATATATCTGTCTTATGTGGAAATGTTTGGCAGATTTTGATGGGAAGTAACTTGTCTTCTGGATACAGTCTCATTCTACCCCATCGTGCTTGCCTTTCCCCTCTGGAAATGAGCTAATGGTGAACTTGTTAGTGCAGCTCAGCTGCAGGGAATGAGGCTTTTTTTTTTTTGACTGGTGGAGAAAGGTGCTTACGATTGAGCCTTGCGCGCTGAGCTTATGCTCAGACTCTTGAGGAAGCTCTGAAGTGGCATTTGCCACATCACATGTATGTTCAGATGATAAAACTTTTTAGGGCCTGATGTGCAGGCCGAAAACTGGGGAGAAGAAATGAATCTAAAGGTTAGAGACTGTTATTTAGAAACGTTATTGTTTAGATCATGGATGTTGTTTTTCTCAAAACTGCTTTTCAATATTTAGTTTCTGCTTTGTTCTTTGTTTTAAGGACTATCGGACAAAGCCCTTTTGCTGCAGTGCATGTCCATTTTCCTCGAAGTTCTTTTCAGCGTACAAAAGCCACTTCCGGAATGTGCATAGCGAAGACTTTGAAAATAGGATTCTCCTTAATTGTCCTTACTGTACTTTCAATGCGGACAAAAAGACTTTGGAAACGCACATTAAAATATTTCATGCTCCAAATGCCAATACACCGAGTGGAGGCATCAGCACTTTTAAAGATAAAAACAAACATGATAGCCTTAAACCTAAGCAGGCTGACAGTGTAGAACAAGCTGTTTATTACTGTAAGAAGTGCACTTACCGAGATCCTCTGTATGAAATAGTTAGAAAGCACATTTACAGGGAACATTTTCAGCACGTTGCTGCTCCTTACGTAGCGAAGGGAGGTGAAAAGTCACTCAATGGTGCAGTTCCGTTAAGTTCCAGTACCCGAGAGGAGGGTAGTATTCACTGCAAACGATGCCTTTTTATGCCGAAATCATACGAAGCTTTAGTACAGCATGTTATCGAAGACCACGAGCGCATAGGATACCAGGTAACAGCAATGATAGGTCACACTAACGTAGTGGTTCCGAGGTCTAAACCTTTGATGCTAATAGCTCCAAAACCCCAGGATAAAAAGCCTATGGGACTCCCTCAGAGGATGGGTCCCCTTTCCCCTGGAAGTGTTCGATCTCTTTCGTCACAGCAGATGATGAACAGACTCACTATACCAAAGCCTACGTTAAATTCCACAGGAGTGAATATGATGTCAAATGTTCACCTACAACAAAACAATTACGGAGTCAAATCGGTACCACCGAGCTACGTTGGTCAGCCAGGGGGAAGGCTAAACTTAAGCGGTAACGCGGTTTCTATTCCGCAGCAGTCGCAAACAATGAAACAGTTTTCAGCGAGTGGCAATGGAAGGCCTTACACTCTTGGAGGGGAACCGAGATCAACCTCGGCAAGATACTCTCTTCAGTCGGCCAATTCATCTTCTCTGTCATCGGCTCAGTTGAAACAGGCATCGTTGTCTCAGTCACAGGCAGCTTCGAGAGTATTAGGTCAGTCTGGCTCAAAATCTCCTGTAGCTGCTACAGGTCCTTCCGCTGTCAATACATCGTCCACGCAGAAGTGGAAAATCTGTACAATCTGTAATGAGCTGTTTCCTGAAAATGTGTATAGTGTCCACTTTGAAAAGGAGCACAAGGCCGAAAAGGTGCCTGCAGTAGCTAACTATATAATGAAAATACACAATTTCACTAGCAAATGTCTATACTGTAATCGCTATTTACCCACTGATACGTTGCTTAATCATATGTTAATACATGGTCTGTCTTGTCCGTATTGCCGTTCTACCTTCAACGATGTTGAAAAGATGGCTGCTCATATGCGAATGGTTCACGTTGATGAAGAAATGGGACCTAAAACGGATTCTACTCTAACCTTTGATTTGACATTGCAGCAGGGTAGTCACACGAATATACATCTTCTTGTAACCACCTACAACCTGAGAGATGCTCCTGCTGAGTCTGTAGCTTACCATGCTCAGAATACTCCCCCAGTTCCTCCCAAACCACAGCCAAAAATCCAGGAGAAGTCTGATGTACCTGTAAAAAGTTCTCCGCAAGCAGCAGTTCCCTACAAAAAAGACGTGGGGAAAACTCTCTGCCCTCTGTGCTTTTCAATCCTAAAAGGACCCATCTCTGATGCACTTGCACATCATCTACGGGAGAGGCATCAAGTGATTCAGACAGTTCATCCGGTTGAGAAAAAGCTCACCTACAAATGCATTCATTGCCTTGGTGTCTACACCAGTAACATGACTGCCTCGACCATAACGCTGCACCTCGTTCACTGCAGAGGTGTTGGGAAGACTCAGAACGGCCAGGACAAAGGTACTTCGTCGTCTCGGCTTAGTCAGTCTCCAGCCGTAGCACCTGTAAAACGTACGTATGAACACATGGAGTTCTCCCTCATGAAGAAAAGGAAAATGGATGACGACGACTCCCCCTCGGCCTTTGAGGAGAAGCCTGAAGAACCTGTAGTTCTAGCGTTGGACCCCAAGGGTCATGAAGATGATTCCTATGAAGCCAGGAAAACATTTCTTACAAAGTATTTTAATAAGCAACCATATCCCACTAGGAGAGAGATTGAGAAACTGGCTGCCAGTTTGTGGCTATGGAAATCTGATATTGCGTCTCATTTTAGTAACAAAAGGAAGAAATGCGTTCGAGATTGTGAAAAGTACAAACCTGGTGTGCTGCTCGGTTTCAACATGAAAGAGTTAAACAAGGTTAAACATGAAATGGATTTTGATGCTGAATGGCTGTTTGAAAACCATGATGAAAAGAATTCCAGAGTCAATGTTAGTAAGACTGTTGATAAAAAAATAAATTTAGGAAAAGACAATGAAAGTTCCTCAGACAGCTATGAAAATATAGAAGAGGAATACAACGAAAGCGGTAGTCCGTTTGGTCAGCGTGTTTCTGACACTGGTGGGAAAACCTCTTCTGATAGCACAGCGGAAAACCCCGAGGACAGCATATCCAAGGAAATCATCGAAGAAACTACATTACAGTCTCCAGAGAAGTCTGATCAAAAACAAGAGGAAAGCTCTAAATACGAAGAGATTATTTCTGCTGAAGAACCAGCAAAACTGGTAGGTGACGTTTCAGATAGCGAAGGTGATCAAGATGATCAAGATGATGCTGTTGAATGGAAAGATGGAGCTTCACAGTCCGAAAGCGGGCCTGGTTCTCAACAGGTTTCTGATTTCGAAGATAATACATCGGAAGTAAAACCAGAAGTGTGGACAGATGAATCCTCCCAAAGTGAAGATGCCGGCAGCAGTAAACCCACTGCTGAGACAAAAGGGGGTGGATCTGAAAGCGATGAAGAACAGTCAAAATGGAAGAATCGTTCCTATGGAAAAGTAGAAGAGTTTTGGTCTAAGGACCAGTCGCAATGGAAAAATGCATCGGAGATTGAGGAGAACCTGTCGAATCAGCAGATGGAATGGCAGAACAGCACAATCGACAGCGAGGACGGGGAGCAGTTTGACAGTGTGACTGATGGGGTGGCAGAACCAATGCACAGCAGCTTAACGGGCGTGGAGCTGAGCAGCCAGCAGGCGTAAGCGCCTGGCTCCAGGAGTGTCACTCACCCTGTCCCACCCGCAACTGTCCAGACACCTTCATTTCAGAATGACTGCTGAGCTTGAACTGGCTGGTACTGCCCTTCCCAGTGCTAGGTTGTGGCGAGTGGGGGTTGTGACCACTTATTCCAGTGGTTATTTAAGGATGCTGTTGGGGAATCGTGCGTGAGAATTCCTGCTGGAACGAGCACAGTAACTTAATGTGAAAACGGATAAGCTGGTGGCTCCGGAATGCACAGAGAAAAGCAGAGGTTTATTTTATCTGCATTTTCAACATTTATTTCACTCTTGTACATGTTCAGTTGTATGTCTTTTTAAACATTACCCTTTTTCACATGGTAGTGTAGGGCCAACCATCCAAGCTACCGGTTCAACGTGTATAGTAGACTATGGGGAAATTGATTTTTTTTCATGTATCATTCTGAATAGTTGAAATGTATATTTGTACAGTCTTTTAGACCTATTCAAGTGAAGCTTATGAAATTGTTCTTGTGTACCCATCATAGATTTGTTTCTCTTTTTTAGTGTTGCCCTGCTGTGTAATAAATGCTGTATCTAGTTTACCTAGCAAAAGCTTGAAACTGCTATAGTATGAATTTTGACAAACTTAGTTTTTGCACATAACCTTGTACAATCTCAAAACAGAGGCCAGCGACATTAAAAAAATATATCTGGACTCTATTGTATTATAGAATTTTCTTGTTCTGAATATCCTTGACATTACAACTGATGACAAACGTATTTCAGAGCCATTTTCTGAAATCTTTTAAGCTAAAAAAAAAAAAGAAAAATCACATGCAAGAAACAAGTTTGCAGCTACTAATTTTGACACCTTTTAGATCTGTATAAAAGTGTATTGTGTTGAAGCAGCACAGTGAAACAAAAGTGCTGTGTTTTGAATATTTAGTTTTATCTTTAGTTAACACCAACAAGGTGTTGTATTCATTTATACCATCTAATATATGACACACTGTTGTAGTATGTATAATTTTGTGATCTTTATTTCCCTTTGTATTCTTCATTTAAGCATCTAAATAAATTGCTGTATTGTGCTTAATGTAAATATTTGCTTTATTACATGCAAGTGCTGCATTCCTGTTTGGTAAATCCCACCTTGCTGCATTCGTTCCTGGTTTGGGTTGTCATTATCTTTCTCCCTCCCCCCCCAAAGTGCTCTGCTGGGGCCTGTCTGTATAGGACTTTCTTACTGAAGAGATGGATCTCCTTCAAGGATAACTTTGGCTGAGTTTGTCTTTACTATTTAGCACTCTAGGACACTAATTTATAAATAGGATTGTAGTGATTTGCTTGCTCTGCATCCTGGAGAAACAAGGTCTATGAATTACTTGCATTTTTCATCCCTTTGTACTTCCATGAATGGAGATCACTTCCATGTATTAAAAAGTTATCTAGAACTATGTCTCTCTCTGAAGCACTGTGTATTGAGGGTAAATGATAGCAAAGGCATTTGAATACTTGCGATTTAAACATGGAGCATGTAGTAAGTAATTTGAATACTTAAATTTTAACAAACTGATTATTTTTTTAGGGTTTTTTTGGTGATTGGTTTTGTCAAACCAGTCCTGTAGTTTGGGAAGTGTGCATAACCAAAACCTCAGCGAGGTAATAATTTACTGAAGGGAATTTAATTGTGATGAGAACGAGACTATTCTTAATTAAAGCGATGAGTTTTTAGGCAAACGTCTAATAAATATCAGAATACCTACTTTCTGATACTTTACAAGAACTAAACTGACCTGTGAACCTTTCATTACTGTTGTAAAGGAGGAAATAGTCCTGTCTGTGCTCTTCGGCATTTTAAACAGCAAAACCATTTCACAGAGATCTTGAGAAAACATTTGGGTGTCTCTGTAGGCAGGTCGGTATCAACTGTCATTCTCACCAGTAGAACGTACAAGCCACTGCGAAAGCCAAGAGGAGACTCTGTGTGTGCTCTCGTGTGCTGGAACCAACTGGTGCTGCTGACGCTCCTGCAATGAGCATTTCTGGGTTTTGTTGAACTAATTTCTGTGTGAAGTGATGACTGAAAACAGTTACCTTTGGATGAAGGTGGTGTAGATTTGTCATTGTGCACTCCAGTGGTAGACAATACGTTTTAAGAACAATACAGGAAAAATACTTTAGGCACTTGCATGAGCAAAAGAGTTCCTTGTGCTTCTCTGCCTTAGAAGAAGACTCGAGCCTCGGCTCATTTTGTTACCAGGATTTCTGAACTGTCTCTCTGAGAATAACTTTTGAGGAAATCAGTGGAGAGTTTATTAACTGCCACTTAGAGTTGTCAAGGGGGTGGTAATCTTTTTCCCAACCAAACCAGACTTTCTGAAAGTCCTAGAAAAGGTTTCTCCTCATTAAGAAAAAAGTTGGTTGTGTTCTCTTCTGCCTCTGTAGGCTGCTTGAGTTCACAAGAGGCTGCTGTCTGAAAACTTAAGACATCTCAGAATTTGTTTTGTTTCATATTGTCTAGGCTTTAAGGGATTTCTCAAATACATTTTAAAAACAAAACAGTTTAGCGGTAGTACAACCACCTTTATCACCATATTTGTCTCAATATCTGGCAAGATTAATTTATATTAGTGGACTCTATAGTTAAAAGTCAAATTTCCAAATTCTGAGCTTGAGTAGGTAGTTGGTGAATAGTAAAACTATGAACCCTGAACTCCAGAAATGCTTCACGTGCCAGAAAATTCCATTACAATAAATACCGTTTTATATAGTGATTGGATTAAAAGTCTTTTACAAAAATAGCCTGTCTTACCAGAAGTACCAAGAAGGATTGGGGGTGGGGTTTTTAAGTTTTGACATGAACTTTCTAGGATTTCAAATAAGTTACTCTTCAAATGCGGATTTTAGCCTAGGCAGGAATTCCTTGCTAGATTTGAGGGTAACCACACATTGTTGAGGAAGCCAAAAAGCAGAAGAGGTAAACAGCCCAGTAAAACTGGAGGAACCTTAAACCCGTTTTGTGTGATCTTAATTTATCAAACCATTATAATTGTGTGAGGTGGAAGTTACCCAGTGTTTGCATACATTGCTGAAGTTCCCTTAACACTTCTCTAAAGAATTTTTTACCTGAATTGCAGCGAAGCGAAGTGCCTTTTCCATCTTAAATAGGGTGTCTGAAATCTAGAGGTTGGAATGGTTGAGGGCGGAGCAGGAGGTTATTAGCACACACGTTGTTTCTAGACACAGACAGCTTTGTACAACAAAAACTCTTTCAGAGCTGTTGCCACCTGTAACTTGACTTCTGGTGAGTACCTGAGCCTGGCAAGGACAGGGAGATTGTTAAAGGTAGCTGCATTTTATACGGCACTTTGTTTCTGTGGGTGTTCATACAGGCTTCAGTAACTGTTATTTTGAGGCAGCTGAGATACCATGGTTCAACACATGCTCTTCTCGTCCGTTCAGTACCCTCCTCTCCTTCCATCCCTCCCTCAACCCCTGAAGTGATTACAGCCGATGAGCTTCCCTCCAAACTAAACCGTTCTTTTCCAGCAGGGACAGACACCCCGCTTTTGCCAAACCCAGTTTTCTGTCCACTGCATCAGCCACTGAAGTCACACTCGATCTCAGCATTTTCCTTGGGGTTCTGTGACTTCACCGTGTGTCTCCACTGGGATTTCTACTCAATCAAAACCTACATGATGGTGCAGAAACAGTTGAAGTTGTGTTTCACAAGCAGTTAATCTTACTGAAAGTTCAAGTGACATTTAATGCTGCCATCCTCTGTTCAGCAGTAGCATTTCTGTAGCAAGCGCTTGCCAATTAATATTTGACCCTTTGACATGTATTTTCAAGACAGAAACCTGAATATTCACCTGGTATTTTTATAGGAAAATGCTATCATTCTCGCCACCAAGAAATGGGTAAGTTTCAAATATCCACTAACAGAGTGAACAGTTTACCATTTTGTAGTGCATATATTTCATACGCTGCTGTAGTGTTAAAACAGGTTTATTTCATTTTTATCAGAACCAAAAGATTTCAGGAATATGTTGTGTGTACTGTCTCTTTCATTTCTGTTAATAAAGAAGCTGATATTTGGATAAACAGGTTGATATAATGAAGAGTATTTTGTTTCTTTCCTAACTAATTAGCCTCTGTAATAGCAGCTCACTCCTACCAACCCATTACCGTAACCTGCATTGCAGGGGCACAGACATTGACTAGGTCTGGCTTCTCTTGCTTTATATTTTAATTCAACTTTATCTTTCATCATCAGTCCCACTAATAAATATGAAAAGGTTGAGTTCATTTATTTCTGCATCAGAAAAGCACTGGTCTCCATGGTTACTCAAAGCCATGTAGCTTTACTTTCACCACAACCGCTTTTTTTTTTTTTAACCCATTTACAGAATTTGCATCGAGTCCTCCATCTTGAGCTTTTCCACAGGTATTTTTAAAACGAGCATTTATTTCAGTTGCTCCATATTGTACTCTGTGCAAAGCCAATCATCTGAAAAGCGTAGAACCTTCTCTTCCTTATGCAGAGAATTGAGTGGGTTTTTCTATCCCTAGACCTATTTTGCAGTTAAATAAAAAACCACCAACAACCCCCCGCCCCCAGGTGCGGAGCCGACCTCTGCCACTCCTGGTCCTGCTGAACAGCAGCTGCGTTACAAAACTGCACATCCAGAGGCCCGTAACGGAAAGTTTATTTGTACCATTCAAGTTCTGTTACACAACAGCTTTTCACTCCCTGTTCCCAGTTTGCCAGGGAGAGCTGGAAGCTTCAGCCACCCGCAGTTTATTGAATTTTAAAGTTTTGACACTGACTTCACGTTCTCTTGTAAAATCAGAACATCGGTGCACTTGTGCAGCTGGCAGTATTAGCACATTACTTGGCAGTTTTAACATGCTCTACTACAGCCCTCTTCAACATTCTCATCATTTGAAGTATAAAAATGTGAAGGTAAACAAAGTGAGGGTTTGTACGTTTTCTTCATTGATTTCGGAAGCACATCAAGTGCAAATTCCTGTGAGCAAATTTTAGAATAAATGTTCCAGCCTCCATATGGCTCCGATATGATCAGAGAAGGTTAGTTTCCCTTAGCCAAAGATCTAAAATGTAACACTTGCTTCTTCCTAATGTCATCGAGTATGAACTGTAAGAATAAACTCAGCCTTTCCTAAAAAACTTTTGGCCATCAAAAATTAATTATGTTGATACTTAGTACCTACATAGTTCATAGCAAAAAAGTCTTCAGTCCGGCAGGGTTCTGGCAGGTCACAGGGGGTGCTGCTGCTGGAGGACATCTCTGAAACAAGAACAGGACAGGAATTAATCCTATTGTTAAAGGGCAGGAAATAATAATGTAAGGAGTTGACCATGTAAAGAGACCCGGGGTGGGGAGAGGAATCAGCGACTCAGAACTGAAGTCCCTTTCCAATACAAGATAATCATCTCTGTAAACAATGGTGAAAATGGGACATTTACTTTCACACATGATTCTACAGCCTTTGCAGTCATCTTCACTGGATTAATATCGAACAGATAAAAATAGAGTAGAACACAGGGGAAATCAGTTTTAAAGCACGGAAAAATGCAAATTAATTAGTAACACTAGAAAATACCGACTATAGAAGAAATACAGAAAGGAATTTGGCTTTGCTTATAAGGTTTTTAAGAATTCAAATAATTGACTAATCCTGAACGGAGGAGATAAAATAACATTTCTGCAGTTCAAACCTCTAACTAAAACCACAGTCTCAATGGAAAACGAGGAGCACATCCCTCCCATGGAGCTAACGGTCTTCAGGCTCTAACTTTCCACTTTTCCAGAGAACAGTTTGCTAGTTAGGTGTAATCCTCACACTTAGCCAACACACACATAGTCAACACACACAGCCAACATGGCTTCACCAAGGTCAAATCGTGCCTGACAAATCTGGTGGCCTTTTATGATACTGGGGTGATTCTACCCCTCTACTCTGCGCTCGTGAGACCCCATCTGGAGTACTGTGTCCAGCTTGGAGTCCTCAAAGGAAGGATATGGACCTGTTGGAACGGGTCCAGCGGAGGGCCACAAGGATGATCAGAGGGATGGAGCACCTCCCCTATGAGGACAG
>JAOXNO010000005.1:8700789-8728080 GCA_028565335.1 Limnodromus scolopaceus
TCCTGGCCACAAGAGCACACTGCTTACTCATTGTCATTTTGCTGTCTACCAGGACCCCCAGATCTTTCTCTTCAGAAGAAACAATAATCAGAAGAACAATAATCTTCAGAAGAACAATAATCCTAGCATTTCTACCTGCAGGACCACAAAGGACAGAAACTGGCCACTTGACCTTCACGATATCCTTTTAAACACAACTATTCTCATTTTACTAGTAAGATAACTCTTTGCATTCTTTGCCGTGGTTTTTACTGCAAGGTCTGCTCCTAGAATTCCCAGGTCCATGTCTGGTGGCACAGCCTAAGGAAGTGCATAAGACAGGGGCAGACCCAAACAGGCACTATTACAGCAAACTGGTTAAAAACAAACAAATGAGCAAAAAACAAAAAAACACAAAACCACAACAAAACAAACCAAACAAACCCAGAAAAAACAAACAGGAAAAAACCCCCCCAAAACCCATGGGACCAGATGGATGCATTTGAGGATACTAAAGTTCTAAAGTTGCTGGGTCACATCATTGTGAGGCTGCTGTCAGTCATCTTAAAGGTCAGGGCAATCAGAGGAGGTTCTTGATGACTGAAAAAAAGCCAAATGGCATGCTACAACTCAAGAAGGCCAAGGAAGAAGATATGAGGGTCCACAGGATGTTCAGCCTAACCTCAGTCCTAAAGCAAATACGGAGCAAATCCTTTTGAAAACCATTTTCAGTACTTCAAAGAAAAGGAGGTGATTGAAAAGAGTCAGCATTGATCTAATAAGGGCAAACAATGGTTACCCAGCCTAATTAACAGCTGGCCAGATATCAGCTTTGCAGGAAAAGTACTAGTGCTCCTCAGAGACAAGAAGCTGAACCTGACTCAGCAGAGTGCTCTGGCAGCGAGCAAAGCTCCAGCTTTGGTCATACTGATACCAGTACGAGCACAACCAGCACACTGAGGGATGTGATCACTTCCCTCTGTTTTGTCATGAGACCGAATCTGGAGTTACTGTGTCTGATTTTGGGCCCCCCAGATCATGAAGGATTTACTGGCCTGACACAATTGGAGCAAGTCCAGAAGAGGACAATTGAGGTGCCCAGGGGCTGAAGCACACACATTATGGTTAGAGGCTGAGACAGACTGTTTCTTCAGCCTGAAGAAGGGAAGTGCAATTTAGTTGATGTCTTTAACTGTCTAATGAGTGAAGACAGAGCTACTTATAGAGAAAACAGAGAGCTGGAGTCTACTCAGAACTGTATAGCAAAAAAGCTACAGGCAACGGATGTAAATTGAGGAAAGAGAAATACCAATCACATATAATGAAAAAAATCTACACAATGACATGGTGAAAGACTGGAACGGGTTCCCAGAGAGGCTGTAAAATCTCCCTTCTTGGAGATGTTCAGAATTTGACCAGACAAGACCCTGGGCAGTCTGACCTAACTTTGGCTGACCCTGCTTTCAGCAGGGAGTTGGATCTGATGACCTCCAAAAGTTCTAACTTCTATTATTCAGTGATTCTGACTGAGGCACAGAGGCAATAAATTACTTGAACTCTACCTATGGTCTTAATCATGTTAACCCTCAGGTTTAAACTCAGCATTTCTGGGCTATTTATTCCATTCCCTAAATGCTAGGGAATCCCCGTGTGGCAATAGGGTTAGGTAGGTTTTCTGCCCTCTTGCACAAGTTAAATTATAAATTTAAAAAACACAGTGCTGCACTCACATTACCCAGTGGCACTCCAAGCAAAATGTGCAAAGTCCAAGTCTGCTGCTATATCTGTAACTCATATCCAACACTCAAAATGAACTTATTCATTACTTACTAATGTATCACTTGCTGACAGTCTCAGTCCAGTTCCCAGGGGACAGAGTTATACCCACAGACCTTCAAAGCAGGTATTAGATAGCTTTTTCCACAAAGGTGCTAAAGTGAATTAATAGGGAGCCTCAACCAGGCATCTGATCCTGGTTTTCAGTCTTTCTGAAACAACAATTTCGGGCATAAACAGCAAACTCCAAGGCTGTCAGTCCTAAACTTTTATGAGCACTTTTTTTCTATTTCTTTATTAATGCAGTGTCTGAGTCAATCACATACAATACCCAGAATAGTAATAGCCTCAAATTTTAGGCCCCTTTGCAAATCAATTCATACCAACACGTTTTGTCATCTAAGATATTTAAACACTTGGAGCCTCTTGCACATGGAACAGCAGCTGAGGTCCCCAAGGAACAACTCAAACTGCTTTCACTTTCTGGAAAAGCAAACAAAAATAATACCAGCCGTCTGAAGCATGAGGCAGCAGTATATCCAGGAAGGAGCCTGTAATTATAATGCAAATCAGATAAGGCTAATAAAAAAATAGGTTGACCAAATAAACATGACAAAGCACAAGGAGTTTACACTTCTTTCCTTAACTTTGTAAATGATTCACTCTAAGTCAATAGCAGTAGCCAAGTTGAGGAAAGAGCCTGCTTCCCAAGCTGGCTCGCCGTTTCAGTATTATCGTAATACAAAACAACCTTCCAACTCCTTGACTGAGATTATGAACGCGCAACCAGGCAGTATGGACATGAGACACAACTGAGCTCCAGCTCATACTAGAAAGGCATTTGGATGTGGTCTGAGTGATCCTAAACAAGAGCCTTTACAGTTTGTGTACTTCAGTTCTATTATCTGTAAAATGGGGGTAATGAAGCAGTATGAAACCTCATACGTCAACTCACCAATTTTATTACGCTGAGTCCAGCAGCACTGAAGGAATGGTTGATTGCCAGAACACCCCATTGCAATTTATGACTGCTGTCCCCCCTTCACCTGTGGTGCATTTCACTAACGAACTTTGCTTCATCTTCTTGGAAACTTCTTAAGCACACTGGGAGGCTGTTATTACGTCCAGCAAGTTTTCTTTTCTTCAGGCTGAACAAACTCAGCTGTCAGACTCTCTTCATTGATCATATTGTCCAGCCCAAGCATCTAGATGATCCTCCCCTGAGCTCAATTAAGTTTATCAACATCTTTCTTGTACCACAGCCCCCAAAACTAGATGTGATACTCCAGATAAAGTCTAAGGAATGTCCAGTTAAAAAGAATAATCAGTTCCCTCAATCTACTGGTCCTATTTCTGTCAATAGTGCGCAATCATCTGTTGGCCTTCACTGACAGCACACTGCTCATGCTTAACCTGTCCTTTAAAAAGGTCCCTGGGTCTTTTTCAGTAGAGATTCTCTCCACCCAGTCGGTTCCCAGCTTGCACCATAGCAGGGTGTTAGCCCATCCCCAGTGCAGGATTCAGTGCTTGTCCTTGGTGAATTTAGTAAGATTCACGAGCACATCCCTCTGGCCAGTGATGTCCTCAGAAAGGCAGCCCTGCTCTGGAGCACACCCCTTAGTCCACTGTGGTCCACCAACTCGAGGAGCGTGCTTTCTGTCTCCGCCTCCAGGGCACTGACAAAGATATTAGACAGGTGTTTGAGCAACTACACCTGTAACGGGCCTCCAGGTAGAGTACAAACCATTAACAACTACTCTTCAATGATCTAATCAGTTATTTCACCCATCTAGTAGTCCACCCATCATAACATCCCAATGTGGGTACAAGCATGCTGTGGGTGACTGTATCAAAAGAATTCCCAAAGATAGGGAATAGATAGGCACAGGATATCAACTGCTCTTCCCTTATCCACAGTTACATCATAGTCATATCATTCCTGATGACTTCACTGTTAGAACAAACTCAAGATTCCTAATAGAGAAACTATATTTCTATGTAAGGCAATGGGAACTGAAAGCACACAGCACCTTGGACAATCCAGCAGACACTAGAAATGTGGCAAAACCAGAAGCATTAGACTTAGCCTGGCAAAATATAAAATATTCTAGTGCTCACTGGGAAGGGATTCAGACAAAAAGAGAGACTGACCCACCCGCAAGTCATAGGAGGTGGAAAATTACACTCCGTTTCCAAGAGTAATACAGGAGGAAACAAAGATCAATGAGGTTTGGCTGATATGTCAGGGGCTGTGATACTGTTCTACGGCAGTACAAGAAGAAATCTGTCCACAAATACAAGAATAGCGTGCCTATACCGTCAAATCAAAGCTTAGTAACTTGTCTCCAGCTGAGATCAACAGTTGATGCTTAGAGTATAAAAACAGGGCAAGTATGCAGTGTTCCTGCCTTGGATACTCTCCTAACCTAAAGGAATTTGCAGCATAGGAGCTCCTAGAAACAGAAAGGTAATTTTGCTAAATTACTTTGTCTGATCAAATTTAACATACATACATCTTCTTTCATTTACAACAACAGTGAGTTCCAAATTTCATTGATAAATTGCATGAAAAAAACTCCTTTAGTTAATTTTGAATCTATTTCTTGATAACAATAATTTCTACTTGCTGTCCCATACAATTTTAGATTTCAAAGAACTCCACATTCTTCTTCAGTGTGGAAAAAAGACGACGAAAATCATAGTCTGCTCAGCTGTTTCCCAAAGGGATGTGGTTCCAAACCTCTATTCTAGATGCCTTTTCTAGTTCTGCTGCAATAGGACCAGAACTTCGGTCAGTATTAAAGGTGAAGCCACAGACGTACAGAGTGGCACAAGAAGGTTTTCCTTTTCTGTCTTGCACTTTTGCTAACAATCCCTAACATTCAATTTTCTTTCTTGCCTGCTACTGACCTGTGTGCTCAAAGATTTCATGAGGCCATCTGTGATTACTTAATGATCCCTTTCCTTAGTGAAAAATGCTAGTTCAGAGACCAATATCATACATGTAAGGCTCACTTGCACCACCTTATATTTACTGACATCAACACCGCGCTTGTACACTTTGGAGGCCCATTGTAGAACGCATGTGAATAGTGATTTTCAGCAACCCGACATAAGCACAGCCACAGTGCTTACCTGGGAGGAGAAACAGTCCAAAATAAAAATAAAAGTATGAATAGTCCCACCACTAAAACAAGTCTCTATTTCTTTTTTCTATAAAAAGAAATACAGTTTTGCTTAGTAATGATTGATACCCAAAATTGTTGCTATGGTCTGGAAATTATCATAATAGTTTGGCTTTACAATCCCATATGGTCCTGCCACAGGGGACACTCTGGAAATGAAAGAGTTAAACAGGAACAGTGCGGGGTTTGCATGGATTAACCAGACTTTTCTAGAAGAGACACTGTCAGTGAAGGGTTCTTCTTCAATAGGTAAAGTTGTGTCAACTAACGAGAGAGTAAACCAACCTGTGTTGGACTATGCAAAGGCCAGGCGAGGTGCCCTGCACACCAGGGCACGGGTGCTGCTGGAGAACTGGGGGGATCCCAGTCCACCCACACCGAACCCAGCCCAGCCCAGCCACTGGGGTGACTCCGGCTGGCACAAACACGCACACACACACACACACATGTTTTCTGCAGACTGCCTTGCATTTTTGTTCTTGGCAAACCAGAGCAGCTCAGGAAATACGTGTGGGTCTGGCTATTTAAGCAGGAGCAGCCGAGCAGGGAGCACGCAACCGTCGCCCAAGACTGGCTCGCAGCATTACTGCTGCTGGAGGAAGAAAATCGTTTCCATAATAACTGTTTTGCAGTGCACCAGCTATGCTTTTCGATAGCTTTTTGCCACCCAGCTGAATTACAAAAGACAAGGGCAAACATGCTATTCTCATACCTTTTTTTTTTCCCCCCAAGCCATATTGACACATGGACTCTGCGACAAAATGAATGCTACTGAAGCCCAAAAATATCTGCACTGAATATAAATATATTATGAAATAGCTTTTAAACTCTGCCCTAAAGCACTTTCTGATTGGCTGCCAATGATGTCACACATCCATAAAGCCCAATAAAACGCATGGGTTAACAAGTCTCATTTCTGTGTATGAACTGCCAGCAGCAGGAGCAGAGACTCCAGGATCCAGGAGAGACGGGGGGACCCCACCATTGCTCGGGCAGTTAAAATCCCACCACCTCAAGCCTCCGGGTCAAGAACACTGCACTGATCTTAACGGTACTTAACTAATCGCTGTTTATGTGGGAGAGAAGCCTTCCTAAAGGATACAGTAAATCGCTGTCAGTTTTTAGGTTTTAAAGATACACTCGTGCATGTTCAGAGCAATTAGTGTGGTCTTATCTGGCAGTTACGATCTTACATTTCAAGTCAAAGGTGACCCAAGTACAGTACCCTTTCCAAACAGGAACTTGACCTTCAGTCCTGTTGAATAAACCTTTACTGAAGTGAGTAACGTATTTCACAAAAGCCCAAACAAAACTAAAATCTACAATTGTAGAAAACTCAAAAACTAATGCCAGAAATATCAGTTAAGCCTTCAAAACATACCATTTGGCACCAACTGCTCAAATAGTAAAATACGTTAACTCTTTCTGTGCACTCATGCGTACAGGCTGCCTGACAAGGAACACTGGTTTGCAGGTTTAGGTGTTGGTAGTTTCGATAAACAGAGCATTCTATGCCAAGAGAAACGTGCTGTGTAAAATACTAAGCGTGCATGATGCTCAATCATCAGTAACCGGTATTTGTTTCTTACTACAAATACAATTCTTGGAGCTGGCTTGGTTTCAAATGTTATTAGATAGATAGCATGTGGTGGTGTAGTAAGGAGTCTTACGCATGAACTGAAAATATACTAAATTTGATCACCCTATTCTAAGCAGTTTTGCTGCCAAATGTGGGCTAATTTATATATAGTAGCCTATTTAATAGTTTGCACTTGTACTTCCAAAGCAAGCATGGAAACAGATCACATAGAAATATGAAAACGTTTCCCGATTTGCTACATAAACTTTGTTTTACAAATCCTTGTCTAAGGTTTAGGAACATTCAATAGAAATGAAACTGCAAACCACACAGTTCGAATATGGAGCTGCTCTACAGTATCACTGCAGTGCTCAAAGCATTATCACAATGTAAGAGAAAAGGCTGTGTATCACTATCTACTATTGTTCCTTCTGCCTCTCTTTACAGTTTCATATTAACGGCAAAAATGGCAAAATCAGTCAAAGAAAAAAAAACCCCACAAGCTCAGTGTCTAGAAACCTCAAGCTTTCCTCGATTACTCCTAAAGGATTCTTTTACCGCTGAACCTCAGCACATACCATCAAATATTTCAAGTGGAACAAATTCATTAACTTGTAAACACTACTTAACTAACTGCAAGCCAGCGACAGAAACCCAGAGCGCTGTTAAATCAACTCCAAGCAGGCACTGCATTTCATGTGTTAATACTTGCCATCTGCTCATGTTGCATTTTTTACCACAAGAAAAAAAATGTGACTGCTGAGTAAAGGCACTTCAAAAAAAGAAATAGGAGAAACCTGGCCCCACTTAGCCATAGACTATGGGTTTATTTTTTAAATTTTTTTCTTTACACATGCACACACACTCACTCTCCGTCTCTCTACTAAAAACAGAAGAATGTATGTAAAATAGCCTTTTTAGCTATTGCTGCCTTATAATAGCTACACTAGGAAATCTTAAAGAAAAGAGAAAGTGCCCATGCATGTTTGGTGCTCCAGACAGCAGGAAATTTGCCTCGGGGAGAAACACTTTATAGAAGAGGTGGGGGCAGGGGAATATGCTGGTAGACAGAGAGCGTAAGGAGCTGAGGCGTGTGCGCCTGTGCCTGCGAGTGCGCATTTCTCTCGGAGGCTCTGGAAATAAAATGCTGGTCGCTACGGCTCCTAGAGGCTCCAGCACAGCAGAGCACCTTTCCTGCAACACCACCATTACATCACCCACAAAACTGCCTGCCAGGCATAGAAAATGGCCCAGCCAGGAAGGGATGGATACCAGCAGATGGAACGTTTCTCCACTTTGCAAAACATGCAATTTTTAAACTATTTTTTTTCAAAAATTAGCTTTAAAGAAAAAAAAAAAAACCACTCCTAACTTCTTACTCCCTGAAAACTAAAGATGATCAACATTTTCCCCAGAATTTGAGCCTGTGTCTTAGAGGATGCCAAGACACGATGGTAAGCTTTGTTTTAGTTTTGGCCAAAATGGTATTTCATTTGATACTCAGTGTGCTTCTAGTAATAATCCTGAAGAACGTACAAGTATTTCAGTAATGTAAGTGAAAAGGAATTTGCTACGGCACCAGGTCACCAAGAGTTTCTTAGCTGTTGCAAGAAAAAAAAAAAAAAAAAAGAAAAAGAAAAAGGAAAAAATCTCCAGATCTGCGTTTGTGTCTTTTACCAAGTATCACGTTTGGTATAAGCATCATGGGTGCTTATAAATAAAGTATCCGATGGACCACTTTGGTGCATGACACCTACCATTAGTTTGTCAGATACACTGTGCAGCAGGTCCTGATGTAGATGGGCAAATTCCAAAGCTTGTTTTCCTTGCAGAAGCTGTCAAGGAGAGAGGTACCTCTGGTGATGGTGCAGGAGGTGGAAACCCATTCACTGGAAGCTGGACAAAACCTTTTCACAAAAGCCACTGCACAGTAACTCTGCATGAACACAGGCTCCAATATATACCCAAGTTGTAATGATAAAGTTGGGGCATGAAAATTGAAATTGTGCCTTCTGGCTAAAGATCTTTCTTATCCATTTCCAACTATAGTCCATAGAACTATTTAACCTTCATAAAACTACAGCATGGTGTCATTTCTCTGGATGTCACTTTTCTTTGGATATAATATTATCCACCATGACTCGATTTTGGTAAAACTTTATTAGCTGCTGAGGTCCCATTCCCAATGACTGGAAATAGTTAAAAAAAAAAAAAATGAAAATACTGTGGTTGTAACCAAAGTAAACAAATGTCAGCCTCTGTTGCATGCGCACAACTGAAAAAGGACACCAACAGGATATATTAATGCCACAAATACTTGAACACAAGGCATTCTTTAGAGTGAAAAAACCCTCATCTGCTCCCAGATCCTTCATACCTAAAACTCATGCCTTTTTACTTCCACCCCAGATCTTTCACCAGATCTTTCCACTCCACAAAGGAGCCCAGGTGTTTCTTGAATTCACTTAGCATTTCCAACACTTCACTCATTCTCATATTAATGAAACCCATATGTTTGAGTATTACTGTCCTCAGTTCCTTCCTTACTGCCCTTTTCCTGAGATTTGAATTCACTTTGTAAGTAGCTTTCACTGTACTAAAAAAAGTTGCACTGATTTTATTAACATCTTTAATAATTTTGAGGACTATTGTGAAATTGCTTATTTACCTGACAGTTTTGATGCTTGGAAACAAAGATGTGCATCTCTCCTACTAACAATATCCAAGTTCCTATTTTCAAAAGTATATTGGAACAAGATAACTCCTTTTCCAGCTACCCATTTAAGAGCTACTTCAAGGATTAATGTAGCAGACTGCATACATTAAATGGAAAGTTCCAAAAGGGAAGAGCTTGCATTAAGACAGCTGCAGTGATTTTCAACCCCAGTTGGCTTCTCTGCCCCTTCTCTAGTGTCCCTCTGCACTGCAGAAGCGGTGGCTAAACTGCCTTGGTTTATAGCCCAGCATATGCAAGAAAATGAAACTTTGGTGTCACTTGACTTCAACATATCAACCAAAGATCCAGGCACTGTTCTCTTCTTCAGAAGGTCCTGGCACCCCCTTCACCTATGGGACTTCTAGTTATTCCTTTTACCTCATTATTGCCTTGTAGTCCAGGTATTTATTCTAAACGCATTTAACAGCTACACATGCTCCTAGATGACAAGCAACTCTTTAAAAAAAAAAAAAAGGTCCCAAACAAAATCCAAGTGGAGGAAGTATGAACAACCACCAGGACGAAAGCAGCCATCAGAAAATGCATCATGGAGAAGGCCAGTAGAATGCCCCAGGAGACTTCCATATGTAGCAGTCTCACACAGAAAAGGCAGAGGCACTGGAAACGAGTTGATAAAACACTTTTGTGAAAGTGGTGAGTGTCTCAAGTAGCAACATCTATGTGGCAGCAGCAGGAGACGAAGGAAAGAAGAGAAGAAGGGGGGAGTTAGTTGCCATGCAGGTGGGAGGGCAGCAGGAACTCCATGAGCAGACGGTGCCACGGAGCGAGAATAAGAGTCCGGCTTTACTTGGAGCAAGAAAGTAGGATGCACATTTGTCAGAGTAAGCCTGTGTAAAACCCGTCACACCTTCTGACCTACCTTACCCAGGGCACTTTGGAGGAGAACAGGCAATTCACTAACAGCAACATGGCCTTTTAGCAGCACTATGGTCATTTGTTAAAATGGAGAGAAGAAAAGGTTTCTCCGGTATCCTCACTCTGCCTCTTACCTTATACACAGATTATCTCAAGTACTTTAGTGAAAGCTAAGATTCAGACTAATTTCACATTATTTCGTGGTTCACTTTTCATATGAGTTGATAGCTATTCACATGCGTATGGTTAACTTTATTTGATAGTATTTATACAGGGTCAAGATTTTTATTTCCCAGACAGCCTTCATATTTCATTCATCTTAATCTATAAATGTACTTCCAGAAAAAGTCAACCTGATTGACAATAAGAGTGATTTATATGAAAGTTGCCCCTCTTTGAGTATTGCTTTTGGATACTGTGAAAATCCACAAGCTACAACGTGTTCCATATTATAAAAGCCAAATTAGAATAAAAATTCCTTTCCAAAATTCCCTCATGCCAGTTTCATCCAAATTTTAACATAAAAATCCTCACTCCAGATACTCCACACAGAATAATTTCTCAATTTAAACCTTTTACTAGCTCATAATATCTTCCTGGGTCTTGTACCAGTTTATCCAGTTATTCTTTGTTCACCTCTGCTTTTTGAATCCTTTAGAAAAGGACTTCAGGTGGAAAGCTGAAGTGTTACAACAGTTCAACAAACAAGCTTCATACGAAGAGAGTCTTCTACTCAAGGTTCTATGGACACTTCAACACAGTGCTAGACCATACTGCAGATTTATGGTACAACCATAATAAAGTTATTTTTTCCCTGTATGCTTCCAATTCCCATCAGCAAGATGGTGCATGTGTTTCCTTTTACCAATTTGTCCAGTGTGTTTACCCAGAAAACAGTTTGTGCCTGGAACTGCTGTCAATCACCTGCTCCAAGATTTAGCACCCCCATCTCAGTTAAGCCATCCAGCCCCTACTATAAATTAAGAAAAAAAAAAATATTTAAGTAAAATGTTTGTAAACAGAAAATAATTTTAAAGGTCAACTGTTTGGGGTGGGTTTTTTTGCAGAATTAAAAATGGGAACAAAATAAACACAGAAATTTTTGCTTTTGTCAGACTGAGACCACAATTTCTACAGACATTCCTCTGATGAGACACCATGACAAAAGTATATATTACATGGTTACAGAAATAAGTGGAAGAGCATACCATGCTACAGAGACAGTAATCCACGGAAATATGGTAGAACAAAGTTCCCAACAAGCTCACCACAACTATGGCTAGCAAGAACATAATTTCTCAATGGATTACAATGCATTTGGAATGTTTAACCCTAACGTCACCCGATCTGTGGTACGCTTCTGCAGCTCAGCTAGAATTTAAAATGTAGCTGGTAGAGCATAAACTGAGAAAACCAGTATAACCAGAGAAGCCCTGAAACGGGGAAAATAGTCATCCTTTTTTAGTGAGAGAATTCTAGCATTTTGAAAAACATGGTTAATTTCTCTTAACACCAGTTGTGTAAATAGCACACCTGTAACAAAGAAACTGGGGCGTTGTGAGAGAAATGTAGACAAATAATTCTGCTCAGAAAGGGACCTAACAGCACCCTTCACAACGTGCTGCTCTGCTGGCCCTGGAGCACTCACACTAAAGACACAGCAGCCAAGTTTTAGCTTTTATTATTTTATTGCTTTTGTTTTTTTTAAGAATCAATGGCAGCACAGGGTTGTGAATAGAAAGCCTGAACCACTGGGATTGTGAAGCATATTTTACACGCATTGTTTTGTAGCGATGAGTGCACACAATCCTGTTTAACAATGGATATAACAGCACAGAGCCTCAAACAGGAGACAGAAACACAAGTAGGAACAGAAAATGTGATGCAACAGAAGACATCCTGTATTGCCCAGAAGACAGGCCAGCGCAGAGCTGCAACGGATAACATGCAAATGCTTAAATCAATAGTGCGAGCAGCAGCACTGCTTGCTGCATTCCTTACAGGGACGGCCAACAGGAACATGAGAAAAGGGGAGGGTGAAGAGACATTTACTGCTTATTTCACTGGCGCCAGCTAAAATCTTTTCTGTAACTAATTCACTTCAATTCCGCACAGAGCAATGTTATGTAAAACATTTCTGAAGGAAGAATTTTTTTCTTGCCTTTTAGGAGCAAGCATCAAAGCCCAGTAAACCATGTACTGCAGAATATATTTAAAGCTCAACAATACTAACCAATAGAGCCACTGAAACTGAACTCGGGAGGAGGAGCTCTCTACATGCAGAGGCTGGGTTTCTATTTTCTGGCACAGATTATACTAGCTTACAGAAAGGCAGTATTTTACAAATCTTTACATATGTAGCCAGAAGCTTTTGTCAGCGAGATGCAATTATAGCTTAAAAACAATTTGTATGATGGAAAAGAGATGAGAGCACTAATGAAGGTGGCTTTCTGACAAATCAAGTTTTTCCTAACCATTCTTATTCATTCATTTGATCTCAGTACTGGAATTTTGCAACCGAAATTGGCTTGGTCTCTTTCAAAACATAAAGGGCCTAATCCCTTCCCATTAGAGAACAGGAAGTCAGAAGCCAATCTTAGCACCGATTCAAAAAAAAGAATCTGGATTGTTATTTTAACTTCTTTGTTGCACATAAGCTAGAGAATTTTTTCCCACTACCATTTCAGCATGATGGCTCGATTAAAAGCTGATGCCTCCCCTAAGTGGCATCTATTTACTACAAGAGACCCTTTGCACCAACTGCTCTCTACAGAGCAGCAGTTACACTACAGCATCTCCCCATCACTATGTAACTCAGAACACAAATCCTTATTTATGTGCCACTCTGCTGTCCTGCTTTGGACAGCCCAACAATGATGTTTCTAGTGTAAAGACTATTTACACCTGCTGTAGGTGCATTCAAACAAAACTGCAAGTAGGAACCGGCAATATTCTGTATTTTGACTTCTGTTCATGCACGCTTGAAAACTGCCTACCGTTACCCTCAACAGCGTTGCACATGCGCCTGCTGGATCCCACCAGCCAAACTCCCACTTCTCCCCCAGCCTTCACTCATGTTCTCAGCACACAGGTGTCCGCACGGGTACATCCCAACTCCTGAGTGTAGTGTTCAAGCCCCAGCACTCTCATCTGCTCCTCCAAACCAGTGGCACTGCTTGATGTCCCAGCAGAGTGCTGCAGCCTCTCTCAAGCTCTTCCACTTTAGATCAGACTCAGCAAACTACCAAGAAACTTCTGCTTAACTTCAAGAATTGTGTGGGCTCCCTCAAAGAAGCAGGTGAATGAGGGCTAAAGCCATGGGTAGCTGAAATTTTGATTTCTGGGCCACTGCATCCCCTCGCTTGAATCTTTCCATTTTTAAGTGTAATCTTTCTTGACACAGAACCAGTGTGACCTCTCTGGGGCTCCCAAACCAGTTAATGAATCAGGCCAAATCAGAATGGAACTGGATGAATGTCAAGCATAGCTGCAGGTAAAATCAGTTGAACATATCCCCAGTGTTCTTAACATTAAATATTTAAGTACACATCAGATTTTTTTTAATTTTTCCCAATATTAAAAAAATGGCTGGTAGTATTCAACATCTGAAAACTAATGAGTTTTAAATATGAACATAGTACACCCCCAGTTTTGAAATACTCTGCTCTATTTTCTCTCTTTCCCATCTGGTATGTTTTAGTAATAATTTAACAAATATTTTTCTTCAAGGCTGTCAGAAAAATCTCATAGCGTTTTGGAAACACTAAACATTATCTTGTGAGGTAAATTAGGACATAAAGAAGTAGCGTGACACATATGTGATCACACATTGTCAGTGGCAAAGACAGTAACAGAAATCCCAATATGTGCTGCATTGGAGTATTCAAGAAAAGAAATTGGTAATATGTAGCAAATAGCAAAGCCAAAACCAACATTGTTACGTTTGAAGGATGATCTGCAAAAGTTAAACAAATGCAGAGTCTTGATATAGGAAAGATTTCTTATTCCAATGACTTATTTTTGTTAAGATTTATTTATGAAAATTCAAACCCAGCTAGCTGACCTCTACATTTAACAATACCTTAACTCTACATAGCTCCTTAGTCCTTGTGAGCTTTTTTCTCTCAGAGAATGAATCTACTACTATTACTGAGACTGCAGCCAGAAATCTATGTCCACTGCCACACTTTACACTGGTAACCACAGGAAGTAAACCTGTTAAGTCCAGGTCTCTTTCCTAGATACTTTAGTTTGTATAACTCATTAATAACTTTTGCTCATTACTGAGCTGAGATGAACTAATAAAGTAACACACAGAATGCTTCATATCCCATTATCAATTTCCCAGTTCAATTTGTCAGAATCTACCTCAGGTGTCAGGAAAAACCATTAGCCAGCACCTGAGCCAAGACAAGACAGCAAACCCCACCTCAGATAATCAGCTGCCATTCTAGAGATTACAATATTAGTAGAAAGACAGACAATAAAAAGCCTCTGAAAAAAAAAAAATCTAACAAACATGCACCTTTTTCTTGATACCACTGACATGAGATTTTTTGGAGGAGGTTATGATTTTGTAAGTCTTTCCTTGCAACTATACAAGCATTAAAAATTACTCTAAAAATAAATATTTGTCAAGATTCTCAGCCAATGACATGGAAATAAAAATTCTGGCGTTAAGAAAATGCCAGATATCACAAGATGCATGACAAAACAGCAAGAGTTGGTGACATTCAGTTTTCTTTCATTTTTTTAAAACTCCACATGCTGAAGTTTTCTAAAATAGATTTCCTGTCCTTCCTCTAAGATTGCTGAACCCCATTCAGCCAGGGCACAGATAACATCTTTGGATAAAAAATTTGAAATCACAGTTCAAGCTTTACAGAAGAAAGGCTTTTCTTCCACAGAACTGCAAACTTCACAAGAGAAAGTTATTTCCTCTGTTCTGTTCCCTCAGGAGGTGTTATATTCTTATAACCTCTCAGACTTACCCAGTCATATTTGTAATTTATATTTAGTATAAGGTCGTTTCTGTTCAGACCACCTGTGGATATTTCTAACACAAAAAGTGAATTCTGATTACTCATTTTTCTTCCACCTTTCTCAGTGTTACTGTGCATTGGAGTTCATAAAAAACAACTTTCTGAATATCCAAAAAACACAGCCAACAATAAAAAAGACAAACACTACAGGATTTTGCTGCACTTTGAAACATAATTGCAAAACAATGAGAAAGAGATTTCCCTTATATTTGAAACAGCATGCAATTTTAATTAGAAGAGGAAAAACCAGCTGAAATACGTATAACATGGACCAAGTCTACTCAGAGAGACGGGAACTCAAACTTTTTTTCCCAGTCTAATCAGACTATGGAGAGAAGAAGCACAAGTTGGATACTATCATTTCATTTCATAACAAATTAAACTCACCTACATAAATGGTCAGGACAGTCGAAATTTTGAAATGGCAAAAGGTGCCTAAAGGGCATCTCTGCAATAACATTCTATTTAAGAGAGGAAAAGTGATGGACAACTAGAAAAAAAATCGATTTGGATAGAGTACAGAAGCTTGGATAGTTGGCATGAATCTTATTAAGTTTCAGGTAACAGTCACACCAAAAGGAAAGTCGCTGCAGAAATTCAAATTCCATTTATGTTCTTAAACAATTCTACCCTTTCCTGCACACTTCAACTAGAAGTGAATAATCCCTTCCCAGCACAGAGCAGAATGGAGCCAGATTTTACAGTGAGAACCATGGTGTACAAGTTACTACCAAGTAGCTGCACTACATAATTCAAAGGTCCATCCAGCCAAATAATCCCTCTTAAGTGGTGACCAGTTGAAGGGGTTGCCTAGGGAAAGGTTTAAAGGGCAAAAATAAAAACTTATTTCCAAGTCTTCAAGAATTTGTGGCTGAAGGATGGATGTTTTGTTTAATACCTGTTGCTGGATTTTTTTTTTTCCTCCATTAATTTGTTTAATTGCTTTGGGGATATATAACATCCTAAGGACATAAATTCTATGGCATGTTAGCACATAGCATAAAGTACCTCCCTTTTTGTATTGGGAACCTGCCTGCTGATAATTTCATTGGATGACCTTGGTTCTTGAATTATGGGAGTGAATAATCATTCTCTATTCACCTGCTCCACATACAGAATGACTTCACAAATCTCTATCCTGTCCTCTTCTCCCTCAGGCTGAGTCTTTGTCTGTTCAGAAGTTCCTGTGAGAGAACTTTTCCTTATCTGTGCTCATCCTTGTTACCTCTCTCACCATGCTTTCTAGAGGTACTATTTTTGAGGGAAAGGATGGGAGCAAGATAACATCAGTACAGTAGGAAGCTACAGCGTTCCCTATTTATTTTTTCCTCTTTTGTTCACTAATACTATCATTCCAAGATGTTTGCAAGCAGGAATACACAGGAAACACAATATTTTAAAATTTTTCTTTGTAATTATAAGGGAAAAAACCCCAAAAACCCTATAACATCTTCAAGTCCAACTCAAAACAGCTTCTGAGTAAATAGTCTGGCCTTTTCCACATTCTTCTTGGCATCCCAGTTATACAGCACTATTTATATAGGCAGACCAACCTTGCAAAACTTCCAGCTTTGATATATTTTCCAGATTGGGTATCTGCTGCAGGTTTAACATGTTTGGAAAGTTTTAGGGAACAAAATCAAGCCAATTCAGATAATGAAATTAAGGAAAAGTATGTGGTGTTTAGCTCTTTTGAAAAGCTCCAGTGCCTTCATAAGCTACAGCAGAGATTTTAAATTGGTAGTAAACTGCCCTCATATCAGGGACATATTTTCCTATTCCTCTGAAAATATTACCAAATCTGGCCAAGTCACAACTCTCTACTGAGTCTATATAAATTGTGGTTTTCTAAGGATTCACTAGAGTTTGACAGCTGAAGATGAAATCAGTATGCACCATCTCCTGTCCATGCCTCTGTCAAGCAGATTGAATATTCATTATTCTCTTTAAGCAGTTAAGGTTTCTCCGGGATCTGCAGAAACTGAACTGGACTTTTCCTGCAACTGAAGCTTCCAGAGGTTGCTATGACACCAGACAAAAAATTCGGAGTGGTTCAGCTGTACATACATGATCAACGATACCTGTGTATTTTTGCCTACTCAGTAGGCATATTGGCACAGAAGAAAATGGGGAGGGAAACATAATGGTGGAAACACAGAAGGGACAAAAGAAAGCAGGGAGGTAGCTGAGACTATGACAAAGATCCTGATGGAGATCTGCTAGGACTGAAAACATGGTAGATTCACATCAAGATGGAGAAGGAGGAACGAAAGGCATGAGTTCAGAAAAAGCTAACTAGAGATTGTGAAGAATTCCTGGGGAAATGACAAATTTAGAGAACGACCTGGGAGCTTAGAGAAGGAAAACAGAGCGTAAAGGTAAGTGGTATGAAGACACTATTGGAAAAGAACAGGGACAGAAAGAATGATGAGTATGTAAATCTTCCTCGAGCCCACATCAGATCTCATTATCTCTGATTCTCAAGATTCTTCTTCTACCAGCAAATATCGCTAAAACTCACTGAAAGAGTTCTCATTCCCCTCTAGTGCTCATCTATGGACCCTATAAAGGAATTTTGATATAACTGACATAAAAACAAAGACTAAACAGAAAGAAAAAAAAATCTATGCTTATGTCTCTCACTGCAAGATGATGTATAACAAGCTTCCTATTATGCATACACATATACAGAGAAGATCCTTTCATTCAGGAACAAAATGTAGAAAATTGAAATATAAAAACTACTGCTGAAACTATTCAATGCCTAAGTAGCAACACTTCAAAAAAATTACATTATTGAAAATTAAAAAAAAAAAAAGGAAAATAAATTCCCTTTACAGAGGCAAACTGCACCAAGTTATTTTAGACCACTTAAAATTAATAATTAAATATACTATAATGCCACATTGGATACAGCAAGGGTATTTAACATCACTTTCCCATCTGCCAGAAGCAGCTTTAAAATACTCACGTTTTTAAATGACGAGACAGTTACACACTGAAATAACTTGCAAACTGTATTAAGAATGGTGCTGTGGCTCTTCTCCAAGCACTTGCTCTTCTAAGAGGGAAATATAATGGCAATGATTTTAACAAATACCTATGGAGAGAGGAAAAACACCTGATGAATATTAAAAGCACCTGTGCTGGGTTTCAACATAACCTAGCTAGAAGTCAAAGAAAAAGGTTTGCAAGATTTCAGAGGGCACTATTGCTAATATAAATATCCAAGGTGCACATACTTAGAAGTCGACTAGAGATGTTTACAGCCATGAGAAGAACCAGTGGTCATGACCTAAGGCTAATTTTTCTCCTTACCTGAGGGCAGGCATTTGTTCCCTTTTCAGCATACAAAGTATGTAAACACTTGCACACTATCTAAAGCTCTGGCAACCTTTCAGCAGTGAGGTGAAAAGCTCTTCAGAACCTGCAAAGACATTGCTGCTCCTGGTGGGAATGAGAAAGTGGCCAAACTGGTAGGAGGGAGGAGGCAGCAGAGGAAAAAATAAGGACAGGTGATTTTAGCTTACAAAGGTCAGGAATTATTGACCTAAAGCACACATGTGTTCAGTTACATTTGAAATCTGAGCCATAAGGGAAAGCCAACTAGAAGGAACACAGTATTTATTTGTCAAAATACAGAACAGTTTGTAAAGAGTTTTCATTCTCCTGATTAACGATTAAAGTTCAGGTTTAGTTGTATTTTGGGTTTTTTGAGAAGTTGAGCACTTCCCATTTCAGGGGTGAGGAAGATGAGATAAACTGATTGCCCAAAATGTACCAGTGGCAACATCAAAATTAAAACCCAGCAGATTCTCATCCTGTATAACAATTACACAATAGTCTCTCCCTTTTCTACTCCTGGGAGTACAAGTTGATTTCTCCCTTGAAAATCCCCATGGATACTAAGCTTTAAATTTAAAAGCTCTAATTAAAACATTAACTACTGCTCAAATTGCCGATTTAATCTTGTGCTCTGAGATTACTGCCATTACAGCTGGTAAGGTTATGGAGAAAAACTGATTCCTAGCCAATCAAGGTATTATCCTCCCTTGATAACCAAAAAAAAGCCTCTCAACAACATTCTGCTGCATTATTAAGAGGCAACCTGCAGCCTGGCAAAGATTGGCATTTTCTTTATATTCCAAATTACTGTGTCCTTACAGTTGTACTAAGGGAATAGGGTCAGGACGGGTTGGGTTTTTTTTTTCCCCTCCCAGTATTAGAGGGGAAAAAAGTAATAAGGAGCCCTGATGCTTACCATGCTTTTGGCACAAGTAATTACTTAGCGTTTTAATTTTATTTTCCTGTTCAAAGACAACCCACACACACGCACTCACCCCCCAAAATCCCAACCACCTATAAACATGGAATTTGCAAAAAGACCTAAATGGGTGAGACACTTCCAGAAACAGTTAGTTTTGAACCTGATTCACTTAGATTTCACAGTCACAGTTGAAGTTTACATTGAAGTATGGCCAAATAGTCACATATGCTAAGACTCTGCTAGCTATTTCTTGGACTGGGGTACTCTGTTCTGAAAATTAGACAGGTTCTAAACAATTTAACAGTTGACTTCCACTTTTGTTCTAAAATGCCTTGCCTCAGTTTCCTGTCCGAAGCTTTCTCATGGTGCGATGTAAGTCCATAAAATATGAAGTGGTTTGATAAATCTTTTATCAAATGTAGGTGTGAAAATACGAGCATCAAAGAAAACTTGCTGAAAGCTCTGTCAATAGTCCTTTCCCTCCCAGAGTAATAAACCTTACCAGAGGATATCACTTTGTACAGGGGTAAGGCAGTGCTTAAGCTTCAGGCTCGTCTGGATTTAATGCCACAAACACTTGGCTTCTTTCACTTTGAGTCAGTTAAAACTGATTTTAAACATTACACAATTTATTTCGTCATGTTTTCATTATATTCCTCCCAGAGGCAAACTTGCCCTCAGTTGACACAAATTTTAACATACTGCTTACTAAATATGGTGAGGGCATCATCTTGGTGAGTCACACTGGCTTCCCTCAGCCAGGATACAATAAACACCAAACCAGACACCACAGAAGATGGGAGCTCCCTGATCTCTCCACCACTACCTAAGATGATCACCAACAACTTAAAATGGGTATGTCCAGCACTGGATGTGAGATTTGAATTTCTGAAGTTATAAATGGTTTCACAGATACTCCTTTGAGTCACAAAACAAATTAACATTATTAGCATTACTATTAACATCAAAACCACAACTACTGCTTTTAATATACCATTAGGAATTGTAGAACCCACAGCAATAAATTATTCAGTGATGTTCCAAAGCCATAAACACTTATATGTGCTGAACCACGGGTAAACATACTGATTTAAAAACAAATATAAGACAATAGAGAGGCATAAACATCTGAGTGCTCCATAAAAATACCTGGACAGTTAATCTATAAAACACACAAAAAAAAGAATATAAATTTTCTAATGCAATGAACAAACCTCTAATTTATCAACTTTGGTGTAGATGTGGTTCATTTCCATCACCTTGTCTCTAATGAGCAGCATCATCTCTTCCTGGATCTCTGATGTATCACTTCTAATCTGCATGAAAAAAAAGTATCTCACATGAAGATGAATCTTGAAGACAAACACTACACTTTTTTTTTTTCACTTCACTATTTTTTCACATGAATATTTCAAAAAACACCTATTCCAAAATGTTATCACAAGAGCCCTTTTGCAGTACGTTATGAAGTACAGATTGGGAAAATAACTTACGCTCTCATGTAATTCATGATACAACAAAAACCCAATAGTAGATGACAGGACTCCCACATCAAAATTGTAAAGCCTTCTCCCCAAATTTCCACACTGCTCCTCCCATGAGATCATCTACTTTCTATTATGAAAGACACGAGGGAAAATGATGGATTTAAAATGAAAACTGCCTCTATACCATCCACCGTGCTTTGATTTTATTGGGATTTTTCTACCTAATACAACCAAGCTTGTTCCTGGTATCTGTATGAGAGCCTGAACCTTATCTGAAATCCTGCTAAGTGTTATGTTTGCAAGAATTACCCTACTTCCTATATAAACAACTGCCAGTGCTATGCAAGGTGGCAATAACACACCTCCAAGGAGAGCACTACAGCTAATGGAATGTACAAGCCAAAAATGATGGATAAGACAAGAACTAAGTAGAGCTCTCTGAAGCAAAAGATAAAAGCAAAATCAGGAAAATCTCCACTTAAATACCCAAATAGGCATCCTAATTTGTAAAACAGAGAAACAACCTATTGACAAGAGAAATAAGAGGCAGTTGAATTCACTTTTATACCAGCTTCCTTTCTCAACTACAGTAAAGTATAGGAGGTCTGGATTAAAGCTGTCCCGTCTACAATTTTTAATAGACTTAAAAAAATACAGAGTAAAGAGGATCCCTTCAAAAGAGATTGAGACTGACCTATAAGATATTCTTCTTTCAATATCATAGGGAAGAGTGAGGATCTTTCAGCTAGAATGGTGAGAAGCTGGAGTTGGGCTAATGCTGCAGGGAATTTTCTGGGCATTTTGAGATTTAATGCAGAATCTCAAATCAAGCCTAAATGCCTGCTCTAAAGCCTGCAATCTATGGACAGTGCTTTGTAAACACTAACAGGTACTTAATAGTTTTTGCTGATGTTCATATGACTCATTTGTCTTTTTTTTTTTTTTTAAGTTGTGTTTTTAAAGGCTGAGTATAGACAAAACTATATACATATAAAATGACTCATGGCAAGGTTTTATGGTATTTTTATTACCAGAATGAGTACACACAGTTATGGTACTATAAGTGTCCGTAATAGGAGATCAAACAGACAGATCAAAACAGTAGTAGTTTGCTACTGTAAACAAACAACCGTATGTCCCATATTACTGTTCTCAGGACTACATCCACCAAATATATATACACAGACACCTCCCCCAGCAGTGACATGACTGGACACATACACACACACACACTCCATTATCTTTACAGTATGAACTTTATATCCGATAGAAAGCAAGCACAGACCTCAGGCAGGATCCCCGAGAATGGAGTCAGACTTAGCTTTCCTAATGTTAAATTAAAATACAGAATGAATACCTAATGAAGGAGCTGAAGCAGATGAATTCCAGGTTTGTCCTATTGAATTCTTTGGGATCAACAGTAGGCAAAAAACCACCCCATCTACCATAAAGCACACATGAAAAACAGATTGGTGGTCTGTCTGAGGTGAGACTCCTACTCAGGGAAACCACATCAGATTAAAATTTGAGCCTGGACTTTCCAAATATAAGGTAACAAACTTGCTTGCTAATGTTGCTCTCATAAAGGACATAGGGAAAAGCCACTCTTACAGCTAAATATTAGATAACTACTGTAAATATAAACACAGTTTGGGACATAATCAGAAAGAGGGAGATGTTGTACAAACCCAGTACAGAAACCACCAACACAAGGTCAGAGCAGACACAGAGGAAACATAAACCACCTTTCTTTGGGGGTAAAAGCAAACAACCAATACAAGACACAGGAGAAATGATTTTCCAGCAAGCAGCCTGTGATGAAAGGAAATGATATGCAAATATGATTCAAGAAGAGTCACTCTGCAGCAGTCTGCAGAACCACAGCGACAGAGGAGTTCAAGAGGAGTCAGCACATGACAAAGGGAAAGGATTCTCTTGGTACAGCAACCTCTCATGAGCCACAGAAAACAGGACTGGTCTGAAACCCCACATTATAAATCAAGATATATTTCCCCTTGTGCAATGTATTTTATTTTATCTTACTGAAGATTTAGCAGAGTGCTCAACACAGGCACCGCAGCACAGCACTCCGAGGGAAAAAACCTGTATTCCTCTTACTAGGTTTTACTACACTAATTGAAAGAAGAGGTAAGGAAGGAAAATTTGATTTCTAACAATTCAAGTCAGCAAGACTCAGCTCAAGGAGGCAGCAAAGCAACAGCACCAAAGTCAGTTAGGAGACAGCACAATCAGAGTACGAATGATGAATTAAAACACAAACCAGGAACGACACACTGCATGTAGGGCAGAGAGACCTGATCCTTGCATACACTGCAGTTCAAGCTGTACCAGTTAAACAACCAGACTGTTGTTATTTTGTATAAGAACCATTATTTTTCAGGAAAAAAAAAAAAAAAAAAGTAGCTGGAGCCACAAGTTAAAGACACTGTGCAATTTCTAGTTGTCACAGGGACATTTTTGAAAGAATCTCTCTAGATTCTTTTTCAGTCTTTGATCCCGTATGTTAACACAGAGTAACAGAAAAGCAGCACGAGTAAAACTAATCACCGCAAACCAACAGCTCAGTGGTGAGAAAAGGGAAAACTGAGGTTGGTGCATTCCTGAGAAGCTAGCAAACCCCAGCCACAGCAAACCAAATAAAACAACCTCTTCCTCTCTTTTCCCCAGTGATGAAATCAGGTTTCAGACCTAGAGCCTCAGGGAGGAGGTTCCCAAACTGTAAGTCCATGAGACATAGATAAGCAGCTAGAAGCTGGTCTGCGGAACCCTAATAATGCAAGATTTACAAACACATAATTTCCCCGAGGTGAGTTCTGCAAGAAAGTTCAGTGGGTTGAGAACCACTAACATGTAGTTTTATAAACTGGTGAGTATGCTGGAGGATCAACACACATATTTTAAAAAAAAAAAAAAAAAAGAGAGAAAAAGAAGAAGTATTGAACATAAGCAGAGATTTTTTATCTAGCCAGACATCCTCTTCAAGGATTAGTAGCCAAAGAAATGGAAGTAGCAAATTTCCACATGTAACTAAACCAGCTGTGCATCTCTGAAAAGCTATCATTTTCAATTGTGCTTTCAGACATAAAAGAAGCATAAAGAATCATATCTAAAAAGGTGAACAACAATAGCCCAGGGAAACAACATGAGAACAGCATATACAAGACTGATTATTACAACTAATTTTTTTTGCTTTTGTGTCACTGCTTCAAATCATAGCTCAGTTAAAAATCACAATTTGATAATTATACTTGAGAGGCTCTGAAGCCACTTAAAAAGACATTAATTTACTTTGTTGGAGTCAGTGCCCAAAGGAAGACATCACAAAGTTAAATAACTGGCACTAAAATTCTTCTAGCACAATATTTTCATCGCAAGATGCTCCTTCCATGGCAAGTGTGAGGCATGCTGGACTGTATTTACATTGTGACTGTAACTTACCTGCTGTACAGGTGCTGTGCCATGCTGTGCCTAGCCAGGTATAACTGGATGACACTGGAAATAGCATTTTGTCTTCCTGGCACTGAGGATCCAGGGTTTTCCTCATTTCAATATTCAAATGTAAGCATCAAGAGCACTTGTAAGTGAAAAGCAGCAGCAGCACACTCAAAGGAGAAAAGCCAAATCCCCCTATGTGAATACTTCACTGAATGCCGGATTAAAAAAGCAAGATTCCCCTTGCCTTTTGTTGGCATAGACAAAAGACCAAATTATTGGTAGGCACAGAAGCTGGAATCAGTTCAAACACTACATTATATTTATCAGATTCCCAGATACCACTTGATGTGCTGCTGAAAGGAACCTTACGTTGTAGGTACCAGATAGAAAGGCACAGCATCAGCACGCTGACTGCAGTGCTTTGATCTTCCCAGATAAGGTCAATAATCTGCATACGAGGGAATTGCTCGCAGCCTGCAGGTTGTGGAAAAATGTTTTCAGGGGCAATGCAAAGATAGCATATTGAGACTAGGTTAGTGGTTTTTGTAGAAAAGGTTGGCAAGAAAAGAGGTCTCCCAGCAGGTTTAAAAGCTCACTGGATCCCTCTGAACAGGCCAACCATCTTTCTCTATATTGGAGCCAAGAATGTACGGTGTACGCCTGACTGACGGGAAAAAGCATAAGGTACACACAAAATCTCAGCGTAAGCTCCCAAATAGAAGAATTGAGTGAATGAACTTAATAGTAAATCGGACAGAATACAATCAGCAGTGAAGAGCTATTGATTCAAACCACTTGCTTTGAGCAGTTGATGTCGTATCACTGAAGCAATCACCACCTTTCAGGAATGAACTCAAAGGGTTTTTTGGCCCAAGAAACCAATCTCTTGTATTCTACATTTTGCACAGACTAAATGTGCCCTACTAGAGAATCTAAAGCTGACAAATGTAAGCCAAGATGTATCAAAAAGTAGACGGCGTTCTCTGAGGCTCCCATGCTCTTTTACTGCTATTTTTGTCAAAAGCTGAATGGAAAAAGAACTGCTTAAACAGCCACTAATACTGAACCATTCTCACAAGGCGGCTATTTCTCCTTTTCAGTCCCCTACTAATCATGTGAGACTTCGCTGAACCAGGCTTTTGTTTCTTTCCACTCTATGTCACTTCCTTCTGGAAGCAATGATGTCTCCTTTCCATAAGCAAGACATGCCAATGACAAAACCAGAAACCTCTGACAGAAGTCAAAAAAGGATTGACAACTGGCTATACCACTGACTGATTTGCCTACAGCAAGGATGGTGGCCTCACTTCTCTTGAGCAGAACACACATCCAAGGTGCAAGAGAGATCTGTCCTGTAACCAAATAATAATAATTGTTAGTTAGCTGATGACAGTTTCCATAAACTGTGTCAAACATGTCAATTTGAGTTTTCAGTCGGTTCTTGCAGACCACACCAGATCACCAGGTGCAGACCACCTATGACTTATGAGTTCTGTCCTTGAGAGCAAGCACAACATTTCTCCAAACAACACTGGGACACATGGACAGAGAAGTGAAAAGATGCTTAGGAGGCAACATTGGCACAGAAGACAATGTGCAGAAAGGCCAGCCCACCAATGTCTTTCATTTGCTACAAAGCTGGTAAGAATAAAGTCAGAAAATTGCTTTTCAACTGCCTAAGAAACATTGGCTGCAGGATTTTCTTATCTGCTGCACTTTATTCTGTCCCTCTCCATTTATCTATGCAATTCTTAAGAATCATCCAACAAAATAGCTCATAGGCAACAAGTCCCTGAGGAGGTGTTGGCTGGTGGCTTCTTGCCATTAGAAGCACATTCAGTACAATTAGCAACCATTGTAGTTGCCGAGGACACACACGTCAGGTACAAGATGCCTGAAGACAGAAGAAAACTGTTGTGCTAAGTGCTAACGGGGAGAGGCCTGTCTGTGCAGCGGTGATTACAAGAGGAAGTCCCTCTAGGTACATTTGGTCCGTGCTATTGGAGCTAGTGTTCTCTGGAATGCTTGTGAAGGGTTTAAATGCAGTACTGGTTCCTCTACCTAATTTTACTTTTTTTTTTTTTTTAGCCTAGGGAAGGAAAGAAAAGTTGGCTGCAAAACTCACATTCATTATTTTTACATGAACACCGTAACCCACACGGCCTTCAGCCAGCACCCCTTCCTGCAGCCAGCCTGGGGCAGGCTGAACAGTGACACACACCTCTGGTTCTAAACCGTTTATCCCAAACAATTAGGCACCGACAATAGCCAAAGATAATTGGCGCTTTACGAATGTTTCTGGAATGCATCAGTGGCAACCCCATCATTAATTAGTACTCCCCACTCAGTTATTCCACCCCGACCCAGATCTCTCATATCCTGATGGCCCACCCTTCGCAGACACAACTAGATGGTCACGTCTGCACAGCATTTAGCACCTGCCGGCCTCAGTTCAAAGCTGGTGGCCGTGAATGTCACCGTAACGCACACCAGCCACCCTGGTGCCACTGTCTCAAAGTGACCCAGAGCCAGAGCAGTCCTTGGGGAATGTTTCATGACACAACTACAGGAATGGGAAGGACCGGGGGAAAACAGGGATTATAGAGCCTATAGCAGCCTACCCATATCTGAAGGGAGCCTACAGGAGAGCTGGCGGGGGACTCTTTGTCAGGAAGGGTAGTGACAGGACGAGGGGTAACGGTTTTAGATTGGAAGAGGGGAGATTTAGATCAGATCTCAGGAAGAAATTCTTTCCTGTGAGGATGGTGAGTCAGTGGAACAGGTTGCCCAGGGAAGCTGTGGATGCCCCATCCCTGGAGGTGTTCAAGGCCAGGCTGGACGAGGCTTTGAACAACCTGGTCTGGTGGGAGGTGTCCCTGCCCAGGGCAGGGGCGTTGGAACTCGATGATCCTTAAGGTCCCTTCCAAC
>JAOXNO010000005.1:8735501-8759199 GCA_028565335.1 Limnodromus scolopaceus
CCCCTCGCCCGGGTCCGCCGCCGGGGGCTCGCCGCGGCCGCGCCGCCTCCGCGCTCCCCGCCCGCCACCTAGCGACAGGGGAGCGGGCTGCGGGGCTGTCACCCGCGTCCCTGTGCGGCGTCAGCCGCTCTCTCCCTCCAGCCGTGGGGGTCTCTTCAAAGAGACAAGGGCCCGAGGCTTACCGTCATTTAAAAAAGTCACAAGAATTCTCGTTTAAACGAGCACCTCACCCACGGGAAAGTGATTCAAAGCAGCACCGAGCAAAGCCACACCACCAGCACACAGCCTCCCCTCCATTTATCACTCAAAATCAAGTTTTTCTAACAGCATTTTGCTATTATTTTGCCTGTAGTGCAGCCTATAGGAGAGAAGCTCAGATATTAAGTGATTAGATGCACTAGACCCAACGTTTGTCTTTGCTGCTGAAAACGCAGCTTTAAGGTGCTCAGAATTTCTCTATGCCTTGTTTGCAAGTCAAGAACTTAAATGACTTGAGGTTGGAGACATTCAATTTTATATAAGGCAGAGCAGAATTCGTGACACAGTACCTAAATTACAAAAAACCCTGTCCTTCTTCCTGAGGATGGAGCTGTGAGACTCCCTGGGGAACCCTGCAGTTAAAGAGAGTCTTCTTGGATGCTGCTTCACAACAAAAGATGCTCTTCCTTGCATTAGGCTCCTTTAAAACACACTCTTAAACCAAAGTGACATTTTAGAAAAGGACAGATGATGAAGACAGCAGTCAGAGTTGAGACAAAAATAACCATCTGTTCTCAGCTTGTCCGTTGTTCTTCCTCCTCGAAGCAGGAAACAGAACCTACTTGATAACTAATGATCAGTCAAGGGCTGGCAGATAGAGGAGGGGGAGGATTTCTCAATAACAGCGTTATTCTCAGTTGGAAGAGGTCAGAAGCAGCCTGCCCTCTGAAGAAGTTTGGCCCACGCATCTTGTACTAAAGACTCACACTAGGGTCAAGTGGTCTCTGTAGTACCAGGGACATAAAGCAATATGCAGTATTTCCAACTAATCAGTTGGAAACATTATCTAATTTTAGAATTTTATGCTATATAAAACTACTTTTGAGTGTTTGCAGAGCAGAAGGCCACAAAGAGGGCTGCACTGTCATCCAAAGCTTTTCTTGGCTTTGGTAAGACCAAATTATTGCTGAATAACAGGAGAAATTTAAGTTCAGTTAAGCATTCATAAGAAAATGTCAAATTTATAGTCTGTGGTTTGCTGAGAAGATCCAAGCAGCCAGGCTTGCAGAGGCACTTGAAGCAACAGAAGAAAGAGCTAATGGGTTACACTGTTTCCCCAAACCTTGTCTCGAGAGTAGGGACAGACAGAGTGAGCTGAATGTAGTCTGTCACCCCTACAGTAGCACCAGACAAACCCCTTTCCTGCTACATTTTTGGTGACTAAAAACGTCTCATCTAAAAATTGGTAAGGTATTTGCAAAACCTGATCTTCCACTGACCTGCACTGCATAGAGGAGAACACATTGCACACCTCTGGGCACTTTATTTCTTGTTTCAAGTCAAGCTCTCTGGGTCTGGGCAGCCGGCTTGCCGTGGATTCGCAGAGTTAACTGTTCTCTGCTCAGCCACTCAGGTACTATTTAGGCTGTGGACCCCAAGGGTTTGTATTCTGCATCTTTGAAAAAAGTGCTTCTATCAGGGAAAGATGCACCAGATAAAACTTCAGTGAGATATGGGAAGCTTTAACAGATCAGAATGAAATATTCCTGTTTTGCTGTATATCACAGATTAACTGTTCCAAAACTAAGTTATCTGTGATAGGAGGAAGAGCGTGAAGGGGTTATATTTAGAAGAGACACAAGGAGCTAGGGGGAGTGCTTTAAAAGTATAACACAAACTTAGATTCCTCCTGATTATTTCATATAGACTATGCCATCCATGTGAGCTTTCGCACTGGCATCAATTATTTACTCTAGACGAAACCTCTCAAGAGAAAACAGTGCTAAAAAGAACAGATCACGCATTTTATTTGTTCCTATGACCAAATGGCTTTGTGACCTCTGATTCTCAGCTCTAAGGTTGGGATAACCCTTCTATCCTCACTATCCTAATAGTTTATCAGGAAAGCCACATGTTAAATTCCTTCAGTTTTTCTATACTAACTTTGCAGGAGGACTCAAAAAAACCAGACAATTTTTCCACATTATACAGATCCAGTCACTAACCACCTGAAGTATTTCTGAAAGACAGTTAATAGTACATCAATGTTTAATAAAACACTCAAATTATCTTTTGCAAGCAATTTTTTTGCACTAAGCATTAGCTCATTTATTCTTGAGTTTGCAAAATATATTTACTTTTCTCATTTTAGAGCACAGGATAGAAAGAGTATGCAGGGCAGACTTAATAACAAGGTTATTAGGGGATTTAAGCTATTAGGATTTACAATTTCTGAATTACAAGTCCAAGCATTTTATGTAACCTTCTGTAGCATTCAGAAAGTCACATAAATCTATGTTTCTATATTCAATACTTTCTCATGAGCATTTTAAGAATCCCAAATCCTTTGCATCCTCAACAGAAAGGTGAGAACCCTCCTTCCTCCTCTCCTCACCTCCCCCCGCCCGATATCCAGAATAGCAAAGCAGCAAAAGAAAAAAAAAAAGAAAGGAAAGGCCTTGTAGGAACTCAACAGGAAGTATTCCTCACACCAGGAATACCCTCTTCATGCCTAGAGGTTATTGTTACAGCTCTGAGGGTCTAAAGAGAGAGGCAGTGCTCGCATGTAGAGATAGGATCTTTTACTTGACCAGCTTAACATAATAAACTTTCAGCTATTGCAAAATTAACTATTCTTTTCTGCAACATGCTGGGACTCTTACCTCCTTCGTTAGCATCTCTCCTATTTGCTTCCAACTTTTTACTCTTATCTCCATTTTGTCTTGCAGCTGTGAATAACTAGGCTACTTATTTTCAGAACCTATTCAGACCTGCCAGATTGTGCTACACATCAGCTTTGTTGTAACCACACCAATAAAATGATTTTTATACAGGCATGAACCCCTGCACGGGTTGATGTCCCTACCTTCTCTAGCTCCTTTCACATCATCTGCTGTTCTCATCTGTCCCTCAAACGCCAATCCTTGTTTCTGAGTGTTGCCAATGCATCAGTCACTACAAAAAACCAAAGTGTCACATCAGTAAGTAGTTATTATCATGTGCTCAAAATAAACCTTTCTGAAGAAGTCATTGCACCACAGAGCAGAAGAACCATGTTCTCCTGTGGAAAGCAAACGTGGGGGCAATAAATATGTTCTTATATACTTTCTTAAACATAACATCACAGTGCCCAATATAAGTCTTTCATGCTGATAACATGCAAGGTATTTCCATGTACTGTCAGGTAGTAAAATAGTAGTTTAAGTAGAAAGGAATGTTAGTTGGAAGGACGGGAAATTATATCTTATTAGCAACACTTCTCAATTGCTGTAATAAGAAATGCTGGTTAAACAGCACAGCACTTCTTCAAATCGCCTTGTGCTTCATATTTCTAAAGCACTTTTAAAATCAAGCATACTACATTAAGTCCTCAGAGACAAATTTGTCTCCTATTTGAGAGGGAAAGTACACAAGTGATCCATCATAGCCACACAAGGAGTCTGAATTCTTAAATTTTGGCTACAATCTCGCCTCTCTAAGAACCAGCTGTACCATTTCTTGCATACTTCTACAGCATCCAAGAACAATACTGTTACGGTCCAGCACATTTTTCCTCATGCTAGTATTAGAAGCCATTTATGAAACTACCTTGAAGTTGATTATTCCCCCCTAGCATTCCCACATGCAACTACTACATAATCATATTTTATTGCAAGGAACACACATTCATCAGAAGTAATTCAGGCAAGTCTGAAACTGGAATGCCACAGCTAGTTTTAAGATAACAAGAAAACTTCAAAGGGGTATTTAGCACTAGTCTAAATCTTTTTCCTGTTATACCAAGGAGAGAAAGATTTTTCAATTGATTACTTAGGAAAAATCCCAGAAAGCCTTTCTATCTGCAACCATATGTTAGAACTTCGGTTATGTTATGAAATGGAAAATTCACATCTTGCTAAGAGCTCATCACCTTGACAAAAGTTAAGTACTGTTGGCACTTAAAGGACTGACGTGTTATTGCATGGTATTTAACAGTTGCGTTCCTTCCTCAAGGAGGCAGCAGCAGGAAAGTTACAGTCTCCCTTTACAGTTAGTTTCTCGGTTTAGGTAACCTACCAGTAGGGATTACAGCGCTTTGCAGAAATATTGTTGCTGACTTGCCTGAGTATGCATTTTACTCTCATTCCCTTAAACTGTCCCAGATTAGGTTCTGTCCTGCGCCTCCACTGCACATTCAGCCCAGGCCAATATAGCATTAGTCTGCTCTGAATTCTTGTCCTACCTAAGGCACCCCATTAGGCCAACTTCATCCTCATAGATACATACATTCCTGAGGATACCTTCCTTAGTCTTTGCTCCCACAATAACCCACCCCCTCGATTCTCAGTGGGTTTTACTTAGGAGAAATGATCTTAGACACAGAAGCTTGCTGGAAGGCACAGAGGCACTAATGGATACTAATGGTGCAGGAAAAGAGCCTGTACTCTTGCTGGAAGAGCCCTTCCCACCCAGAGGCAGTTCTCCCCCCATCAGAGTCAGTCCCAAGCCAAGGGACGCTGGAGGAGATGCATTTGCAAAGAGTTTGGGTGAACACCAGACTAATTCAGTAGAAGTACACCTTACATGAAATAGTGTCCTCTAGATTTAATATATTTTTTACCTCCTTAAAAAGGCCTCCTTACGGAGATGAAATTCACTATGACTCAAATAACTCGAAGTTGGTAAGTGGAAATTATATTCCATTGTACTTTTTCAATCTGTTGATATTTAATTTCCCAATACAAAACTGTTTATGCACAGCTTTATTGCTTTTTACAATCTTTTTCAGGCTGAGCAGTCCTCAGTTTTGTTATATAAAAACATCCTATAATGCAGATGACTACTTTTTCAGTCTGGTATCCTTTTTGAAAATAAGCAATTAAAACCCCAAATGATTAAAAGCATTGCTGAACCACAGTTTTATACAGTAACATTAAGTTGCCAGTTTTGTCCTTCATTCCTTTCCTAACAGAGTTTGGCTTTTTTTACGCCAGCAAGTGCGGGGCTGATGTTTTCACTGAGCTATCGTAGCCCAGGGTGGACTCCCGAGAGGCAAGTCAGCTTGGCATTCATCACTACGTGGGCAAAATTAAGACAGATTTTTTTTCCCCCTACACTGAATTGTTTGCCATTTTATTGTCTAATCTTGCAGTCTGTCTGCAACCCTTCAGATTTTGCTCCTCATTTTTTCATCTCTAGTTTATTCAAAATATTCAATACTTGAAAGTTTTCAGCTGCAATACTAGAAAAGTTACTTGCTCTGACAACTGACATGCTAAAAAACTTTGAGTGAAAATGGGAGAGATGTCCAAGATACTGAGAGCTTTATGCATTCAGGTAGAAGTTCTAAAGTTAGAAAAATACCATACCTGAATTTTAATAAGAGCATGATGAATTTTTAAAGCTCATTATCATTTCAAGAATACCATAGCAATTTCAGCATTCCTTGAGGAAAGGGGTGAGCCATCAGGTTCTGTGCAAAGTAAAGAAAATTCTTCCAGCTACAAGACGTTCATTCTCGAGTGCACAAATGAAGTAGACTGGGTTCTTTCAGCTACATATCATCATTAAGACACTGTAGTGCTGCTCTCAGTCTTTTCGTCACCTTCCCAGAGCTACACAGGCAAGTATGAAAAGCACTGAACCATACAAATGAAACTAGTCACGCATATATGAAGGAAGGTACAGAACAGAAGTCATAAGATCGGCCCTGAGACCAGCAGTCACAGAAGCCCTACACAAAGGGCGAAAAAAACTCCAGCCTTTTGTCACTAGGTAAATGTTTACAAGGGCTGCCAAGGCATTAGATAGGGGAGAAAACATTTGCAAGTGGAATGGGTTCAAGTCAAAATTTTAATGCAGACAGTTATACCAAGTACTTACAGTAACAGTGAAAACTTCCACATCACCAGCAGCACGTGACAAAGGTGACAGAGGATGAGGGACCATCTTCCAGATCTCACAACCTAAACTGCACTAAGAGCAGTTCTCAGGCAAGCGATACAATGCAAGATTCATTATTTGCAGGTGCTGGAGGAATAAGCACATCACAGGTTAGTCAACAGGACTGAAGGACAAACGTTTCGAACCCTCGTGTACTTTCCATGTGCAGAGATTTGCCCCAGAGGAGGGAGCAGAGGAAGCAAACATTTGAGACTGCTATGAAAACCCAGCCCACTTGCTGCCCAAGAGAAACAAAATCAAAGCCCACCTACTTTCACACTTGAGAATAAAAGCATACACTCTTCCTCGTTTTTACTTATCTGACAAAGTAATTGAGAAAAAACCATTTTATTTCTATATCCATTTATTATTCCAGTCTGTAAAAATATAAGACTAATATACAACTACAGCTAGCTTGATTTTGTAAAATCAATCTTCATTCAGTGAGATACCAATGTACATTATACATTAAAGTTGTAAGAAAAATACTGATATTTGACATTTTAAACAAGTTCATTCATGTAAAAATCACATTGCAAGTAAAATTTAATTAGAAAATACATAATATTCACAAAAATACACATATGTTAAAGACAGCTTGTGAGAACATTGTCCTAAATTTAATTCAGTTGTGGAAAAAACATATGATTCACAGTTAGGCTTGACTTATCCAGTACCATAACAGAACTTCAAAGTAAATGCATCTTAATTCTATTAAGAATTTGTTCTTTTTTTTCCTATTAAGGTGCACTTAAATCTCCCAGTTGCAAGTAAGGAATGACTTGTCCCCCACTGTGCATGTACACAACATTTAACACTAGTCAAAGGAATTTCAGTTTTCCATTCCATTTTGAAATAATTTGGATATTTATAAATTAATTTATAAAATCTGGACTGAAAATACAATTTACACATACAGGATACTTAATACATAAAGATTACATTAATAGCAGCGTAATATTGTCAATCATGCGTAGCATCCTCACTATCACTTTTGGATTTTTTCTTTTTTTAGCTAAAGATAAAATCTATATAAAACAGTCAAGCCTTTAAGTATTTTCTTCCAAGGAGAAAACTGCAAAGATGTTAAAAATTTAGGAGGTAGTGAATGAAAGGCTAACAATACCAGCATATTTTAAAAAACCTTATACTGAACCCCAGTACTATTTATATATAAAATTAAGTTTAACCACTCATAATCAACCATTGATCATCCTGAAGTAACAGTTTAAAAATATTTTGTAATTAACAGTGTATGCATTAGTAAGATATGGAAGAACTTTAGAAACTTTTTGGTAACTGCAGCATTAAGCAATTACATGCTGTGCAGTCTGTCGTTGTAACTGTAAAATACACACTTTAAAATTCATTTTTAGATTTATTCTTTAATATTTTTATCAAATCCCAAACGTTTAGTTTTGCTACGTTACCAAATTTTTGTAAAACAAAACATGACGTGTTAAAAAGAATATTGCCTCACATTTAGACTAATCACTTTGCAGGAAAGGTCCCAAGAGATGTATTCTCATGCAATTTAGAGTAGGAGCCTAGTTAAATTTCTACAAGTCCTTAATACTGGCGTATATAGTCAAACTAGTCATGCAGCTGTTCCGAGTACAGAGTAGGTAACACAGAGTTTGGCAGCACTAACCTTGGGGGTTTGCTCCTATGCAATATGTTACCTTGCAACACCGGCATTCTCAGACTCAACCCTCCTGTGCGAGTTAATTGCTCAAAGCTATTAGCCAAGCTGCAAAATACTAATGTACCACATTAGACCCACAATGTATTTGCGCCGAATGAAAACATTCCACCTGTATTAAGTGCACTACCAGTTCATTTTCTGTATCTGTGGACCTCATCTCTCTTCTCATCCCAGTGCCTTCATTCCTTTGATTATTCACAATACATTCAAGTAAACAAAAGGCACAGAAGTGCAAACTAGCATAATAAATGAAAGTCACCCTCCACTGATGATTTCATACGGGAAGGAAAGTCTTTTGATACAGGAAAAAAAAAAAAGACATTTTAAAGTAAACAATCTTCCTTAAATAAAGGAAGTGTAGAGCAGCACTGAGAGAAAACATGTCTATTTAAAATCTACATGTTGCAGATTGAACATTTATTTTCCTCATTTCATACTAAGTGGACGTAGTTACTTATTTTAATAATTATTAGCAAAAAAAAAAAAAGTAAAACACTTCAAAATTCTTACTTATGTTGGAAAAAGATTCCAGGGCCTCTCCATGTGCATACTGAAGAAACCATAAATAAATCCAACAAAGCAGACCTGTAACCTGTGTTTGCAAAGTGCCATTGTCTGTTATGCCAACTCTCCATAAATCAAAAAGGGCATGAATACAGCCTTTCTTGCCATCCAAGAGACTTCAACTCCCATGGTTTTGAAGGTTCGAGATATGTATTTAATGCTCATGAAATACAAATTAAAATATGCTCATGAGAACATATGCTCATAAATTTTATGCTCATGAGATATGAATTTAAGTTTTACATTTAGTAAAATTAAGGTCATAATTTCTGAAGCAATTTTGTTTATGTCATTACAAAAATATTAAACAAATACAGTTTTAGCCTCTGATATCCTATAAAGACTTTTACAGGTGCCTTAACATTAAACTTACAGTTAGTCTCCTTAGTAAAGTTACCAGAGGTAGAAGTTTCCTCAAGATAGACTGAGGGAAAAGAAATGGGGTAGTTTCCTTTCCCACTCATCCTATCTCCCCACAGGATAGAACATGCTTCCAAGAGCCTGATGCTGGCCCTGGTCAGCATCCCACAGTACAGAACTGGTAGCATCCTATTTCCTTCTTAGAGATTGACAGAGAGTGGTGGATCCCTAGTGAGAAGCTCCATCCACCCTTCTCCCCAACCCTTGTTAGTCCTTGTCTCATTTTCCTGCTACAACTTTCATTTCCAGAGAAGGGTCAGATTGGGAACTGAGAGCCAAAGTGGTAAACAGGAGATACTAAAAGGGGAAAGGGGGGGGAAAAAAGCTAGAAGTCTCTCCCTGCAATTCTCCTAGTTAAGTTTGCAGCTAATTACAGGCATACTTGTGCACTTACAGTATCAGGACTTGTCATCAGTATTTTGTTTTACATATAGCAACTTTGCAATACTCAAAACACCCAGCCAGTGGTACACAAAGACCAGCATTTACAGTTTAGTTCACTATAACGAGTAATTTAATAACACATGGCTCAAGTTCTATTAAAACCTCATTCTGATTTAAATCCAGGGGTTTAATTCAAGCTGTTCTAACTTGCTTAGATTTGAAGAACATCACTTTTTACATAAATCAGACCCACTACAACAAACCTTTCCTAGTAGAAATCTTTACAGCTTCTACTAGGACTGCAATTTTAACATGGATTATGTTATTTTGTTCCCATAGCATTTTTACATTCGATTTCTTTGACATTTACTGGGATTAGCAACTAAATCAAATGATATCCTTACACATTGCAAACTAAAAATGAGAACAGGTCTTTGATACCTAAGTGTTAAGACTTTCACATTTGAATTTCAAAATCATAGTCATTAGAAGTAAGATTACCTGGCCATTAAAAACAGTAAAGGTGCATGACTAATGAGCCTGTGGTTGCACATTCACTTATAAAGGAATAGTCAACTTCAGAAGTCCCCACCTTCAAACCCTGCCTGTTGTCCAGTTGCTGACCACCATCAACCAACTATCCCTGTTGCTCAACTAGATCAACCAAGAACATCTCTTCCCACCCCACCTCCTGCTTATTTTTCAGTTTCCTCACCCAGAGCCACACAAACAGCTCTACCAGCTAAACACCAGTCCAGAACAGGAATGAAGTGGCTAAAGCAGCTCCATCACATGTAAGCAGCACTTGAGATGAACATGAAACCACAGAACATTAGGTAGTCAACCTCACACAATAATGGAAGTTTACTTCTCTAGAACCAGTAGTATGCTGCATTTAAAAAAAAAAAAAAAGTACCATTAAAAGAAAGTTCACAGCCATCTCTTGGCTATCCTTCATTTTCAATTTAAATTTTCTTCATCCAGTTTCAGTCATATATCAATTAGCTTCCATCTTTGTGAAGTATTTACATTGAAGTGCAGAATTAACTGAAGTTAGTCAACTTACATAATTTTGAACTTCTTGTATTTACCTTTTTCCCTCCTTTTAATCTAACTGCAGTGCTCGGTAGATGGAGAGGTATAATATGTATTACACAGTAAGCCAAATTAAAACATGTATGGCATCCTTACTTAATACAAAGTACACAACGTAATTTCATAGTGTTATTATAGTTCCATCTTCTTCTAATGACTTATGCTCTGCATCTTGTACTTCATATTCCATGCTAACACTGCCTGCTGAATGATTCAAGTTCATCTCACTGGAAGGAAGGAATCCGTTTTGCGTTGACTCATGAAGGAGTTCAATTTGTGTCAACGATTCTAGGCTTTCGCTGGTAGGTGTGGCTTTTGGAATCTGCTGTGGCTCACCACTATCTTCTATAATAATGTCCTCTTCATCGCTCTCCTCTTCACCTTGCAAGAAATTCGCTAAAATATTTGGCGTGCTACTTGGAAGGCTGGATTCAGTAGACTGACCGGAGCTGCCAGAAGTCCGACTGTTCCTCACAACATTATTTCTCTGGTTTGCTGGTCTTACCGTAATGATCAGGTTACGGCTGTTTGCAATCATCATGTCTGTAACCTGATCAAGGCTTTTTCCTGAAACCTCTATTCCATTCACCTCCAGTACTTCATCATTGACAGCCAGTAAGCCCGTGCTTTGAGCCAGGCCTCCAGGGACAAGTCTAGATATGAAAATCCCTGGAACTTTCTCTAATCCATGCGGCGTTACTCTGACACTAGAGCCGTCTCGTATATAGAACCCAAGGGGTTTGTCAGTTCCATACTTGTAAAGCCGTACTCTGCGATGGGTTTCTGGAAGAATATCTACATCTATAATCGAAGACACTGGTCTGAAGTCCTGTGGCATGCTAATGACAATGTGCGGTTTCTTTTTGTGATTATCCGGCCGTAACACATTTGATAAGACATTTTTCTTCCTTGTCATAGTATCCGTACCAAAGGCACTGTAGTCTGCATCTTCTGTAAGACATAGCACATTGATGATTAGATCACTTTATGTTGTCCATATCGCATTGCTATTGTGCTTTAGGTAAGCAGAATGAAACACCTCAGCTAGAAGATTTCTGGCTTGCTATAGTAGAAACAATTCTCTCTATACACAAAACAAGAGCTTTAAAGTTATGAGATTCAAAGTTTGTAATACTTCTGGTTTCCTACTACCAAAGGAACGACAGTACACACAACGATTAAACCAAGTTAGCAGCAGCAGAGACACAAAGAACCATATTCTAGCTGCTTGGGAGAAAGGTTAGAATGGAAAGAGTGAATACATTCCTAGAAACATTTTAATTTTATTCAGAGTAATTCCACTTGTTAGTTTTCTCTCCTCAGGTTTCAGATCATTGGAAAAGAAAGAATGAAAAAGGGAAAGCAGCCAGTGTGCCTATTATTGCCCAGTTCCTGGAAGCTCGCCAAGTGACCTGGATTCAAACTCCAGAAAGCTTATTCCATTCTGCACTCACTTCCCCGCCCCCATGCAATGTAGGTAAAATGGCTGTGGAGCAGAAACAAAGAGATCTTGCACACAAATACTTAAAGCAAAACTGTTCCATACAAGCAATGCTGTAACTGCCACAATTTGATACAGAAGTATGCAAATGGCTTAGAATTTTAAATCATACAAATACTTCAAATGGAGAAAGAAATACATTCTGCAGAAGCAATTCTGATGCCTGAAATGCCTATTTACCAAAGGAAGCTTCCATTTTTCTTTTTAATATGCTATAACTCTCCAAAGACATATTCAGATTCCAGTTTCCTTGGATTTACACTTGTATTTTTGCAATGTTTTTCTGCTGTGGATAGAAAAAGAAAAAAAGAAATCAAGCAGAACTGGTTTGCACTAACCCTGGGACTCAGAGAAGTTGGGATTTCTTTGTATTATCACATTAAGATGCCATTGGTACAGCCAAGAAAGTAAAAGAATCGCTATACATTTCAACTGGTGAATTGAAATAACTATGGAAATGCTATCCTAGTGTGAAATTTCAGGAGAGCTGTCAATTGCTGATGAAAAAAGGACACAGCGAGAGTTGGTAAGTCAGAAGACTTTTTTTCCAGGCTAAGATGAAGATATACAGACATGTACCAGCTCTATCTGGACTCTTCAGATGCTTTAAGCAAAATAGAACAGAAAAGTAGTTCCAAAGCAATAGCCTAACACTATTCTAACATGTAATAACAACTCCTCCCTTCCTCAGACTTTAGGGCTGCTGAAAACAAGAAGAGTTTTTCAGAAATGACTGGTCTATTAAGGCAGCCTTGGAATTAGTATTCCGAAAGATAAGTGACAACAGGAAATACAAATTTAAATTAGCCCACCAAAACCCCAAAGGGATTTATTACAAACTCATACCATGTGTGTACAAAATAGTAGTAAAACAGTTCATCAACATGGGTTAAAAAAACGTCTCCCAATGATGGCCTCATTTGCATTCCTTAATTTTATTTTGTTTAAAAAAAACATATACCTTAAAGCTAGCAAAGCTGTTTGCTAAAGACAGAACATCGCTCTATTATACTTCACAGGTAAAGTTGTTTACCAATTTAACTGACACAAGCAGGAATTATTTCTGAAGACAGCTACCATCTACATGGCCACACTACACTCCCACGTCGCTTTTGTGGCAGTTACTTTGGGAGGACAGTGATGCCTCCCTAGGCACTACTCGGCGCTTCTCAGGCTACACCTGGAGTACTCTGCCCAGTTCTGGCCCTCCCAATTCAAGAAAGATGTAGGCAGACTGGAGAGTGTGTAAAGGAAGGCCACAAAGATGATCAAGCAGGCCCTACGAGGAAAGACTGAAGGAGTTAGGTCTTTTCTTGCTGGAGAAGAAAAGGCTCAAGGGGAACCTCACCACAGTATTTCAGTACGTAAGGGGTGGCTGCTAACAGGACAAAGACACATGGAGAAGATGGGGCAATAGGTAGAAGTTCACTGGGAGAGGTTCCATCTCAATAGAAGGTGTTTGGTTTTTTTCCTATTGTGAGAACAATCAGTCACTAGAACAACCTCCACAGGGACACAGATCACTAGATGTTTTCAAAATGCAATTGGACAGGGTGCTACATAATCTCATCTAGGCTCCCTTTCCCACCGAAGGTTGGACCAGATGATCTTTCAAGGCCCCTTCCAACCTGTGCTGTTCTACGATTCTAAAAATTGTACACGGAAGAGTAGGAAGGTAGAAGCAAACAGAAGAATCTATACTAGCTCTGCTTGAGAACATTAAATTATTTCCTGTATTCACAATCATCTGAATTAGTTTTTTAGTTTACTCAGGAATCTGAAAGCATGGAATTACTATTGTTCTTCAGCAAAAGAGGTTAAGGAGAAAAAAAAAGTAATTTAAGGTTAAAATAAAATAACATTAGATCTCAACATCAAGGAAGGCATCTTTAGAAATAGGCCTCTGAAGAAAAGATTCTAGGCTAAGAGTGTTAAGTGAGTTGTGTTGAAGAGTGGGTTAATTAAATAACAATTCAACCTCCCAAACTAAAGCATATAATAGGTGACTACGTCTGAAGTGTAAAACGCCTCCAAAAACGCAAACTTACCATTTTCTCTGAAGGAAAAAAAAGCATTTGGGATATCTAACTGAAGATCAGCCATTAAAAATCCTGTACTCCATTGCAGAGAACTAACATGCTGATTTTTCAGACAACATGGAGCAATTCTTTTAAAGTTTACTTAAAATTTATGATCAAAGAAAAAACTGTGAGAAGTTTTGCCCTTATCTCTACTGACAACCCATCCAACCAGTTTCAAGTTAGACATCTGGTCCTTACATCGGGAGGATTTTTGCAATTCAATGAGTTGCAATAGCTCCTCGTTTATTTGGAAGTGCAATTGCTTACAAAACAACTTGGAAACGGCAATTGTGAAATAAGATACTAGATTTGCTTTAAATGTCTTTTACTGCTAAACACAAACTAACAAATGATAGTATAGGTGAAGATTTTAGACAAACACTAGACAATGGTGACTTTAATATTTGAATTAAGAATGTTAATGAGTGCAAATGTCACTTTTTAGGCCATGGATTTCCTCTTCCCCAGCAGCAGCCAATATGCATCTTAGTGATCTCAAAAACTACGTAAAAACTTCTTACACTTTATTATAAGTTGGGCAGGTACTAGATATATAACCATATAGACATTTATTACATCCAAGGAGTTACCGTGTCCTGCAAACGATCACAGTAAGTTTGTGCTCTTTACCGAAGTTAGATCTAGAACTACTCACATGGCTTTTCACAGCTTCTTTCCCCAACAAGAACAGTCTCCACAAAAACAATCACCCAACCTGCCTTCCCATAACTACCTGCTGATAAGGTTTAAAACTTTTGTCCAAATCAAATTTTTCAGTTAGTTGGAAAACAGGAGTATCAGTTGCAAATAGACTGGTGTCAAAAGAAATATCATGTAAGTGTATCTATACGTGAACTAACAGATTCAAAAGTGCTTTTAAAGCAAAAACTAAGATCAGAAAAACGCATATTGGAAGAAACATGAATTTCAAAAGTCTCTTTCAGAAGACAAATAAACAATCAGAAATCTTAACACTGAGCTGGTGATTTTGCTTTTAGAAACAAAACAAACTCAGATTACGTGACACATTGTTGAAGTAAAAGCATCCCAAAATTGCAAGCCACATGTCAAAATGTTTAAGAAATATAAAGCACCAGAGGGTAGTTGTTTTGCATTGTAACTAGTCTTAGCAGTCTAAAAATTCAAAATTAGCACAAACCTTAAAATGTACAGTTACATAATTTACGGGAAAAAGAAATAGTGAAGAGTTGATGAAAACTCATCTCTCCAAATCTCAGCCAAGCAGCGTGACTCTGTTTAACCTCTCTTGCACTGCTAAACAAATTTTCTAAAGCAATATTCTCGAGTACAAAAGCATCTTTGTTCTGGCACCCAGCTAATCAGTTTAAAGCTGCAGCGGAAAATATTTTGGCATAAAGCCAAAGGACAAGGCGTTAACTACAGATAGCGTTAAGGAGAACTTCCACATGGTACAAGAAAGATTTCTCTCCCAGCAGTTTCAAGCTCAAGGTGGCACCAATCTGTGTATACTTATTACATTAAATTTAAAATGAAAGCCCATAAATGCCAAATCTGGTTTTAATTTAACATTGTTCAATACAGATATTTGAAATGTTTTCCTGATCTATTTGCAAATAGAGTTACCCCTCAAGAATTAAATTTTCAAAACCCCCAAATCATTAGTGCGCTTGAATACAGATGCAATTTAGTGTTTTTTAAATAAGACCCAACAAATCCTGTCTCTTATTGAATCACAAGTTACAACAAAACATGGTTTTAGGAAATAACCCATGGTTTTAGGAAGAGAACTCAGAATAGCTAGGATATTCCACAGATTGCTGTTTAAAAAGCCAACTCCTTTTACTTTTCACTGAAATGAAGCTTCTCAGTGAAAAAGTCTCTCAAGAGGCACAATGAATTAACCAAAAACCCACTTTTTAGTATATACAGGCATGTAGATGCAGAACTTGCATGAGTTGTATATTGTAATTTAATATCCTGCAAGTGAGTTTTAAGGACATTATAATGAAATATATCTTTTGTTATCTTCTCTATTATTCTTGTATTTACAATCCAAAGTCCCCCACATTGAACTGCCCTTCAGGGCCTGGGCAGACTCTATCCCCCCCACCATTTTATCTTCAGAAAGATTTTTCTCACAGACAGAGCGACTCCCGTACATCTGGATTCAATCACGATACATCAGTTTAACCTTTAAATTCCAGATGTCAACAGTACCTGTTAATCTGTTAAACTGCAGAATGAAATACCAATAAGCAACTGTTTTCCCGCAAACTGATGGCCATTCTTGACTTGTGTAATATCAAGCTCCAGTTTAGATTTAGTACTGGAGCAGTTTAAAATATTTTAAAGAGTCATTTAGTTAAATACAATTAGAAGTGTCTAAGGGAAATAATGTGATTGGATTTCATTTCATTACAGGATCTCTAGGTTTCCTACCACATTAACCAAGACACGTAAGTGCTTAGGACAGAGAGCTTCCTAGCTTCCATAGATTAGGAGTCAAAATTAAACAGAAAAAGAGTGCTTATTCTGGCATAATAAAATTTCTGAAATTTCAGAGTCTCGTTATCCAATTGTCACTTATTAATAACATTGCAAAAGCATCTTGTAGCCTCCATTTCAACCCCTTCAGGTGTTCCTTGAATGCAATATACTAAGAAGTTAATACTATTTCCCCTAGATTTTATTTTAGTCTGCTCATTTTTTACATTAACTTTCCACAAATTGCATGGAGCTTCTCAATAGGTAAGACAGCATAATAAAATTTCCTGTCTTTAAGACAGCAAAAACTTTCTCTCTTCCCCACAGTGGCTTTTTCCCCAACATCCTAAAATCCCAACTATTAAATCTGGAAATAAAAAAAAAAAGGCAAAGTTCCATTAGAAAAAAAGCCACAAGAAGACTTGCAGGTAGAAAAGTACCTTGTGTCGCTGATTATTTATAGTTCCAAAACAGCACAGCTCAAAGCTGCCCCATCAATAGCAGCTTTTTTGTTCTTTTTTGTTCAGACATTTGATTTTCAGAGGTACACCCAATACAGATATGTGCAATTGGATTAATTAATCACACCTGAACAAATTATGCTGCACAAATTATGACATCTCCAACTCCTGCAATTCAGCTTTAGTTACAGGCAAATTATGACAAATAAAATACAGAATCAAGTTATTTCCTTATCTTCCATCAAACCTACCTCTGTTCTATAACGACAAAGATGCTATTGCAATCAACACAAATTATCAGAATGGTCATAATAAATTCAGAACAAAGTACAGTGCTCGAAGTGCTAAGTCAGATCTGTGTTCTTTATTCCCTAAAGCCCTATAGCCAGAAGAGTCTAGTCTCAAAGGGAAGGTGATGACAACTGATACTTTCTACATAGCTTTTCCTCCTAATAAATTCTTGGCACGATAAACTTAAGCGCGTTAATCTTATTTCTAGTTCTCTGCATTGTATCAATTCTGCTATCAATTCCTCACACCGGAAAAACAAGAAATAATCCATCTTGCTTTAAAGGTTCAATGTAGGTATAAGGTGTTAAAAATGTAACATTAGCAACAGTCAGTATTAAACACGTAATACCGGTAACAATCTAAAAACATATGGTGTTAAAATATAAACTCAATAATCCCAGTCTGACAAAGTGGCTTATCTGTTCCCGTCATATGGCTACTGTAGGAGATTAAATGGAATCATAGACCTTTTCTACCTCCAGCCTCTATTAAAGCAAATAGCTCATTCCTTTGGCAGTTCAGGACTGGAAACAGGCCTTACTAGACTGCACTATCCTCAATACAAACAAAACAAACACATTTTGCCAGCAATGCAGCAGCTGGCAGGCAGCCACACTGCTTTTGAATATTGTTTTTGTGTCAGGCTGTTGTGGAGCTTATTCATTTTGGAGTGGGAAAGTTGATAAAAGCTTCCGATGTCCAAGTACTTTCCAAGGAAAAAAAGCTTGTCTTAGTAACAACCAGGAACAGTGCACATCTTTATAAAACAGCTAAGTGAGAAGCTGTCTGCTATTCAAAGATCAGTTGACTGCCTTACTAGGATAGGAAATGCACATGCATGTGTTCATATACATACACACACACTACATGCACAGTCACACCCGTGTGCAAGTAAGCAGAAAACCAAAAAGAGCAGAAATGAGGTTTTCTTGACTTCTCTATATTAAAACAATTTCAAATAACATCACTAGATTTCTCCACTCTCCTTTATTTCCATATATAGAATATGTTCTCCCGGACAGCAACAAATACAATTTTAATTTTTTTTTTTTTTTTGCCTTCATGAACAAAAGCAGACACTAGAAAGAGACAATCAGAACTTTGTGCCTGGAAGACATGCTATTTTTAAAGGCAAACCAACAAACCGAGCAGCACTCACATTTGGGGTTTGCTAACTGAAATAAGCTTGTCATTTTGAAAGCTTCAGAATGTTTTATTAGGAAAGTGTGATAAGAGTAGCATATTACAAAGTTAGTCTTTAATTTATACTGACATTTAATACTTCATGTAATAAGACTTTCAAGATTCCTTTCCATCCTGTAATGGCCTCTCTTCTTGTCTGATCAAGATCGGAATTTTAAGTGAAAGGCAACCAACATGCAGAGCAGAAAACCCAAGAGGTTTCAAGCTGATTTTCATCCTCTTAGATAAAACCAGAAAGAAACATTTGTTAGAGATTTAACTTGACTTTATCTAACTGAACTAAATACAAGCAAAAAAAGTACAAAATATAAATAGGTTGCCCGAAGAAGGTCTTTCAAGAGAGGCAAGTTGTGAATACCTTTCATGATCCATAATTATTACGGAATTCAACATGATGAAATAGGGCTGAAGGGTTTTTTCCTCCATACGTCACGCTGTTTACTGCAGCACAGTATAACCGGATAAACAGATGATTCACAGACTTACCTTTTCTCTGGATGAAAATCCTGAGTAGAGGATTGGCTGTGGAAACTGCTTTATGATAATTGTCGTCATTATTGATGGGCAGCAGGTCTCCATGAATGTCCGTATATCCCACTAGCACATCAACATTTGGTATCTTGTGCACATGCTGCAGTAATCCATAGAACTCCTCAAACTTCCCAGGTTTGGATCTCTCCAGAGAAAACCGTCGAAATTCTGCTCCAAACTACAACAAAATATATCTTACATCATTAATACGGAAATCTAACATCCTCAAGCAATAGAACGATTTGAATGTTAAACCATTATGGAATTAAAAGTGCACTAAAAACTACAACCAATAATTTTGAAGTGGCATAAAAAGGTCACTTTAAACTGGATTGGGTTTTTTTTTCCAGAGTTATAACTATTTTTGATCTTTATAAAACATGTATTTTTGAATAAACAAAAGTTGTTTTCATTGTTCCATTTAGGTCAAAGCATTCACTAATAAGGTTACTTAGCATTACGGTGACAAACTAGTACAAGAATAATTGCAGATTTTTACATGCTCATCAAACAGCCATGCTCTTGGTAAGGGACAGAATTCATACCCAGCACTGATGTTGGTGGCTCAAAAACAAGATTATGATTAACCTCCTATGGTATGTGACTACCTGGAACTCTTTCAAAGAAATTTCAGTGCACTTTAGAATGGTATGTGTAGTTTGTTACACAGCTGTGGTTAACCTATGAAAGACTGAGTAGTTTTCAGATTCCCAGTTGTTGGGACAAGAAATTAAAAAACCACTTTGACCCATAGACTACAAAGAATGGCTGCTGTTTTTCAGTACAAACTATGTGCAGTAAAGCTTTAGCAATCTGATCTCAAGTTCTGCTGTTACCTAAAGAGAGATATAAAGGAGGCAGCCAGCCACTATTCCTATAGAGCATTCAGAATATTTGCCTGCATGGTCCACACTCAAGTCTTGATTGTATAGTCTTTTAAAATGTGATTGTATCCAGGGTATAAACCAGAGAAGATTCAGAAGACATGCAAAAACCATTTAATCATTGGTACTGTACGTTCAGGGGTAGGATTTGATTTTAGTCAGTATGATCATTCAACAAATAAACCCAGCTCCCCAGTCTACTAAAGTTTCAGTCTCCTAAATCACCTACGTAACAAACAGTTATTAAAAAACAATGCTAGCAATGATTCGGTCGTGGTAGGTGTAAGACTAAACTGGGTGTAAATAAAAGAGTAAGCATTTGATGTAGACTATCAAAATTGTAATTTTAGCAAGTTTAGCTGGTAAAATTATAGTGTTCTGCCCAACACAGGCAATATCCAAAGCAATAATAATAAAAATTACTCCAAAACCTCCATATCGGGCACAAACAATATATGGGAGATGCTAACAGGAATTAAGAGGTAGCAGCAGTCAGGTTACTAAAAGCAACCTGTTATTAAAAGCTTGTATACGAATTAAGAGGATAATAAGCTAATCATTAACAAATAGAAAAATGGAAAAGTCAGTTGGTAGCATTTTTTTTGTGAATTGTATAGCTGACCTACAATGAACTTAAAGAAATTATCTAATTTCTTTAGCAAGCTTAGTTTTAAGCAAAACCAAAGGGCACATGGAACAAAATACTTGCTGACTGAAAGTTTGAGCCTCAGTATCACATACTTGGGTGTAGGTTACACAGAGTAGACGTGAAGGTGCACATTACCAAGCCCCTAGACCAACCTTTACCTCACATTTGATTACAACCTTTCGGAGAATAAAAGTTTTAGAGTTCACACACACAAACAAAAGAATGAAAATAAGGAGACAAGGACCCCGTTGTTAGCACATTAACGCCATGCTAACTCCAACAGAGCCCAGCAAACCAAGCTACACCTGCCAACACGCCCACCTTCCTCCAAAAATTTCAAATAAAGGAATTATCTGGGAACATTCCTCTTCCAGAAATCCTCCAATTATAGTAACGTTAACTAACAATAAGGCAAGAAGGGATGATTCATACTTGCTCACAAGCAAAGAAAAGCATGCAGGAAGAACTCCCATCACGTCAGAAGCAGCCCGCTTAATCCTGACGTCAGTGAAAGACTTTATCCTGTGTCTCTCAAATCTTTCTTCAGCTATGTGAAGTATGAATGCCACAGGAATTGCCCATGCATCACATCAATGTCAATCATTTGGCTTCGAGAGACTACGTAATTGAAATATAATTCAGCAATAAAGTTGAAAAAGCCAACAACCTCACTCTCAATTTGGAATAAAAGTTAAATCCTATTGCAGCAAGCATACAATGGGCCAGATTTTCAAACGTGTGATTTTGTATTTTTTTCCCCACATGATTTTATACATAGTTGGTGCAAACACCAAGAGATTAATAATCTAGTTATTACTTCCTAACAGTTTGCCATACGCTCAATACTATTATAAAGCAAATCTATGCAATTTCATAGTTTATTTTAACCCCCTGAAATGTTTTTATTTTATATCAAATATTGCACTTCATTCGATTAAATAGACTGCACTTACAACTTGTAAGAAGTTTAGAGGGGATGAAAGATTGGAAGAGACTAACTTAAGACAAGAAGGCTTCTTGCCACCTGAGCTCTTTCCAAATGCATGCTGTTACACTGGTAACTCATCTGGGAAAACACAGCACAAGCGATGTCAGTGTACTAGGAAGTTACTATAGATACTTGCTTAAGTAAGACCTACTCATGAGAGACATCTTTAAGTCCTCTGTAACACAGCACACTGCTGGTCTAAGTCTGCAGCAACAACAGAACGTTAACTACAGCAACAATATCTGCCTTGTCAGTATATTAGATTTCGTGCTGAGAAAAAAAAATAATTCCAAGTCATAAGAAAGAGGGGAGAAAATTGAAAACTGAATTTTACATCTAGAGAACTAGAAGTTTATTTTGGGATTTTCATACCATTACCAGGCACTCCAGTTTGGGGTATAAAACTTGATTTTCTCTGATAAGAAAAGGGCTAACTGGAATTAATATACTGCGGGAATTCCCCAGGGTAAGTTCAGACCAGTTACCCAAATCGAATAAACTAGACTAACAAACGGATTTTGCTCATATAACTGCAACTACAGTTGGGCTGTGCAGGCACAGCTTTGTTGGTTGGGGCACTATTATTGATTTGGAATATCTAAATAAAGAGCTGTACGTCACTGATAAGTCTTCAAAGCCTAGACCATTCCATACTAATGGTCCCTCCACCTCCCACACAAGCCTTTCTTCTTTCTCTTTATAGAATTTAATACTTTCATAAAAGGAAGATGACTCCTATGCTATATTAAAACAAGGTGCTGTTAAATAATGCATTAGCAACAAGTAGTTCTAGGAATGCCTTGAAACCTGCTTCATGATCTGCACTTAAGAGACAGTCCCTACTCATTAGAACTTCTACACTTCTCTGTACAAACACCAAACACATCAAACAGGGGATCCCTAGATGTATTTTAAACCAAGGAAAACACACAATAGGGGAACAGCAAGCCTAGATTTTTGGGCTGAGGCAACAAGTACTTGTTTATAAACACATTGTACTGATTGTTTTTCATCTACAAGAGCACAGATGAAAAAAAGACTTCGCCAACCACAGTAACAGCTATGCTTGACTAGTATTTAAAATCATGGCTACCAGCTATTCCTGTGCTTTCTGGTTTTGTCCACGTGAAAGTTAACACTTTAAAGAAATCATCATCATTCAAGCTACAGAGGCCAACCATTCATTTTCTAGAAGTTTCAGCACTACGTTATCTTTAAAAAAACCCACATAGGTTCTAACTGCTTCACCTACACTGCTACTGTAATATTGATCAGCAGGAAAGGAAGGAACAGAATATAAACAGTAGGGCTTTTTTAAAACTGGTCTATCTCTCTTTAAAAAGAAATATATTTTTTTATCAATGGAAGAAAACACATTCCCATGTAGGTTCGCTTGCAATTTGCCTCGACAGCGAAAAGGGGATTTTAACCCAGGTTACACACTTCTATTTAACTAATACTGCACATCCAACACTATAAACCAGAACAAAAATCTAAGTTCTTTCAGAACATCAAAGTTTTGTCAGCGAAACTGTCTCATCAGCACATAAAAAAATTAACAATAAGAAGACCAGATGCAGATACACCCCTGAAAGAATTCAGAGAATTGTGCAAAGCTTTGGCAACAAGAAACTGTTAGTGTAAGCCATAACATACAGGTACACGCTCATAAAACAATTACCAGTGTAAAATCCTCAGATAACCTCTAAAAGATGGCAAGGTCTACTTTAAGTCAGCCAGGACTTACCACTACCAAGTAATGCACTCTGTACTCTACCCCACCAAAAAAAGTCCAGAAACACATAGTCATTAAGTGCAACAAACAAACAAACAAAGTCTAGAAACAGTAACCAAGTTAAACAAACGTACTCTTTTTCCAATTCAGACAAAGAATAGGTTTCGAGTTTGAATCATCTCCAAGGAGATGTCTTAGACGTTCGCAGCTTTCCCCAAACATCTACTTCTCTGTATGTACGCACAAACGAAGGGGTCAACTCCACTAACCTGCTTTTGTGAAACACTCCAAAAATACTTTACACCCCCCCCCCTGCAGACAGCGCACCCAGTCAGCGCCGCCACTACCACCACCTAACCCCCACTGCCGTGGCCCAAGCAGACCAGCGGGAGCTGGCCGGGGCAGGGACAGCCAGGTGGGGCAGGGAGTCGCTCCCCGCCGCCGGGGGACCACCGCAGCCCGGTGACCTGAGGGTCAAGCCACACCGGGGCCGCGAACCGACGGACACCGGCCCCTCGCCCCCGCTGCCACCCCTGGCAGGTGAGTCAGCACCTCTCCCTGCCCCGCGTCCCCTCATCGACCCGTCCCCGTCCCCTCACAGCTCCCCCCCCCCCGTCCCG
>JAOXNO010000005.1:8770773-8781738 GCA_028565335.1 Limnodromus scolopaceus
GAACGGAGGAATAAACGGGGGGGGGGGCGGGTGTCCCCGCCTGTGTAGCCGGTTTGTCGTTGCCCTGCGGCGCGGTGGGGCCTGGAGTAACACAGCTGGAGCAAGCAAGGGGGCGCTTGGGATGCTCCCTGATTAATAGCAGAGGGTCCGGGCCGTGACCGCAGGCTCGGCATGTGCTGGAGCCGCGCTGCACTTTCCCAGCCCCCCTGCCAGGATGAGGGGGGTCGGAGGGAGGGAGGGAGGGAGGCAGGCGGCGAGCGGGACGGGGCCATCGGCATCCAGCAGCAAACAAGCGCTCCGGAGCCGCGGCTTCCCGGAAAGGGAGCCCGGCTGGGTGACAGGCAGCGGCGATAAGCGGCGGCTATCGGGGCCCTCCCGGCGGGCCCGGCCCCTCCGCGCCGCCGGCAGCCGCGGGAGAGGTGCGGAGCCGTTCTCCGCGCCCCGCCGCCGAGAGGGCAGGTAGGAAACACCTGGCCGCGGAGGAGCGCGGAGCCGATCCCGCCGGGGACGGTCCGGGGGGGAACGCAGGGTGCCGGCTCCGGCTCCGGACGGGGAGAGGAGGCGTCCCGCCGAGCCCCCCGCCCTGCCCGGCGGCGGGAGGTACCGGGCAGGGGCGCGTCGGTAACGCCGCTTCGGGCACCCGGCAGAGAGACTGGTGTCCGAGACGCGCGGGGCAACGGGGAGGCAGCGGCACCGCATCGGTAGGTGAGAGCTGCAGCGCTCCGGGAGGGGGGGCATGTCACCTATGGGGGGTGCGTGTCACCTATAGGGGGGGCAGGCTCCTTAGCAGTCTGCAGGCATCTCTAAGTAGGCGAGCTTCGAGGGATGCTGATGTTCTACAGAGGCTGCACCGGCGCAAAGAGGTGCAATAGCTTTTTATCCAGGGGTAAACACGTTCACCCCAGGAAACACCCGGGAAACCCCTGGGAGGCGAACGCCTGGCTGGAGCAGGTGGAAGAGTAAGAGGAACAGGACAATGTTTATGCCATCCTGTAGGGTTTGCGTTTTGGAGGTGTCATTGTACAGGCTGGTTATATTTTAGTTAACTCTTTTTGTCTGTGCAAAGATTACTTTTTATTTGGTCATAAATATGAATTGAGGTTTTGGGTCACAGCCCAGTTACATTTTGCTTCAGACAGAATTTAATTTCCCCCTTTAAAAAGTGTTTTAAATAAGTTGGGCCATATGGAAATAGAGTTGTTCATCAACCCAAGAAACTTGAGAGAATTTGAAAAATAAGATTACTTATTTCTTGAGCCATTTCTTGAGTACTGAACCAGAGTCAGACTACAGTACTCAAAACTCCTGATTCAGTCATTTCCTTTGTTAGGATCAAGACTTAATCCGTCTCTACCTGTGTTTTCACAGCTGTAAAATGGGAGCTACACCTATTAATGAGGGGCATTACATATTCTTTTTGGAAAGGCCTTAATTAAAAAACAAACAAAAACTCCAAAAACCCCAACAAAACAGAGGAAGATCATTTGTAAGGGTAGTAAACGATGCAAAATATGTCTGAGGAAACAGTTCATGTTGAATGTTTAACAGAGAGATACATCTGAGAAAGATGTAGTGTCTAAAGGAGCATGCATATCAGAAACTTCTCTGTCGTATTAATTTCTTCTGCAGTTGATCACTTACATGCTGCTGCTCTGAATTCTGCAGAGTGGATGACATAAGCACCACATGTAGCAGTGCAGGAAAAGCTGCACAAAACCTGCCAAAATGGGACGGAGCTGTTATAGAATGTCAGGCCAAGCCCACTTTATGCCCCAGGACTAAAGAGAAACTTGTATGAGATCCAACACATGCGATACAGTAGTGAACAACTAGGTTGGTAAAATTTTCCTCTGATTAGAGTCTGGATACTGTTAGAGGAATTAAAGGGCTTCTCTGAGGTGACAGGTCCTGCATCCCTATCTAGTGCTCAGTTCTCGAGTCAGTCAGTAACTGCAGAGAAGCAGTGGTATTTCTGTTAACAGCATGGAGCCAAGAACGGGGAAATATAGGCCAAACAGTGAGTTATGTAATGGTATTCCCTAAGGGGTAGTATAAAGATGTGATGTTTTCCTTCTGTCAAGACAAAGAGCAGCCGTACAGTTGCTCTACAATGTTCACTTTTAGGAGCAATCCAGGCAGGGAGCTGGGACCCTGTAATAGCAGATCCACCAATATCACTTTATTCCCTTCTACAGCTAATTCCCTTACAAATATTCCTTTGCAATATCCTCATAAAGAACCTAAGAGGTGGAATGGAACCATTATGGCTGGAAAGGAAAGCCAGACTCAGCCTACGGGGAGGGGAAAGTTATGATTTTAATGTGTGTTTCTCAGGGGTTTGAGGAGTGATAATGTGGAGTTACAGCCCGCCAGGACAAAACTGAAGTTCTGTGTGTAGAAAGTTACACAAGATAAAGCAAGGGAATGAGAGCTGTCTCAGAAGGTTGGTTAATTATGCCATTTGAATGGAATAAATAGAAAGGCTAGATTAGAAGTGAAGGAGATAATTAATGTAAAATAGTAAAATAATAATTATAATGTATAATAATAAAATTAATGTAAAATAGGTTTAATATTAGTTAAATATACACGCTTGGTCTTAGCCAAACGGCTGAGAAAAGTGGAACAGACAGACTTGAATTATCCAGACTGTTATTGGCCAGAACTGGACTTGGAAGGTGATTGGCTGGTGACAATCCAAAATTATACAGACAGCAAGTCTTGCAAAGGACATCAGCTGGCCTTTAATGACTAGAGGTGCTCAGGGTCCTGGGTTTAATTCTGATTGTAAGGTGGCACCTCCAGTAGTACAAGAGGGACATACACATTTCTGAAATAATGTTTTTTATCCACTTTTAAAATTTTTTCCATTTCTGTTGCCAGTTTATTCTCCCTGAGCAAAGATTGCTTTAAACCAGTATGTCTTCAAAGACAGAATGTCTGAAAGCCATAATTTTTATTCAATTCAACTTTTTACGGAAAAAACTTGGTTCTCAGCCAATCAATGCATTTAATCATTAGTAATTTAGAGGATCAGAACACGAAGACGATCTTGTCTTCTTTGTCACTAATACAGAAAATACTGTAAGTCTAGTTAGCAAACTGATTTATATGTAACTGATCTAGATTTTAATTTAGCTGTTTCAAATTAAATAAGAAAATTTGTTTTATGGGGAAGTTAAAATGCAATTATTATTGGAAAAGTAACTGTGTCAGTGATATTTTGTTATTCATCAGATACGTTCTTTCCATGAATTCATTCCTGATCTGCTTGATGGAGTAGCAAAAATCCACTTTCATTATTTTTTTAACTCCTGCTACTCCAGGCTGAGTTAAGTGAACACAGCAGCCCTTGCAAATTGCTCTGGCCCTTGTATCATGAATTAAGATCCACGGTTGAGTTTGTATCTTGAGGTGTCAACCTCAGTTGCACTGTAAAATAACTTGCTTTGGATTAGTAATATAGTGTGACTTGAAGGTTTCGGACTGCCTTGTCAGGATTATTAGTGATCAAAAAAACTGTTCACTTGTTAACTTAGCAACCTGAATTGAGGCTGTGAGCTTTTATTCTTGTTTACCTTTCCTTTGTCTACAACTAAATTGTTCAGAGTACAAATTCTGAGAATGCTGGCATGCTCAAGCAGGGATGTCCAAGATTTACATTAAGTGTCAGTAGGTTCCTATACTTTCAAGTAAGTCCAGTAAAATCTATTGGTCCTCAAGAGCCCAGAGAGCCACGGGCTGCACGTTTTGGTGTGGGTAACTAATAGTCAGGGCGTCTGAATTTAACAGACACTTCAGACATTTTGGCCTTGTGTGCTCATGACATATTTCATCTGTAACATGGTGATAATACAGTAATGTTTGCATAGTACCAGGGAGATGATAAGAAATCAATATCAATCTTTCTCCATTATGTAGGAAGAGTTACGATTAGGGAAGGAACCTTGTTCCCCTTAGCAGAATACTTTCCACACTGATTTCATATGGTAGGATCAGTGGTAACAAAGCACTCGTCATTTTGGTTAAAAAAACCTGGTTCCTAGAGCATGTGCTCACCACAAGAGTTTTCTTTAGGCATTGTAGAAACATTTTTAAACCTGTAATTTTCAGCTACACATGGGTATTAGAAGGTAATACTCTCTGCGCCTATAAAGGCGAAAAGGGTTATCTGATTACATGTGTTTGCAGATCTCGCTCTGCTTCACATTCTTGCAGACCAGAACAACAACGTAACTTTCTTCTTTCAGGATAGTTAATGTTCTGGCCCAGAATTATAGCACCAGATGTGTTGCCACAGAAACAATTTAAAGGGAGAAGGAATTGCAAGCAAATTGTCTTTCTAGTGGAAAATGGAAAAGCAGTATTCATGTTTTAGAGCCTCTCATTGGTTTCTGTGTGTTATATGTGCTCACCGGAGAGAATAAGGGAGAAATTTGCTTTTTTGTTTCATACATCTGTTAGCATTTTAAAATTCTCTGCACAGGGTTGAAAATTGGAAAATATTCTATTATGGGCACGAGTTACGTACCTCGGAGACATTTCTTATTAAATCCTGACTCATTTTTAGAAACTTTTTCCTTGAAAAGTGTGCGGTGTGCTAGCTGATTTACTTAGCTCCACTTGCAACATGCTTTGGAAAATATTTCCAGTAACAGTTGTTTCTGTGAAAGTAAGGAAACATTTGACTATATAAAATTATCCCAGATTTTGATGCTGAGAATTAATAGCACATTCTTTGACATGCTGATGAAAAGAGGGAATGTATATAGGAAATATTTTGATTTAATCTTGCCTTGGAAGCCTTAAAGAGCCAAAGCCCTTGATTTTAGTTCTCATTTCTTTTTCTCAGAATAGTTACCACAGAATACTCAATTCAGCATATCCTTCTCTTAACTATTATGAAAATATTTGTCTGAATAAAATGGAACATGAATTACCCTTTTCACTATTTTGACCACAGAAGGGCATCTTTATCCTACAGTTTTGCATTCTGTTTGGGGTAGAATAATGAGAAAAGCATCCAGGAAGACCACAACTGCAGCTCAACAGATTGGCACATTTAATAATTGTGGATCCAGATGTGGATACACCTAACATTTGCAAAACGAGACTTTTCTTGTAGAATTTTTGCTGCTTTTTGATCAAATTCATTTAAACTAAAAAAATGCTGATGGAATTATGTCTGAATTAGGATTTCAATTTTATCATAGACATATAAAATACACCATCTGTAACTAATTTTGGTGAGCATTTCTTGTATAAACTTGACTGAAAAATCTGGGAAAATTTAAAAAAGGCCGAGATCCCCACATAAAGAAAACTTGTTTCCGCAGGTCTTTGTTATTCATGCATTTGGAAGGTCTTTCTCCCTGCAAATTTTGAAGTAGTGCTGGCTGGATTGCTGAAGAAAATGTAATTGCATTATCTTATCAAAAGCCAGGGTGAAGTTCATGTCTCTTTGGAGTGATGGAAAAATGTTACCATATGCATCTGTAGGCATAATGCTACCCTGTCATTCTGGGGGATAATGGCCATACAATGTTAGTCTGAGAAGCCTTGTTTTATTGTTTGTTTAGGTAGTATTTTCCCTCAGTGAAATTTTTTTTTAAATTTTTTTTTATTTTCATATAGCCATAATTTTAAATGCCCCTCAGTTTTGGAAATATACAATTTATTCCTTTTGTTACTAACTTTTAATTGAAATCTGGGATCTAAAGATTTTCATTGATAAAAATTGCTTATAACAGAAGTATCAGAATATACCCAGGTATACTAGATTTAAGAACAGTTGCTTATACTTATGAAAATAGTTTGACCTTATTTTAAGTGTCCTACAAGAGAATATTTTGAATTTTATCAGTTTTGGAATTACATTGTATGCCATGTCACACAGTTGAGTTTTGGCAGGTCCACAGGCATGTACATCACCAAACAAGATCTGCTGTAAAGATAAGAAATTAATTTCTCTCTTGCATTCCTTATTTAGGCAGAACTCCAATTCTGGGTGTGGAAGGAATGCAGAGCTGGGCCTAGAGCTTGTGTCTGCACAGGTTAGAAATAAACTTTCAGTCTAAAATTTGGATCTGGATCTGCATCCATATTTCACTAGAAGCCCGCAGATATTTGCATCCAGGTTTCTGGTTTGGATGCTCTTTGGGGCTGAATCTGTCCTTACGTTTGCAAGCTGATCCGAACGTCCCCTTAATTAGTTCACATCCCTTTTGTTTGATCCCATGAGAAGATGGGTTAGTCTTTCTTCAGGCGGTAGAGCTTTCCCAGACAGATACTGTAAACCAGAAATATAGGTACTTATAATTTTCTTAAAAATGTCCTTTGGGCCTGAAATTTCTTGTGCTTGGTTTCAATCCAGTATTGAATAAGACTGGAAAGTCTGAATAATGTGAGTTCAGCTGCCTTTGAGTTATTCAAGTGCATTTTAAAAATATGTACTTTCCACTTACATTTTTTCCATAATTCTCTGCACTTACATAACCTCTGTTTTATTATTTAAATTGCCACAGACTTGAGGAGGAAAAAAAATCATTCTCCAGTCCTCGGACACAACAGATAAACAAACAGGGAGGCAATTCAAACACCTCAGTGCACTTTAAAATCTTTGTGTTTACTGCTTTAGTGTTAGCATGAATAGTTTATCTTTCTGCCAGTGCAGACAAAATACAATGTAAATAACCTTCAGTTTATCTATGCACTGCACTTCTGCAAGTAATACATTAGGTAACTGAAATTTTACAAAAAGAGCTTAGAAGGTTTCTCTGGATTATAAGGAAGGATTTTGTTTGATGAAATCTGTAAGGTTAAAGTAGTGGGCCCAGGGTTTTCAAAAAGATTTGACAGACAGAGATATTCCAAATGCATGCGCAGCTGCTTGAGCCATTATTACAATGGAGTGTATTGGGTAATATTGGGTAACTGTGTGTGAAAATGTGATCTATACAGAAAGTTCACAAGCTTTTCTAAGGTTTTGAAGAGAACTGATTTGTAGCAAGTTAGTTACCTGTTTTTTACAATGGACAATAAAACAAAAGTGCAGTTAAAATGGATGGTTCATATCTAAAAACGCATCAGTTTAATTCCATCGGTAACGTCACAGCTTCAGCATCACTGAACGTTTGTGGTACAGATATATATATAACTGTACATGACTATGTGCCTTTTTTCATGCTTTTAGTACAATAGTATATGCCCTGGCTTTATGAAAATCTGCTACTAGGCTTTAGTTATTCATTGTCTGGAATGGAAGCCCACACAGTGATCTTGAAGGTAATGCCACCTTTGAAGAGAGACCTGCATGTGGAAAGCTGATGGGAAATACTACTTTAATTAACCACGACTCCCACTAAAACAATAGAGCTATCCTTTGTGTAACTCTGCTGAAGTCATTGGATCTTGTTCTTAATTCCACTGAGGCTGAGTTGTGCCCCTCCCTTTCTCTGAAGTGTTCAGATGCCGATGTGTTGTGCAACCAACATAATTTGTTAACAAATAAAGAAGAATTTAAATAACCTTAGAAAATCAGTGCAGGCATCCCAGCTGCCTGCAAACAAACATCAGAAGTGCAAAACAAGTAAGTAGCAGTGCATAGTATCTCAAAATTGCTTGAGCTTGGGTTCTTCAAGAACAAAACCACAAGTCTGAGGAGTATGTGCTCTGCAGAAGGCTTTGGCTGAGAACATATACTGCATCTTCTGGTAAGGTCTCCAGTCCAGACGTCATTTCTGCGTCTGCCCAGCTTAGCTTGTTTTCTCCAGAGCTGTGGTAATACATGATCAATCTTTCCCCTGCATATGTATGAATGATTGCTTTTAGTTTCATTTAAAGCAATAAGCAAGTATACTTTGACCTGTAATTGTCAGATTATCTTTACAATACAGTAAAACTGTAGCTTATTGTAAAATATCTCTCATGAGTAAGCCAAGTCGTATGGAGCAAAACACCGTTTTTCTATTATAACATGGAATGCACTGTCTGCTATTGCTGCTATAACTGTGTCAGAATCTGGATTTAATTCTGGATCAGAATTAGTGTATTGTTGGAATCACTTGTCAACATGTATATTTTGCATCTGAATGGCCATTTCTGAATTTTGAAGATCACCCAAGAGTGGTTTTCTGCCAGTAAGTTCTCTGGGCTGTACGTTCTCAATGACGATTCTGCAGAGGATCACAAATGTGAGTTCATAAGATCAATGATCCGTGCAGTGATGGTTGGAGGGTCATATTGCAAGTGTGGGAAAACAGCCAGGGGACACAGAACATCACAGGGACATGCTGTTCTATCTACAGCCTCTCCAGCCAGGCATGGCTCCTCGTTAATGGGAAGGCGTTATCACTGCTGTGCTTATAACACCTTCAGCATTCTGGACACTGTTGCCATCATCTCAAGCTCATCTGGCAAGATGCATGGTGATTGTATCTTTCACAAATCGTGCCTGCCTGGTGCCAAAAAAGCAGATCAGAACGCACATACTGCTTTTGGTATCACTGGAGTCATCACAATACTGTGATATTTAACTTTTTTGCTTGTGTGTTGTCCTGAAATTTAGTTCTTTGCTGGTGAGCTCATCGATTACCAGGACTCCTTAAATTATCAATCAAGCAACAGCTATGTGAACATGGACTATGCATTTGGCCATCTATTTTTGTGTTAGTTGTCTCTGCAGCTCTAACTATAGCTTAATGCAAACCTGTTAGTTGTTTCCTTACATACCACATTCCGATGGTGACTGTTGTTTGTCCTTGCTCTGTTGGGACAATAGGAGCTGATGAACTGAGGATCAGTATGTGCAGTGAACTGATTGATACCTTGAGGCTTTTGCTTATTGGTCTTGGGTAAGACCTTCTTCGTCACAGTCATGAGTCAGGGTGTGTGTTAGCATTACAATTCATTCCTTCCCTGTTGAAAGGGAAGTAAGAGAACTTTTTTACTGGGGGCCCCGTTTTGTCAAGTGGTAAGATCCTATTCCGCAAGAGTGGTCTGCATTACAATTGGCTCGTAGGTAAGTAATAGAGTGTGGGTAACATAGACCAAGTCAATTTACATCACAAAAAAAAGCGCTTTATTTTATGAGGCATGAAGGACTTACCCACAGATTTTTTTATAAACTGAGAATTGTAGTTGTTATACACTTTTTTCTACCTTTGTTCTGTGCTTAAATGTAGTACTGCTATGATTTTGTCTCAGTTGAGGGTTTTTTTAAATGATGTAGACATATGACATAAAAAACTTCTGACAGTGTTGTATGCTAATGCAATTTATTCTTTCCCCTGATCCTTTATAGCAGTACATCTGTACTAGCAAGGTCCTTGGAGTATCTAAAGAGACACAAGTAATAAGCCCCTCTCTACAGCTGTTAAGTCCCTGTCTATGTTCCAGAGTCCTGCCCTCAGCTAAATTGGGCAAAGGCTGTGAAAAATAGTTTCTTTTACCAACATGGCTGAATCAGCAAAAGACGCAAGTACAGGAGTAGTTCTAGTGCACAGTAAACTTGTCATGTGTTAGTACTAATTGTTTTAGGACTGAGGGATTGTTTACGCTGATAGAAGGCACAGGCTTGCCAAGCAGCTCCATTCACTATAGGAAAACTTTTGTAGTAGAGAATACCAATATTCTGATAGCAGAGAGGTGCTGGTAGTATTGATACACAGAAGAAGGTCACATTGAAGGATTTTTTTACATTATCCACAGACTACTAATTTATTTCAAAACTATAGTAGATGTATTAAAACAACAAAGCTTTCTCATGTAGCTATACAGATCTACATTACAAAGTTTCTGGCGCAGCTGTGAGTGCCAAGAGGAATGTTAAAAAATGAAACCCATAAAGATTTAATTATGCTGGCAAAATACTCGTATAAGAATGCTCCTTTTGCCAGGGTTGTCTATGTCTTTTGGGGAGAGAGGTAGAAACAAACTGGCAGGCAGCCTCGGTTATCTCTTCTGTCGGAGTTTTGTTGTTGTACGTACACATAGATGCTGAGGAAACCAGTCCAATGTCTAAGAAAAACTCATTGTGATGCTGAAAAATGTGAAATACTAAGCAGATGTGACTGCTAGTTACAGTAAAAGCTTTGAGTCCTTAGGGAGCAAACACTTGGGTTCACAGTCTTTGAAGAAGTTTGAGACAGAGCTGCTTGATTTTTTGGTGCACAAAACTGAAATGCATTTTCATGAGTGGCTCTTGCCGTCTTTGTTGATGATATTCAGAACATTTCAAGGGACCTTAAAATTAGATTAGCTTTTGGCCTAAATGTAGAAGTGGTTTGTTCTCAACTGATCCTGCTGAGCAACTTCTGCTTAGCACTTCCAGTTATGTCTGCCTCTTTTTTTCCAGTGAGTAGCTCTCTTGTGCTTGGGTTGGTTGATGTAGAAGATCCTGACATTTCCAGGAATTTGTTATCTCTGCAGAAGTCTTGTTAATGTCCGTTATTGATAAGCAGGAAAGTAAACATGTGGCTGATTAGGCAGTGCACTTTCAATGGTTTACCACTAGTCTGATTTCATGTCACAGCACACAGTGGACCTCCAAATTCTTCTACAGCTAATTAATTTTAAAAATTATTTTTACTGTATGATTTTGGGTATAACTTACCTATTTCTTCCTCCTTTCTAATGTAGAAATTATTTTTATTGTTTACAAATTTCAGTCACATCAGATATATCATTTTCTGTTCTTGCTAGAAATACTTCTGATTTAAGAAATAAGTGTGGCAACTATTTTAACCTTTAATGAATATGAAGAAGGAGGTTTTACATGCCTAAATAGATTCTTTTCATTTGCTGACTGTGAAATATTTGAATTCAATAGCAGTAACAAAAACACAGGGCTGAAGAAAGGAAGTTTATAAAGGCCTCAGTTATTCTGAGGAAAGGCATCACCACTCTCCTTTAGAGATGTGTTGTCAGAAGTGTTTATGTCAGGTCTCCCTATCCAGCTTCCAGGAA
>JAOXNO010000005.1:8788250-8807491 GCA_028565335.1 Limnodromus scolopaceus
AACTAGAAGATAAAATGGCTCTATTGTCCTTCCAAGTAAACCTGATATTTACAACAATAGTCTAAAAACGTAAGGAGAAAGTTAGGATCAGGCGGTGTAAGAAAAACTGTCATGATCACATAATGCATCCAGAATCAGACATGATCCTGAGACATTGAAGTGATTGACATTTTACAGTTTGCGTTCAGTCATTGTGTTTATTTTCTATAGTGACTAATAATTTACTTGATTTCAAACTGGCTTTTATTTTGTTAGGCAGCCGCTGCTTGCTGAAGCCAGTGAATGGCATGGACTGACATACTGGTGAGGTACGTAGCCATGTGTCGCCTGGGCTGTCGACTCCATGTGTGTGTCCACAATTAGACGAAGGAAAGAGAAGTCTTGTAGAGTTTTTGCAGACACACAACCAGGAGCAAGTGTGTCTCCTTAACCAACTGGTCATTCACAAGTGGAACGTTATATATTTTAAGGAAACATTAATACCTTACTCTAGCAACAGTTCACCAAGTTCAAGTGAATCTCTTGGAGATATTAAAAGAAAAACATGGCCACTAATTTAAAGTACAAAATACAAGCAGAAATATTTTGCAAGAAGTCAGTGAGTCATATTTTCCTCATAAAATTGTTAAAACCATTGTGCCCAGAAACAATTAAATATGTGACTAGGGCTGGAAAAGTTTAGCCGTAAACACAAACAGACACCAGTTTTTTGTTTGTAGAGGATGAAGGTCATTTGGCTTGAGGAATATCCTAATACTAACAGAGGCGAAGCAGAACACCCAGTTTGAGAGTTCTCACTGCTGCACAGAAGCTCAAATATTTGGCTTGACATGCCTGGATACTGAAGGTTAAATGCTAATAGTCTGTTATGGCAAATCACTGAAACAGGGACAAACAAAAATATTCCTTTAATTTGAAAAAAAAAGAAATATTACTCTTTTGATTTATATTAAAAATACATTTCTGAGACCTAAAGTCTCAATCTTCCAAAATTGCACCTATTAAAATGTTTGAGTCGATTAGTACCCGGCAGTTTGAAGGTCTATTTAAGACTTAAAAGCTTTATAAGACTTTTCCAAGACTCCTTGTATTTTCCAGTAGTTCAGTGTTTCTATTGCCCCGGGCAATAGGCTCCTTCAGTTTGGCCTGATATTTATGCACTACATACGCCAGCCCCCAGCTAGCTACTGTATTCACCTTCTGTGCTTTTGGGGAAGATTAAACAGGAGGAAGTTCCTCTGCTCCCCGGGGTATAATCCCTGTATTTATGAGATTTGAAGGCATTGGCCTACACAGCAGAGGTTACAGGTTGGAAGAGAGATTTGAACTCAACTTTGTCGGGGGTTCTTATCTGATTTATTTGTAGCCTAAAGGGAGAGTTGAATTTGAGATGTGTCCAGATGCTTTTTCTCAGGGGCAGTTGTAACACAGCTCAGCACTTTTATACAGACACTCTGGCTAGCAAAGCCCTCTGTTTAAACAACTCCATTTATAAATCTTTCTTACAAATAAAATGTTGTCTTGATATCCTGCTTATGGTCTTCTACCCAGAAGTGTGAAATGAGTTGTAAGATTTCTAGGTCGCTACGAAAAATACATATGCAGGTATCTACCAAGTGGTATTTGACTTACCTGACATTATTTCAGAGTAAGAAAGATAACCCCTTTAATGGTGCTTTCCTAACTTTATTTAAATTATCTTCGTTCTTATAAGAGGGAACTGTGAAATGTGTTTGTGAATTGCTTTTGAAGGTAGCTGGGCATTACAGCAGAACACGGTACGGTCAGTGGCCTTGAGGACTGAGCTTTGTGCAGTTAAAAAAACCAAACAACCTATAAGAAGTTTTAAATGCTTATGGCTCTGAGCAACTGAGGTCCAATTCATCTCTCATTTCTACTAATTTGCAACTGCCTATCTTCTTGAAGTATGGAATTATATTAGATTTATAAAAACACCTATGGCAACAGAATCAAGTCTAGGCAATTGAAGCAATTTACTTCTTTCACCAACTGAATTTTGGGGGTCTGCACATTTCCAACTTAATTCTTCACATCTAGAGTTCAGTACCACAGATTTTTGCTTCAAGAGTCTTCTCATCATTTTCCACGTTCTGTTCCCTGTCAAGGGTCTGCCTGGTTTTCTTTGTTTCCTATCTATATGCTTCAAAGGCTTTCAGTCTCATGCTATGCAGGCTTTAGGAGTCCTATTAAAATTAGACAGCTTTTCCTGCACTTTCTTCCTTCCTCATACTCATGAACTAACTTTCTCAAGTTAAAGAGCTGAAGAATAGATCCTGGGAATCTGGCTTAGCCTTGATGAGGGATGTGGTCAATAACCATGAGGCTTTTCCTTTTATTTCTTCCTTTAGCAGCTTGTTATGCAATTACATTTTTCAGTAAGTTGCATGTTTTTTTCAGTCTAATGATCCTTTTGATGGGTGACTGTTCACAGACTTACAAGCATCTGAAAACTAGAAGAAAGAATGGAAAATATTTTGAAAGTTCAGCTGTGATGTGATGTAAGGACAACCTCTGATTAAGGGTGTTAAGGAGGCATCCTTTCAAAGCAAGAGAATATAAATGCTCTACAGTTTGATTAAAAGGTGATTAAGATGCACCTAAATTTTTCTGTGTAGCAGATCTCTATTGATACTATTGAAGCAGTGGAGTCTGTTTGACTTCAATGCACTGAAATACAAAATACCTAGCCATGCCCAGCACCTCGTTTGACAAACTAGGTAGCTTGCAAAGCAGGTAGTTGTTTGGCTCAAATTTATCATTTTCACATCTTGTTCTAAAACCTTTTGCCTGTTTTTCACAGCTGTATTCATGAGCTTGGCACAGCTTGTAGAACGGGCAAAGAAGTGGGAGCCTTAGACCTCAGCCTTGGGAACTGATGGAGCAGCTTCTAATGAAATAGGTCTCACCACAGGATCTCTACTTGTGGAAATCCAGGACAGCTTTTGTTACTGCTTTGGTAGATAATGATACCTAAAGCACAGTCACTTACAGTAATTCCCTGTACTTGTAGACTAGCTCAGAATTAGCTAAACACTCTCAAACCTCACTTTTGTTGGGGGGTATATATAACCACTCAGTTCTTTATGTGCAGTCTGGAAGAGCCTGGAGTTAGGTTGCTTTTCAAGTTAGTGGCAGAGCCAGGAAAAGAGTCTTATCATGACATTTCTGGGCTTCTACTCTGATTAATTGTAGCCATGCTGATGGGATGGTGTCAGGCCCAGGGGTTGAGTGCGGATGTTTCTTTCCAGTATCAACTCTGATAGCTGGGGAGCTCACTGTTCTTCAGAGCACATTCTGTAACGTAGGACAAACTTTTGCATAGAGCATCTCCATGTAGAGCTCTTTATTGGAGTTTGTACTTCTCTCTGCAAATAGATACTCCAGCTTTTTGTTTTACTCAGTTTTTCTCAGTTGTGGTGTTTACATTACACCAGCTTGAGGGGGGAAGGAAGGGAATTTTTCTGTATATTAACTGTCTGGATGATTTTCTACAGCTGCTTTGAAGGATATGTCTGTTACTTATATTGTAACTTGGATTCTATAGACATATGGCAGAGAGCACAATTCTCCAGAAAGCAAAAGAGTTTGACTGATGGAAAGCAGAAGAGAGAGATCCAAGAGAAATCCTGCCAGAGGAGGAGCATGAACCTGAAATTTTCTGTTGAAACCAGACTTCTGCCTTGGGCTTAAGTACCACACTTGGCCAATTCTACCATTGACTGCAGTGTGGCTCTGCACAGATGCAAGGAACTGCTTTTTGGACCTGACTAGATCTGGAGCTTAAGTATTGTTCTGGCATCCATACTGATTTGGAAATACACCGGTTGGCCTGAACTCCTTAAGCAGTGGGACAATTACAGGGTTTTTAAAAAATTAGAAATGCAGAGAGCCTGTGAATTGAGGCTATTCTGGCTTTTACATAGTGAGTTTGTAAAATCAATCAGAAATTGAAGAGGGCATGAGAGATTTCATTTTAGACTATTCAGTCCCATATTAATTGTGTTGTGGATGGCAACAGAGGAAACGTGTATAGCAGACAAGTCTTTTTTTTCTATTTAATCTACTGTCTGTTGTTCTGACTTTCCACTTTCATGCAGTTCAGCACTTGCAGCAGCACAGGTCTAAGCCAGAACTGCCAAGAACGTTTTGACTCATCTGTTTTTCTGTTTATTTCAGATAAACTTCCTGGCTGGCCATCATGTCGGTCAAACTCACATTTGTTTCTCCCAGTGATGGGGGTGGTATCAGCAGGAGCTGCTCCTTCACTGGATTCAGCACTGTGCAAAGCAGAAAATTAGCGTAAGTAACACAAAAAGAAAAGCACCTGATTGTTTGAGCAACAGACATTAGGTACTGTGAATGTATTTTTTAACTTAAGGCATCTACGTGTAGAAGTTGTTCCTTAATTTTTATCTTAAAGCTATTGAGTGTTGTCATGGTTCACTGATAAATAGCTATATTTCACACCATGCTGCCTTACTACTATGCACACTGTGCTTCAGAGATGGCTGGATTTCAGAGCCTGAGTATCAGACTCTTAATAGTGTTCATTTCTTCTATAAAAATGAAGGGCTACAACCCCTCCTGCTTGTAGCCTAGCAGTAACTGGTGTTTTCTGACTAAAACCTTCTGAATAGTTATGGTAATTAAAAATCTCATAGACCTTTAAAAGATGGGGATGTTAATGGTGAATCCTGGCAAAATATGTAACTGAACCCATCTCAGGTTCTCCTGGAGTTATTTAAGCAGAGCAGCATTACATGAGAGGATGGGCTGCTTTCTGGCAATGCCAGAAATGAAAGGAAGGGAGGAATATGAACAGGCCAAAAAGGCCACTGCAAAATTGGTGCTGTCAGTAACAGGTCTATAAGGTAGCCAAGGTTGCAGTCCAGTCTTCAGTCGGGCCCCGTAATTGCTAAACCATCCTGCACTGGTTTCTCCTTTTCCCTTGTCATAAATTGTGTAGCATTGCTCTAGGTAGATAACTGTGCAGCTTTTCCACTAGAAGTGCTCTTGTTCTTTTTCTGAATTTACTGATCCCTGTATAGGCTGTTGAGTGCTTTCAGAAGATATGATATATGAATGGAAAATTAATATAATCTCTGACTGCCAGTGCATGCTAGAATAATAAGAGAGTGAATCATTTAGCAGTATCATATAGAAGTATTGGAAAGTATGGCTCTAAAAGTATTGTACTCAAAAAAGCCTATTGTATATCAGTAAAATACCTGACTTGTCCTAAAATATATTTTCAAAGAATCAAATGACTTTTAGTTAAACACAGCATGGTAACGCATGAGCAAAAATGAAATTCCATCATGATTGTGATGTTATCAAGAAGTCTTCACGTTTGAATAAGGTAATTTGTTGTGGAAGGTGGAAAATAATATTGCACCTAGCAAAGATCAGACATCTGAAATCACACCATTTGCTAAAATCTTGAGAAAACCACTGTCAATAAATGATATAAACAAACTTGAGCTCAAGTACATAACGGGAGTTCTAGCAGGGAAAGGATCTACCAGGAAAAGTGTTGAACAGCTGTTTCTTCAAGAAAGGCACAGTCCAGCAGGGTAGGAACGCTCCGAACAGAAGAGTTCGTGTATCCCTTAAGATTATTCTGTTACTTTTAGCTCCAAAGGTTTTCTAACCAATGCCTCTCCTTACGCATTTTTTTATGACGTTGCTTTTCATTATTCAATTGTGTAGACAGACAGTTTCATTCAGGAATAAGTGCAATAAGGAAAATTTGTGCACTGGGTACTCAGTCACAGCCCAGTGAACACCCGAGAGCCTTCTCCAGCATAGCGAAGAAATTTGTTAATCGCCCTTTCCTAACTTATCTCTCCCTCAGGCGCTGTTGCAAAACACAGCAGGAGATTGCAGGGGCCCTGTGCAAGGTCTATCCAAAGGATGACACACAAATCAGGTCCACATGGAGATTCTTAAGCAGATGCTAAATATACTTTCGCATTTCTTCAGCAACTTCCTTTTGAGGCCCTCAGTAATACACACTATTTCATTTTTCCTCACAATGGTCTCCACAGGAAGTAAACGTTATTGCTGTTATCTATAAAGCGGGAAATCTGATACTTAATCATTTAAGTTCACAAGGGAAAGCAGCAACAAAGCATCTAGCTTTTAGCTACTGTCCCTAAAGGCCCCTGTCAGCCACTTAACTTTTCTATGGAATGTATGAAAATGGGATTGTTAACATCAGTGCACGGAGTACGTGCAGGCTACATCAGTCAGTTGGAGATACTGAAGAAGATGGTGAGATTTAAATCCCAGCCTATCTGTATGCAGTGTTTAAATGCTATACTGTAACTGAAGGGAAATGTTTTTCGGAATTTAGCATTTGCAGTCCAAAAATCTGAAGATAAATATCAAAGTCCTTTCCTTTCCAAAAATAAACAGAAGCCAGGAGCTTTTTAATTTCAAAAGATAGAATTATCTTATATTTTCCACATGGTATCTTGCTAATTAGAGTACTCATCTAAAGCATGGAGCTGAATGCTGTTTCCTTCTTTGCGTGAAAGAATTTTAAGTGATGATCCTTCTAGGAGACTCTTTCAAGTGCTGTTATTGGCTGGACTGTCCTTTCCAGCGTCGCTGCTGTCGAAACCCTCTCCTTTTGCATGGAATACTCAAAGATCCATTACCTTAAAAAGAAAACAATATGAATGCAAGTTTCTAATTTAACAGTTATGTTCCTTGTTAAAGATAACCTCAGCTCCAAATGGTTTGGTTAATTAATACTTAACATTAAGCCATCATAAAAAATAAGATAATGATTGGGGTGAAGAAATTAAATATCCAGTAATGTTTCGCAACACCTAATTTCAACAGATTTTTTGCAGATGATACGTTAAAACATGGAGTTAAGTGGAAAATTAGCACCAGGATAATTAAAGTAGTTACTCAAAGGTTTCTATAATAGGACAGGGGACAGCTCTCAGGTGTGCTGGGCCTGGGATTTAACGACCAGGGTCGATAATCTCTTTAGGCATTCAGTCATGTGCCTGGAATTTAAAACAGCTATTGGCTAAGTATTAGGCCATTGTTTCTCCAGGTGAGCTGAATTAAGGATAGAGACTGTAGAGAACGAGGAAAGCTTCTCTGAGAGCATCCTGTTGGCTTGGTGGAATAAGAAAGTTCTTTAGATAGTTATTTTAGAGTCGTGTCTTACAGGGAGTATTAACAAAACTGTATAAAAATAACTAAGACTTGGAGGAGTATATAGATAGAGGTAAGCCAGGCAGTGAGCTGCCAATAGGAGAGAAACATTTGCGTTATTTTCTAGTTTAAATGTTGTAGATGTACATATAACTAATGGCTTGGGGTGTGCTAACTCTTTAAGTTAGCACAAAAAATCCTGTGTGTGGGACTTCTGTTAGAAACAATATTTAATTTTGGCTTTGCACTTGCTGTTAAAAGAAAGTAATGTGTTAGGCACTGAAAAAACACCTTGATAATTATATCTTATGTGTAATCTGGGTTTGGTAGCTTGCTTTTCTGAAATGTGGTAGGGCTCTAAGCCATCATTTAAATGGATGGTGGATGCAGGCAAAGAAACAGCTCGTGTGAAAGGTTTTTCTTGTTAGCTTTATCAGTTAGACTTTGAGCAGATCAAAAGTTTGTTGCCTTGCTTTCCTGAATTGCAGGTGAGAGAATGGGAATGTCCTTGTCCTGCAGTGTGGCTTACTTGGCTAGTTCTGTAGTTGACCCAACAACTGGTGTGAATGTGCACACAGAAATAGGGCCTTAGCTGCCTGCCATGCATATCTGTTAAGACAATTGCTAGCAGCATGAACATTAACTTGTTATTAACCTGGTATAAAGATGAGGTTTTCTCTTTCTTCCTCGGTACCCCCTCTATCTTCCCAAAGAAATGGGGACCGCGTGGTTTTCCTTTATTTAAAAGGAATAAAAGAGAAAAAAGATTCTGAGTCTGTGTCAAGCTTGGAAAAGGAGATGTTTCTTGTTGAAATTATTATTGTTGAAGTCACAAAAAACTTGCAGCTCTTCTGCACTAGGTATTTAGGGTTGTGCCTTAACTTTCAAATGTTATCTGTGAAAGTATTCTCAGTGTCCCCAACTTTGTGCATTTGACTAAAGCTATATGGAATTAGATATATAATTGTGGCTTGGAAGTTTTGTGGGTTGGGCATTTCTCTTCTCCCTGGTGATGAGTTTTGCACCTTAACCATTTTTTTTTCTTTTTCTACAGAAAGTCTCTTGGCAGAAGTTCAGTGAGATCAAGAATGTCACTGAAGTCCCCCAAGGCTTACAATTCCCTGCAGAAGGGGGCAGTCATCTGGGATCCAAAGCCACTGCAGGTGAAGAAAATTTTTGAAGCTTTGAAGAAAGGACTTAAGTAAGGACTTTTTAAATATCGTAATTTGCCTTACCTAGTCATGCTGCTTAAGTCTGTGTATCATTGCTCTCTGTCTCCATCTGGCATCTCTAAAAGTATGTAGTGACTTTTTCAGACACTGGCTTGGGACCTTGTGAAACAAGTTTCACTTGCTGTCAGACAGTCTGCTTGCAAACAAAGTGCTCTGCTGTTTTTGTTTGTTCCTAGTTTGTTACACTTCTCTCAAAAGTCAGGGCCAGGTAGAACTCTGTGGGGAGATTCCCCATCTTTTGGGGAGCAACTAAGCTCTGTTGAGGAAGGGAGGCTTTCAGAGCATGCAGGGTGGCAGGCAGGAAGTCTGCAGGTCAAGGAGAGACTGGGATAGTGATGGGAAGCCAGACCTGGGGAGTGATTGGCAGAAAGTTTCTCGAGAGGGAGCTGCGTGTGGTGTGTTTTGACTCAAAAAGCTGACTTAAACCCAAGTCTAAAAGCGAGGGTGTGCCCTGCAAGGACACAGTGGGGAGGCTGGTTCATAAACGATTTCTATTGTCTCTACGCTAATTAGAGAACACTTAAAGTAAAGAGTTAGATATTCTAGTGGGTTTGGGTTTTGGTGTTTGTGTGGTTTTTTTAATATAATTAAACTCGAGTTCAAAAGTCCTCTTTCATCTCTGGGTGGCTTGTTGAAGGGAAAGTCTAAGGAGATCCACCTGAAAACTTCAGCTGACTTGAGGTGATAAAACAGAGCTGTAGTGTAACTCCATCTTTTTACTCCACCTTAATGTGAATAGCATTATCTTGCTTTAACTGTAGCACAACTTCAGAGCCTTTATTATGGTTGACTGCACAGTCAATGGAGCATCAGTACAGACTTGAGTGAAAAGGTTAAAGACCAATTTTGTCCATTGCCTCTGTCTGGCAGATGTGGGGTGCACGCAGCAGACATAATAGGGATCAAAGGATGAGCTGGCAATCTGAATTTAGGGTATTCTGGCTTTGAGGAAGCTGTCAGTTACCTCATAGAAACGCTGATATTATTCAGTGCTGAAATGGCAAATAAAACATGGATAAGCTTGCTCTCTTGGTATTACAGACCAAAAAGGAAGTGGTGGTAAGCACTTTTGCCTACATCAGTGATTGAAAATGATCAACCTTTAACTGAGTCCTCAAATGTTATTCTATAGAAATGTACATCTTAAATCACGACAGTTGATGCTGATGGGTCTAGCCTAATATCATAGGAACTTAATTTACACCCTGAAACTACGATCAGCAGATAACATACGTTTCCTTGGATTTGTAAACCCTGTCGCTCTTTCTGCTGGCATCCTACTCACAGTTCCTTTGTGTATGTTGCAGCTGTCCTCAGAATTGTGCTACTGTATTAATTCTAATCATAGTTTGTTTTCTTAAGCAAAGAACATAAAATACATTGTAATAATACATTGTAAACTCAGACGTGTCACATTTTTTTTATTCCAATAAAAGACTGTAAAGTCTTAGCCTGAAAAATATCAAAGTTATATTAGTGGATTTGGATTTAAAACAAATAACAAACCCAAATATTTTTGCAGAGTTTAGAATTTATCAGAGCATAGGGAGAAGAAACCGTAAAGGGGATCAGAATTTGTTCCCAGTTCTGCAGGGAATGCCACATGACCAGACTCCTGCCAAAACCGAGGAGCTCACTAATTGACTAAAGTAACCTACAGAAAACAACTGTATCAAATAGCAATGCAAAGTCCAAATTTTAAGTAGATGCAGACTAAGTCCACTTGGTGCTGGAGTGACTTGAATTTTTAGTACAAAACATGTTTTACGTGCCTGTTTCTTTCTTTATAGCTATAGCAAATAACTTTATTCTGTAAACCATCTGGGTACCATTCCAATAACTCCTTATTCTGTTAACCATCTGGGTACCATTCCATCAAGCTGGCAATTTTAACATACTTAAATCTAAAAGTGATGAAGCTCTTCTAAAAGGAAAGTCAACCTTTTTCTGTCACCAGCCTTGGCTGCTTCTGCACTGAGCTGTTAATAGGCAAGTGTAAAGAGCAGACAATACTGGAGCCACTGGGTGTCTTGGGGGAACTGGTTTTGTAACAGTAAGAAAATGAAATGCATCAAAGCAAATGTGAAGAAGTGCAGCTGTCTAAATGAAGCTATTTTGACTTCTCAGAGACTGTGTCTTATAATGTAGCATTTACCGGGTGACTCTTGTTCCCTTTTAAGCATAAGAGGAAAAAGTTACCAAAGTCTGCTCTTGATTAAAAGCAAAGTTGGAAGAAGGTGGTGTCAGCAGAAGTAGTTTAAGGCTCTGCGGGGAACTCCTAAGGGACAACGCTTGCATGCAAGTGACTCTATGGAAGCCAATTGGCACCAAGTGCTTCACACCTTGCAAAATAGTTCCCATTCTGGAAAAAGTAATGGTTACATTAAGAAATTGCCTAGCATGCTAAAAGGTGGTATTCAGCTCTGTTTGCTAAAACACTGAACATCTACCTTATATGTGGAGTACTTCCATGAGCTTGGTTTTGTAGTCCAAGTGTTTCATGTTGCAGTTCTTTGACTTTGTAGGATGGAGTGCGTTGATAAATTCTTAGTCCTCAGTAACTTAGTCTCAGTAAAAAGAGACTTACTCAACAAATGAACTGATTTTTCTACCTTCCAGAAAAGGTTCCAGCAGGCCAAACAGGAATAGGTAGAGAAAGCTGAAAAGGAGGTCTGTGAGCCGAGTTATATGTGTGTGTTAGAACTTGCTATTCTCCTCCTACATCGCTTCTTGTCTTTAGTAGTACTTATGGCTCCACTGTCTTGTTTTGTTTTGCCTTGTGTTCCCAGAATAAAGCCTATCATTCACTTGAATGATTTATTTTAGATGAAGGGAAACAAGAAATAGTTAATGTTTGAGTGCAGTGTGTGTGTGTTTATATGCCTTATGCACCGGTGGTGACCTTCCTGAATTGCACTGTAGCTTTCCCCATCTTGGAGGTGTAAAAAGGATTTGGGAGGATTCCTAATGTACAGCATCTTTTATTGTTGGGTAACAGTAACTAGCATCTGCTGGCACTCATTGCATACAGATGCTCCTCTCGGAGTGATTTTGCATTTAGGACAAATACTTATCTAAGGAAACAACCCTTTCTCATCTGTTGATCCATGTCCCTCTCTATAGCCATTCACATCTCTGGAGAGTAAAACAAGAGGAATCTTCTCTAGGAGGAAGTTGTTTTGTAACATTCTGCTGAAAAATTCTTTGGGGAAGTGTTATAATTAATATACCAGAAGAATGTAAGTTTGGGTTTTCTTCCTCTCTAGTGAATACTTGGAAGCACATCAGGCTGAATTGGATTATCTCTCTGGTCGACACAAAGATACCAAAAGGAACTCCAGATTGGTAAGATGTTTTAAATCTTAAATACTTAAATGGCTTTAAAAACAATGTCACAGAAGTAGATACTTTCTCACATCTGGCACTCCCAGGAGTTTTCCAGTTAAAGCACTGAGGTGAGATCCAGCAAGGCATCACAATCAGAAATTTATCAAACAAGTTAGCTCTTGATGTGAGAATTAAACTTGGCATTTCTCACGTTCAGTATCCAGTAGTGTTCTTCAGATAGTGTTCCTTTACTGGGATGGTATCTCCTCATGTCTCTTTAGTGATCAGTATTTGTACCTGACTCTGTATGGACAAAAATGGTTATAAAGATCAAGCTTTGTTTTCTATAGCTTGTGAATGCGTCCTTGTAACCTAGATTCTGTCATGTTCACAGCTCCCTAGAAGTATCTTCAGCAGCAGTGCTAAAAAAACTCACAGATTGAACTTTGCCTTTCATTTGGGAAATAATAGCTAGATTTTTTTTAAAAAAATAAATATTGGAAACTCCAGTGTACCATGACCATTGTCCAAGTCCTTGTTACAGCTGGTGGTGAGACTCTTACTGTCTCATTTCAAGCATCTGTGAAAACAAACCAATCAACCATGCACAGAAAATGAAACTACGTCTGAAAATGCTAGACTGTCTTGTAGTAAACAATGCGTCTTAATTTAGTGTTGCTTAAGATATGCATAGTGAGTCTTGCAGTAAATATGAAAGTATCATTAATATGTACAAATATACGTGCTCTTCTACTCAGCCTCTGCTATTTCTCTTTCAGGCTTTCTACTATGACCTGGATAAGGTAAGACTATTGAGGATGAGATGAAATGTTGCAAATAGAGATAAATGGATGATGTCTGTGTTACTTAAAGGCGTGTTTAGGAAATAATTTCTCAAGTCCCCCTTTCTCTCTCCCCCCTCTTCAAAAGCAAATCCGCTCTGTGGAGAGATACATCAGAAAACTGGAGTTTCACATTAGCAAGGTAAGGGGGTTTATATCTGGTAAGGCTTACTCTGCTATATAAGCAAACTATCTAAACAGAGAATACGTAGATTATAATTCATCTGAAGGGGAGTAATGCTGGGTACTTTCTGCAAGCTGTAACCACTCTTTTTACAGAAGGAGGGGATTTTTATTTATTTATTTTCTTGAATGGCTCTATTCAGGCTGAAAATTGGGTGCAACCCAACCTGAGTTTGCCTGTGAAACCAGTTTGCATACTCTGCCAGTTTATTCAGAAAATGCTGCTGTGGGAAGACTTGTATGTTCTCCCCTGCTTCCCACGAGGGGCCAAAAGGGCAGTACTGAAGAGTGTGTCTGCTGTTTGCCATCTGCTTGCCAAGGAATCAAGTCTCTCCTCTGACATAGCTAAAGGTGTAGGTGTGTTAATCTGTATTGAGGGAATCAATTTCCCTAAAAAAAGTGTTGCTCTACTCCTTGTCTTCTAGTCTGATAATAGCAGACCAAATTGTTTCTTAATATCCCATGCTTTTTTGTAGGAATATCTACAACTGTTGTACTCTAATCAGTCTGTAAAATGCAGGAGTTACAGTATTCTGCAATACTATGACAATGGGATTTGTTTGGGGTTTTGCCAGGAAAGACTGTTGATGTTCTTTTCCAAAACTTATTTAAAACTATGCCATGGTAATTCTTGTTCATTTTTTCCCCAACTTCCCAAATCTTCAAGGTAGAAGAGCTCTATGAAGCTTACTGTATCCAGTGCAGGCTACGAGATGGGGCCACTAATATGAAACATGCCTTTTCCTTGTCTCCTTCCACCAAAGCCTCCAGAGAGAGCCTAGTGGAGCTTTACAAGAACTTCCAAGAGTGCACAGAGGTAGGAAATACTACACCCATGTAACAAAGACCTGATTGTTCCTCAGCAAAAAACATACTAGCACTTGCTGCTGGCTGCTTTTTTAATGGTGTGGGTTAAAAACTTAATGTGTGAATGCAATACAGGTATATAAAGTGAACTGAAGCTTGGGAGATATAGAGCTTTCCCTGTAAGGTATTTATTTCTATGCCCTTCTTTTGCCCCTGCTCAACTTGGCTTCATGCATTCATGAAGACAAGTGAAAACTTCTTTGAATTTCTTCTTTAATACTGGGGTCCATTGTGACTTCCACTAGAAGTAATGGGATGAGAACTGAATAATCAATAAGCTGTGTTATGTTCTGCTCTTCTGTGGAGTGGCAAAAAAACCCAAAACGCCAAAGTCCTTTAAAGATAAGATAAGAAAACAGCATGTATGGGAAGGTAGCTGCTCTGTGCTACTCTTCAGTCACAGTGACTGTTCAGTCTTTCTTCTAGGACATGTGCTTTATAGAAGGGGCGTTGGAGGTCCATTTGGGAGAGTTTCACTTGAAGATGAAAGGTACGTTCCTTTCTTGTTTCCTTCAAGACTCACCCATTGATTTTGGGTTTCCTATGTAGCAATCTGATCCATTATTCAATGTCAGTTCCTTCCACTGGCTTTCTGGGTCCAACCCTGAACAGAATTTTAGCAGACTTCTGTTTGCTTCAGTACTGTAAAACAGATCTGCAATGGTATTTGATATTTGAGTACAAAAGCTGACAATCTGTCTTTCTGCAGGTCAATTAAAGTTTATCCCTCTAAAAGAACTTTGGGCTGGTGGCATGGCTTCCGCAGAGTTGGGCACAGGGGGTGTTAGTAGCTTTATTTATTGTAAGCTGAGGCTTTGGGGGTCTTTCTAATCTCTACAAGTATTAGGATTTTTCTTTCTCTTTTCAGGGTTGGTGGGCTTTGCACGTCTCTGCCCGGGGGACCAGTATGAGGTGCAGTATACCGCAATTCATTTTGTCCTGTATTTCAATGCTGTGAGCTTGCACTAGAGGAGCAGGAGAGCAAGGGTGCAAGGTGTGGAAGGCAAGCAGGAAACAGGCTATGATAAAAACATGTGCTGTTCTGATGAGAGCAGCGCTTTGGCATGTTTGCTAGTTACTCTGCCCTCTAAGACTGAAGAGGGAAAGAAGGGATTCCAGTGTTATGAGAGGGTTTAAAAGATGGCAGTGGCTGTCTATCAAAACCAATCTGTCAGACCTTTGTCTTCGAAGTTGCCCTGGAATCAAGTAACAGTTGCTGCCTGTTTCTTGGAAGATTGCCCTTGGTGTGATTTGAATGCATCTTAATATCTTACTGCGTTGCTCTCCTACTTCCAACAGTGGCAAATGAATTCCAGTGTGCCTAGTGTTTCAGTGCTGCAACACTTGCTATGCAACCTAGTTTTGCAGTTCTTCTAGAATGGGTGGGATGTGTCATTTGGCACTGAGTTAAGGTGTTAAAACCTGCAACCCGAGTTTCTGCCTCCAACCTTCTAGCTTCATCCAAGTTTCTAAATGTATAGTGACCAAAGGAGTGGTTTTGCCCCTGCAGTACTGGAACAGCGTGAGGTCTATGGACCATTCCCTGGTGGTGTTCCATAAGGAACATTCTGGGATATGGTGACCCAACATCCTTTTTCCTTTGTGGTTTCTAGGTGTTTGTGCGACTGGGACGCCAAAAATGGAGATTGAAAGGCAAAATTGAGACGGATGACAGCCAAACGTGGGATGAGGAAGAAAAGATTTTTATACCCAATCTCCATGAGAAGTTTGAAATCAAGGTGTGGTGTATAATGGTTGAATTGGAATCAGTGGGTTAACAGGTCTTCTGCCATACTACTTACCTGTGAGGCTGCCAAGCATTTGTCAAAATTTTTAAGAAGGTTTCTTGCAAAAATGGCAGTTAACCAGTGTTCTGCCTACTGAACAGACATCTACTTCTGTTTCTGCTTTGCTCCTTGAACTTCTAAATGTATTAGTGTATCTGCTGGTGAAGTTTAGATGTGGAGACAAAAAGATATGTATGTGTACATCACCCATATGGAATATTAAGTATGTGGAGTTCTGTTCTCCACTGAAAAAGATAAATATGTGTATGGAAAGCGTATCATTGCACACGCGTATACTCTGAACGTGTAGTTCGCATGTCCCTTTATCCTGGATGTACTGTGGATTTTTTTGGTCATGTTTTACTCCAGAGATAGTTGCTCAACAGCAAGTTGAATATGGGCTGGCATTGTGCCCAGGTGGCCAAGAAGGCCAATAGCATTCTGGCTTGTATCAGAAATGTATCAGTGTGGCCAGCAGGAACTGGGAAAGTGATTGTCCACCTGCACTTGCCATTGGTGAGGCTGCACCTTGAGTACTGTGTTCAGTTTTGGGCCCGTCACTACAGGAGGGACATCGAGGTGCTGGAGCAAGTCCAGAGAGGAGCCATGAAACTGGTGAAGGGTCTGGAGCACAAGTCCCATGAGGAGCAGCTGAGGCAACTGGGGTTGTTCAGCCTGGACAAAAGGAGGCTGAGGGGAGACCCTACCACTTTCTACAACTACCTGGAAGGAGATCATAGCAAGGGGGGAATTGGTTTCTTCTCCCAACAAACAGGCTGAGATGAAATGGCCTCAGGTTGCACCAGGGGAGGTTTAGACTAGATATTAGGGAATATTTCTTCACTGAAAGGATTGTCAAGCATTGGAAGAGGCTGCCCAGGGAAGTGGTTGAGTCACCGTCCCTGGAGGTTATTTAAAAGACAGGTAGATGTGGTGCTCAGGGACATGGTTTAGTGTGGATTTGGCAGTGTCAGGTTAACAGTTAGACTTGATGGTCTTAAAGGTCTTTTCCAACTGAAGCAATCCTATGATTTTTGTATCTGCCAAGAACCAATAGCATTTATATACTGGTAAAACCTGTCTGTACTTTATATCTTTCTTTAGAGTTCTGACACTTTTAAAATGTGCCTCAGAAGAGGTCACCTCTTTAACAGTAAGGGACCTGTACTTAGTGGCCTGTGATACATAGATGACACATTATGGGTACCTCTTGGGGGAAGCCTGTAGTTTCCATAGATCCCTGTGTGGCTGCAGCTGGCATTGGTTCTGGCACTTACCTGGCAGGTGGAGCTAATCCTTAAACAGCACTTCCACTGTAGTCCGGCATCTTTTGTGGGCTTGACTCTGCAGCGTGATGCCTGTCAACCTGAAAGGAGCTGAGACTGAGGGCTTAGCTGGATCCTATTCTACTAGGAAACTGTGCCAGTGCAGGGTTTCAAGTTTTGACAGCTGTGTTAAAGCGGCCATTGCAATGTTCCTCTGCTATCTGGCAGCAAGAACTGGGTTACGTAGGAGAGACTCTTTGGCATCTTGTCAGCACAGCCTTTGGAAATGTGCTTATAACACATTTTCTTGCTGCCACTTCACAATGAAGATCAGGTGAGGGGCTAATTCAGATCCCTGTTTTCCCATAATAGTCGTAAAAACTTGTATTACTTTATATGACAATGATAGTCTTACTCTTTTTGTCAGCTTATGAAAGTCTACTGACTAATATTCTCCACACTCTCCTGCTCTTTCCACTTTGTAGTTAATAATCTTTGCCCAGTACAAATATATAGCAGGTTTAAAAAGGAAAAAAAAAAAATATGCAAAGTGCCAAAGAGTGTTCCAAGAGGAACCTGGCAACATAACTTCTGCTAGCTCTTAAAGGAGATGTAGGCATGTAGCTGATTCCTGAAGTGGACTTTAAGCACTAGTGCTAAAATTCTGTGCTGTCTGATGCTTTGTGCGCTTCCAGAACAATTTGATCTTCAATTGGAAGTATGTTTTTATAGCAAGTGTTTGGTTAGATTATTTTTTTTTAAGTAGCTGAAGAAGTGAAGTGCCAGCCTGGGGAAAATCTCAAGTCTGTAACAGTATTGATGACCAACTCAGAGCCGCCTGCAGAGCTACAGGAAAGAACTGACACTTACAAGTTCTGATTTTGGTCCACAGCTGAGCTCAGGACAGTTAGGACAGTTAGAAAGGTTACAATGGGTGCAGACAGTTGTGCTTCCAGATCCTTTAGGCAATTGTGAACTGAAATAGTCTAGGTAGGCTTATATACTTCTCTCCATTGTATATTTTTTATAACAGTGTTGCTCTAACACATAGAGAGAGCTAAACCCTCTACTATAAATGACGACAACTTGTATGTATACCAGAGCTAGAACTTTTCTTAAAATCATAGTCTACCAAATCCTCCTGTCAGAAGTGCTGTACACCTCTGTCTCTCCCCAAAAAGAGTAGAACTCTTTTCCACTTTGCCGTCTGTGACATATTCCTTGTGGCATATTGGCTTACAACAGTTTAGGGGCCCAAGGTTTAAAGTTTGTTGTGGGCCTTGTGTGTTATCCTTTGCATGTACACAACTTAGGCTCGTCTGGTAAGATGAAAATGGGTATGTTTGTCTGTCCCTGCAGGTGACAGAGCTGCGAGGACTGGCCACTATTCTAGTTGGCGTCGTGACATGCGACAGCATAAACTTCTTTACGACCAAGCCTCAGGCAATCATTGTGGATATAACTGAACTGGGTACCATCAAGCTGCAGCTGGAGGTCCTCTGGAAGTAAGTACAGCTTCAAATGAAAAAAGCTGGAGCTAAATGTTTGAAATAAATTAAAGGCTCTGAAGTATATCACTCAGTAGCATCCAACGTCACCGTCCTCTTTCCATTGCAGAGCAGGTGCAGGATAGATAGCAGCCACGGGCTTCCTCGCAGCAACCCCGGCTACTGGGCCTGATCTCTGACTGTGGGACCAGTCTTCATGAAGGGAGGGGGGAAGGCACGGAAGCTATTTCTATGGTAGTTCTTGGTGTGGGTGTTACCAGAGCCATGGCTGACCACACAAATTCCTAGTAGGCTTTAACTTAGCTCACTGCTCTTCACAATGACCGTTCTAGTCTAGCTCCAAGTGATGTATGTACATCTATAAAACATTAACAATAATCTTAAAGGTGATGAAATGAAACTGAAAATAGCAGCTTCTAGGTACAATGAAAAAAAATATATAGTTGAAATTGAAGGAGAATCACTATTACCGGGCCACAGTTTGTTAAAAACAAAGCTTTCCCAAAGACCTACCACCTTTATATTTGCACTGTGATTACAATTATTGATATAAGGTCTGTGTGCTACAGGGAATCCTGGTTACAGATGCACTTTTAAAAGAGCTGAGTATTTTCATGGTGCCTGTGATTTATTGAATTGTTTTATAATTTAAATTTGTAAATCAATTTTTGTAGTGGATTACTGATGTTATTAAAAGCAAATTCTCACTTTTGTGGATGCTGCACTGGAACTTCTTCCTCACTTTAGACACACCACCATAGATTTTTGAGGTAGTACTGTTATTCCTGTTTATGAGACTGTCCGTTCATACTGAAAGCCTTATCTGCAACAAATCAAAACTTTTAAACCTGTTTTTATTTCCTACTGTCCAGGGGTTACATCTACCCATCTTAGTGAAGTGCCCCATTAAACAATGGGTGCCCTTCACTTGTACTTCTGTAGATGGCTTACTGCAGTCCTCAGTTCTTCCCAACCCAACATGGCAAAGAGGCATTTGAACACACCTCCATGATAAGGACCTTCTTGAAAGGCC
>JAOXNO010000005.1:8807591-8821436 GCA_028565335.1 Limnodromus scolopaceus
TCCTCAGTTCTTCCCAACCCAACATGGCAAAGAGGCATTTGAACACACCTCCATGATAAGGACCTTCTTGAAAGGCCGCTTTGACTTGTGGATCTAAGCCCTCTCCAGGAAAAGCAGAGACTGAACAATGTTTAGATTAGGAAGGGCAGGGAGCTGTGCCTTGGCAGGCCAGACTCGCCTATGATTCAGCTTTATACAACTCGTCTTCTCTGGCTGTGCTGGTTTCTTGTTCTCTTAAAAATTACACCAAAAATAAAAAAAAAAACAACTTGTATTGAATATGTGGTCTACCAAATGTGCCCATGAGCCAAACAGATCTTTTAGTAAGAAAAAAGTTTCCCTGCCCTTAGAGTAAAATAGACAAATGTATTTTACAATCACACTTGATTTTTTCAGGTCTTAATACCCTGTTCCTACTTCTAATTACCTTTAGAAGCATCATTTGACTTAAAAATTGTCACAGTCTTTTAAGCCACTAACTGGAGAAATGCCACAGGTTTTCTGTTGGGATTCCTATTCAAGTGTTCATAAACAGTTTTCAGGTTGCATATCAGGGATTGGGGAAAGAAGCTTTATTGATCAACATACTGTCTTCTGAATGTCTTTTGTGTGTGCTGTGGTTCTTGAAGTTTACTGTTGATTTGTACTTGAAATTGGGCTGAAACATGAGTCTTGGCAACAGCTTCTGAAAGCTATTTTCAAACGCACACATCGCTTGAAGTCAATGAGAAATAAACACACAGCAGAGTTTTGCCCACACCTTTTGTTTATGACACTTTTTCCTCCTGAGATCTAACAATGGGCATCAGTACCTGTTTTGTTTTGGTAAGGTGCTGCAGCTGCTCTGAGACTTTTGAGGCCTCTGTTTCTTATTTGAGAAGCTGAGCCACTAATTAATTAGGTAATAAAGCCTCATTCCAGAAGCTTGCTGTGATCTTGCACTATATGCTCTATGAACCTTCCTCTTGCTCAGGCCAAGTTACGTATGTATTCCCATTTGAATCTGAAAGCAGAGACATTTATGGTAGAATTATTGAAAACTGTATGGAATGGAGATGATGCAAATTGCACTGTATATTTTCTTAAAAGTAGGTCTTAAAACGACAGCCTTTTTAAATGAAGGCAAATTAAAATATTCTTCTGTTTGATATTGGCATATCTTAGCATTGGGGAAGGACGGAGAGAAGAGGGGCGTGGGGGTTGTATAGGCTCTTGTATATCCCTAGCAAAGTCTGATGCTTTTAGTTGTCATGTCTCACCTTTCAACAAACACATGCCACAAAAGCTTGCATTGGCTTTAATCTGGATGTAAAATGATCAAAAGCTCTACATGGAGTTTGGAGCAGAAAGGACTGCAGGCACAACCCTCTGCTTGCAGAGATGCTTTTCTCCAAGGGAAGTCCTTTTCCCCTACGATTTTGAGCCTGATGTCTGAGAATGCCTCCTTTGCTGCACAAATGTAGCTTATTTTCTTTATTTAACTGGGTATAAAATCTGTCTTGGCAGATGGCACATTCATAGTGGAGTCTGGAAGAGATCACTTCAACCCTCTTCTTGTTGACCCACACAAACAGCACCTAACAGATAGATGCTCTTCATTTACTTTTGCTGGATCTGCTCGCTTGCCTTTCCTCGCTGTCATAACTTGCATAAATAATTATAAGCCTAAGTTATTCTTCTAAGAGGACTGTACAAGGAAAAACCCCTTCATTTCCTGGGATATAGCATAGTTTCTCAGCTAACATCTAAATCTCCAAAGCAAATGACATTTCAGACTAAATGTTTTAAAAAAAAAAAAAAGGCAATTTAAATTATGTTGACTCTTAGTTGTTGCGGTAGCTTGCACCTCAGAGCACAGCTTTTGATGGGCAAGATGAGCAGTTCTGTGGCATTTGGGACAACCATCACTCAGCTTCTAGAGTTGGCAACAGAGAGAGAGCTGGGAGCAGGGTGAGCGATGATGCGTTTTCTTTGGGAGTTAATCCCCACTTGGAATTTTTTAGCATATGAGAAAACTCCGTCTGCGTGTCTCTGCTGTGTTTAAGTTTTGTGAAATGCATTGGTATCCTACCAAGTGGATTCTCCAGAGCACTTCTGCACAGAACTGGCGGGCTCTTCCTCTCTGACAGCTTGTTTGCTGAAGTTCTTTACAGAAAAGAGAAGTTGTGTGGTGACAACTCAGGGTGTTTCTATTTTCAAAGATAGAGCACTCAAAATAACAGCTGCTTTTTTCTTTGATTTAAGAATAACTAAACAAATGCAGCTGATTTACCCAAACTTCGCTGAGAGGCAAGCTTTCAGTCTAGACCTGCTTTGTAAGAAATCCAAATGCAGATCTCTCTTCCACTTCTAAATGTATATTTTCCTTAAATAGGCCGCTAGTCTTCTGGGCTCTAACAAAAGTTCCTTCAACTCCTTTACAGATTATGCCATGAGGAGTGTGAATGAGCTTGGGCCTGTTGCAGAACAGCTTTGTTGGCCAGTTTGGCAGAATACTTTGAGTTTTTTTGCCAACCTAAACAGCAGTCTGAATTCTGTCTTGCATGAAGGACAAAGAGAAAGCCTGTATTTTCCTCTCAGAACTTCAGTTAGCACCCCGTACTGGGATCTAAGGGTACCAGCCAGCCAGAACCACTCGTGTTATTTCTGACCCTCTTTGAGTGTGTGCTGGCCTGGCTCACAAGCGTTTGTGGGGTAGGAGAAAAAGAAAAGCTTAAGGGAGAATAAAAAAGGAAAGTCTGTCTTTTTGGATATGTATCTACTGACAGTCTTGATCTTATGGATGAGAACTTACATGAATGAGTAGTTACTTAGGCAGGTATCTGTAGGCAGCAGTCCATCGATGTATCTCTGTGTGATGGAAGTGATGTTTCACAGCTTTGTCTTGTGATAAACTGTGGTAACCTTGAAACTAGTGCTTTTTATGCTTTAATGGGTAGGAGAAACCTAAGAACAATCACACTGTTAAAATTGCGTGGGCATTTTCACCTGTATTTAGTAGGGGGAAAAAAGAAATCTCACGATTAACAGTGAGTCCAATCCAGTTGATCAGAATTGTGTTGTGGGTGGTTTTTGTTTGGAGGTGGTTTTTTTTTTTTTGTTGGTTTTTTTTTTTTTATTTTTGTATTAATGGAAGTAGGATTCAGACAGGTCTATCCACCACGTGCCCTTCTGGTCTGATGGTAATTAATACCTGGAGCAACTGGGCAGAAGGGCACAGTCTTGGCAGTGGGAGAAAAGAATGCGGATCCTCTGGGGCTGAAGACTTGAGTTCAGCTCTTACATGCTCTGCCTGATTACTTATGTTCCTCTGAAAACATAGACCAGGAAGTGTCCTCCTTACACACCCAACAGAAAAACGCAGCAGGGTGAGGGAAATGGTGGCAATCTCAAGTATTTCATCCCTCCACGGGTTTGGTCGTTATGACAAAATCATATTGCACTGGGAATCCATGCCCAGTGCTGGCAAGGCTGAGGCACTTCTGATTGTGTGCGGATGAAAAGCTTCTGATGTTGTGGGAGGCTCAATCTAGGACACATGAGCTCTGATAAATTGTAAGCTCTGATAAATTGTAAGCCCTTCAGCGTTAGGCTGGGCGTGTGTGTTTGGGCCTGGACACGGAAGTCCTGCAGTGGTGCTAAGGCAACCTAAAGGAGGGTTAACGTGCTGCATTTATGTTGGCCTTACCAATGATGGCATTGTAGTGTTGTGCATTTAATGCCAATGTTGTAATTAGTTACAACCCAAGGCTAATGTCTTTGGCAATATAGAAATAGAAAGGGAACAACAAAGGTGATCAGAGAAGTGGGGCTGGTTCCGTTTTATTAAAAGAATTTTTCAGCCTTGAAAGGGTGTTGATGGATAACACTGTACAGAATATAGATGTTGGCTGTGGAGAATGTGGAAAGGAAATGATTAGCCATCATTTCTCCCCGTACAGCCACAGAGACCCCTCCGAGTCAAAGTATTTGTTCCACAATGTGAAGTTAAATAATGAAATTTCTGTGTACTTTTGACCTACACGGAGATTTTTGTGTCAATGATTTCAGGAAGTGACTAGACAAACTAAGGAAAAGTGTGTGACAATTAAAGGCTATAGTCTGCTTGCAAAGTCTGGTGCATGACAGATCTACGGTATGGATTGCCTCAAATTTGAGTATGTGTCTGGGGAAAACCTACTCTATTTGACTTATTTCCTATGCTTTTCCCTTGAATATCCCCTACTGGCTTCTGTCAGTGTCAAGGTGCTGGGAGAAATGAATTCATAGATCTGTTCCAGTATGATGTTTCGTTTGCTGTGCAAATGTGGAACAAAATAATGGGTTATGCCCAAAGAGTTACAGTCAAGAGATAATAGATGCTTTAGAGCAGACTTCATGCTTTCCTTCATCCTTGCCTTGCTTTCTTAACTTGTTATCTTGCAGTCATAGGGAGCGTGTGCTTGTCTGGAGGGCAGTTGAATAACTGTTTTGCTGAAGTGTTTCAGCAACTGTCAAAGAGGCAAAACAGATTTAGCTTGTTATTTCAGTCCCTTTCCTCCAAAGTGTCATTTTGCATTACTGTATTAAAAGCTAAAAATGAAAAATTTAAGGAATAGGTCCATGTGACTCTTAAAGAAAAGTCATGGATGGGAGTAATTTGCTTCCAGCAGTAAACATAGCAGGCTTTGGCTAAAAGGCTCTTACTGTCAGAAACCTGATTTATTTTTTGCATAGTGAGACAATGCAGATGGTTGTTAATGTGACTGCATGAAACTGGCCTGTTTGATGAACCCCAGCTGGGTGACACCGGTTAATTTAGCCAATTAACCTGTATTAGGCAAGCTCACAGAGCGTTACCCCCGTGCTGAGGAAGACAGTGGTGTGCTGCGCTGCAGGATGCTGGTGAGAATAGTCCCTGTGCAACAGGAGAAGCCAGGGAGAGCTGGAGCTCTGCTTTTCAACTTTTGCTAGAGAGCAGAAGTTCAATTCCCTGTAATCGATTAGTCCTCGTTATTGTTCGGATCTTTTCAGACTTCCAGTGGTTCTATATTGCACGGCTAAATGCAGCTGACTTTATCCTACTGTTTGATCATTATACGTGTATCTATGAGATTAGATCTGTTATAAACAATTCACTTTTTTTCAAAATGGCAGAGCTTAAGTGGGAAAAGAAACTTTCCTTTGGTGCCACAAGGCATATCAGCAGGGAATAAAAGTTACATGCAGAAAAAACAAACTTGCTTTCCTTAACTTTAAATATATTTTCCCTCTTCTGGTTAGCTGAGTTGCATTTTGAGAAACAGTTTGTCCAAGTTTCTTTAGACCACTTTGCAAAAGAGTTAGGAAACTGGTCACTGTGATGTATTCTATGATTCTGTGTAGTAGGTAATTGTGAATTCTTTAGAGCGATGCTTGTAAAACTCTTTTGGACCACAGCCAGTATCCTCTGGGGCTGTAACTGGGCTCATCCATGACTATATGAACCACATAACTTGCCATATACCGCTGCACAAGCTTCCTCTGCCAGCCAAAGGAGTTGTTTGTTAGTATTTGAAGGATAATGAAGCTTCTTTAGTGGCTTTTCCAGGTGGTGTGTGCTCTGCAGGAGGGAAATTAATGACAGTTTTCCTTTATTACATGTGTTATATTTCCTTCCGATCTGGTGTGGTGTATGTCTGCACAGACACCAGTGCTGGCGAGTATGGTATAAGCTACAGAAAGATTGTGACACAGGTCTCTGTCTAAAGAGCGTTGAGAATTCCGTGTAAAATACACAACCTTTAGGCCTACCTCTTTCTCTGCTGGTGCAGTCAAAGGCACTGGTCAGAGAGGCAGTCTCTCTGTCCTTTTATTCCCTATGTTGATTATTAAATGTCACAGTTCAGATCCGAACAGCTGTTCCTGCTGCCAAACACTTCTGTGCTTTCTGGTCTTACTGACACTTAGGCCTTTGTGTCTTCTGCCGCAGCCCCTTCGACACAGAGAACCTGTTTTTGTCCCCTGGAACCACTGCCAAGTTTTCTGTGGGCAGCAGGAAGAGCTCTTTATACAACTGGACCCCGCCAAATACTCCCAGCTTCAGAGAGAAATACTACCTGGTGAGTGTGCTGAGGAGAGCAAAACGCAAAGTGCAGACCTAGGACTTGATTTTTGGATTAGATTAGGCTGTTGAAGAACACACTCAGAAATGGGAAAACACAGCACTCTAAAGCTGTTGCAGTTTATTTTGGGGCTTTGTTATTTTATTTTTTTTTAACCCCTATTCTTTTGAGTTCCGGTTTAGATTTTATAAAAGAAAAGGGGAAGGAAAAACCTGAACTCTGCCAAATATTCCTCTTGGCAGCCAGAATGGTAGGGATGTGGGCTCTAATAGTCTACGGTGGGAATCAAATGAGGAACCAGTCTGTCTCAGTAGCAGTGGAGCAGAATGGCAGCTTAGAGGTGCTCTGTGAAACAAACCTTCCTCTTCCTCAACCCCACTTCTTGCCAAGTGTAGCCCAGGGGAATAGAAAACCCTGTCCTCCTTCTCATTCATTCAAGAAGGTTTTGTTTTAGTGGTTGTTTGTATAATCCTGTTAATTCTGCCATACAGCTCAAATACTGATAACATTGCATGTGTGTTCCCCTAACATCAAGTCTAAGTCAGGTTTGGCATTGTCTCACCAAAGCAGCAGAATATGCAGCCTTCTTCAGAAAGGTTTATTGCTTGTACAGGGTATATTGGAGTCTTAAAAACGAACATTTCCTCTAACCACTACGTTCACATCCTGTCTTGAGCTGATGTGACACAAAAGCTGCTTGGCAAGGTTCTTTTTTTCCCAGAAACAATTTTTTAGCTGTCTTGGTAACTTTTCTCTGAAAGATGTAACGTAGAGGTGCTACTGCTCCACTCAGCTCATCCAGTAGGCTCTTTGTACTTTGTTTCGATAGTTCTTTTGTCTGGTCCATGCTGGCCTTGGCTCCCTTCTGCAGAAGAGCCCTTTTTTTGGTTTTGATCAGTTTGGGTGCATAGGTTTCCAAGAACAGGAAACCATAGTTCTCTATCTCAGGCAGTATCTCATGCTTTTTAGTTGTCTGTGCACTCGCTTACGAATCTCTTTGCTGCAGTCTGTTTTGCAGCAAAAGCAGAACCAAGGGGATGTCGCGGATGAAGCTCAGCCTCCCAGCATATTGAGCTACTTGGCTGCCTGTGATTTCGATGTACATGGGAGGAGCAAGCCCCACACTCCTGCAGAGACAAGCGAGGCAGACTCCTTCAGCTCCGAGGATCAGAAAGGGACAGAATCCAGAAATACAACTCCGGGTCTAGACCACAGAACGTTGCCGTTGGTGATTATTCAAGAGACTTGTGCAGAAGAGCAACAGCGTCCTCTTCCAAATCGCACAACTCTGGATATCCTGAAGAAGACTCCGTGTGCAGATGGATTGCCAAATAACCCACCTAGTTTTCTGAATCGTCACAAAGGTAGCAGAGATCCTTTCAACCAGACCAGAAACCGCTGTCTGACAGAGCAAGAAGACATTAGCCAGAAAAGCTTGAATGCTACAAATGACCTGAAACTAGATGGACATGCAAAGTCAATTGATAAAACTCTCCAAGAAGTGTTAAATTTGCTGAAATCACATGATGTGGGGCAAGCCCAACTGGAGAAACTGGAATACCAGGTTTCATCTCTGAGGGATAAATTAAAGGTATGGTAGTGTTTTATTCTTGGTAGATTGTGTAGCTTCCACTGTTACTGCTGAAACTGTAGATGTCCCTTGATCTTGTGGTGGATTTGACTTCATGATGCATTGATGGCATGTTCCCAAAAAGTAAGTTTGGCCACCAGAGGTCAGGCACTACTCAGAAAAGGCAGCCTTGAGAAGTAGCAACGCAGGAGTGCTATGTTGCACAGCACCTCCCAGAGACAGCCTTCGAATGCTGTGTGCAGATCAAAGAATCTGGAAAAAGAAACTAAGAAACTGCATGCAGTCAAGGTGGAAACTAGTCTGGGCTAAGCAGAATCTGAACTGAGTGTCAGAGCCTCTGCATTTTGGTTTGCTTCTAATTTTTCTGATGTTTTTCAGATTTAGTATACCTTGCGATGACTGTGTCAGTTCATCAAACCTAATGTTTCTCCAGTATCACCTAGCTTTTGCAGGCAGCTCAGTCTGTCTGACAAGTCATATGATGCTGAAGAAAATTCTTTCTCTAGAAGAGAGATCCTGGAGAAGAGCCTTCTGCGAGCAGTGGGTTATGTTGCTAATTTGGCAGCGTTGTAGTAGACGGGGCCAGAGTGCAGTATCTTGAGTGATAAGATACTGTAAGACTTGATCTAAGGGCTGGAATAATAAATGATGTTAACAAAACTGCACTGTCTTCCTATTCTGGTGCAATCACTTTAGAAGTATAAATTGCTACTTCTATATCTGAAATGGAATAAGTGAAAATTGCAGTAATGGCAGAAGATGCAGAGAAAATCAGCTCTCATACTAACCTTAACAGGCGTGGAAATCCAAAGAGGAATACAGACAGATTAAAATATTGAAGAATGTTTTGAATTTAATTAGCAACATTATTGTGGGATCAGTGCTGTACCAAGAACTAACTTTCCTGATGTGTTAAGAATGAAATCAGAAAAGTAAATTGATTTGTTATTAAGAGTAATGTGAACAACAGCAAAGAACTAATGCAAAACTGCTTGATAACTGCAAATAACAGTATTTTTCCTTCCATTCCCCCAACAGCTAAAGGCACCTCATCACAAACATTCATCTATGGAAAGTTTAATGGTGGAGACAGTGCTGGAAAGTTTTGACTTTTTAAACGCTGACTGTAGCGCTGATGAGCTTTCGTTGTTTGGAAGCATAAGAACAGCCAGCATCAGGTATGGATCTACAGCACTTCATTGCAGGGGACAAGGGACAAGGGTAGGGGGGGCTGATCCCACCAACGCTGGCAAAGTAAGGATTGTGTGGAACTACCATCAGTATGAACGTCCGAGGTAGAAGGTGCTGAAGGGTTCTGCTACTAGTGAGGGAGAGCTGCGAGTAACTTGCAGAGCTCTTCTACCTGTTCTTTCTTTTGAATTCAGTTTTGTAATTTGTAAGTTGTGTAGCACTGAAATTTTTGTTCCAGAGCTGCAAGCCTGATCCTGGGAGACTCACTACACTCCCAGACTCATCGAGTTGGGAGAACACCAAGGGATTTGTCATATGTGCTGCTTTTGCAGGGCACGCACTGCAAATGAGCCAGCAGCTCAATTCACATTATCTGGAAGCATCTTTTACTGGTTTTGATTCTCCAATACGGGATTTTGTGGCATCAGCTAATCTGGTATTACTGTCCTGGAATGAGTTTTAGAAATGAAGTCCTCTTGTTTTTAAGAAGTGTTATAAATGCAATTAAAAATGCTGTTATCTGTTAAATAACCTGGTTTGTACTTCTGCAACTTGCTTGAAGGCTACTGTTGAGACTGCACATCTTCATGTTTACTTAGTGATCAGTTTTATCTTTTTTTTTCCCTATTCTCAATAGCACGTACAACGACAACACGCTTCAGTCCCTCAGCTGTGACACAAGAACAGAGACAAGAGATGTAACTACTGGTGATGACAACTTAGACACACTTTTGATAACTCATCTGAAGCTCTGCAAAGGTCTTCTGCAGGTCAGGAATAGCCTATGGGTTTCCAGGCCACTCGTTGTAGTTGTCATCACAGACAAAAGGGAATGTGTAGCTGGGTCTTTCATACAAGCAGAAATACTCAGAATAGAAATTGAGTCCAAAAAATGCAGTGTGTACATGTGTGTGCAGAGAATTTGTCATACAAAAATCTGCTGCTTTTTTTCAGCCTCTGGGTTTTGCTGATAATACCTTTGTGCCCAAAGCTGGCTGCTACTGCAGTAGGACAGATTTGGGTTGAATTGTGTATTGGTAACAGGTGATCAGTTTTTTAATGAATGAAAAGCTGCTACTACTGGAGAGAAACTGCAGAGACTGCTTGCATGTAGGTCAAGAAAAAAACCTCTTATCTCCCCTTGAGACCTCATTCCTCAATTAATTTCGGTTATAGTGCTCAGGTACGTTATCGTCCTCAAGTGTTGCCTCTGATGAGGATGGGCAGCCGAGGACAGTGTCACTGCTAGTGTTGGTCTGCTGCAGAGCTGGCAATGGGCAGAGGCAGAGAAGAATGTCAAATGCCAGGCAGCCTGCTCCACCATAACGGGGTTTACTCTTCCTGTTCTGCTGAGCAGCTCTGCACTCACAAGTGACCTGTCCATGCTGTGACTGGAAAAGAAGCCTTTTGAAAGCAGCTGTTGTTTTCTCACAAATTTTAGACGTTTGATTCTAAATAACAAATCCTCATTCCTCTTGAGCTTGATACTGCCTTTGTTTCAGCTACTGAGATAAGCATATTGCATTTCAGAAACTGAGGTCGCCAAATGTAGCCCAGGTTGTCCAAGAGAGCATTTTGGAAGAAGTATCAGAGCAGACACGAGTCCTGGGGGACGTCTTGGATATGTCTGTTGAAGAAAGTGAGTAACTGCATTATTCCAAGGCATGCCAGAGATGTGAGAGGTACAAGTAACTTGGAGCTTCCCCAGACACATCAGGGTTTCATTCCAAATTCCTTAACAAATATTCACATAATTAAAACAGCTTTTATACCTAGATTCTTAGAAAAAAACCAATGCTTGTTGTTTGGTTGTGTTTCTTTCCCCTGGAAGGAAGGAAAAGATTTTAAGAAGTTTGGCTCAAAGAAATAGTAGCTGAACCCTGGTGTGTCTTAGAAACAGAGATGTTATAGATGATGGAGTTTGCAATTAAAGAACAGCAGAATAGCCTCAATAAGATCCTCTTTTACATGTATGCTTTTACTTGCTGAGCAAACAGCCCAGCTTCTCTACATCTTCGCAAGAAAAGTTTGGTGTGCAGTTTTTCCTTTCTCAGGCCTTCCCCCTGCTAAACTTTTCCATTGACTGTTGGAGGTGACAAAGCGATAAAGGCTCAATGGGAGACTTTGAAGGCTTTTGTTCCCATCTTGGTAAATACAGTGGCAAGAATGCAAATTTTAGTTGGAAGCATTTGCTGACAGATTTTATCCTGAAGGATGTGAGAATAAACTGTTCCCTGGCGCCAGGCTCTGAGAGGCCTTTGGCACACCGTGATGAGGAACGTGTAGGAGTCTTAAATGCAGAACACAGTCCAACATCTCTATAGGCAAGGGTGAGAAATGACAGGGTTTAAATGATGGTGAGAAACCGCAGGGTATTGCTTCAAGTGCTCTTCTGAAGTGCTGGCTGAAAGAAAGCCTCAGCCTGTGCCCTGAGGTTCAGAGTTCTCCACTCGTGGAGGTACGGAAGACGGGATCTCTAAAATGCTTAGAAATAGCACATCTCCTGCTGGTAGAAATGGAAAGAGTTAAACTCACGAAAGTCCTTCTGAAACTTGACTTGGATGCTGGGATAAAATGAATACTGAGAGGCAGGAGAGCTGCTAGGCGTCTCATTCAGGTCTCATAATAACAGTTTAGGAGCTCAACCCAAGCTTGGTGAAATCAACGCTTGCAGATGTTAAAATACTGGCAGCAAATCTGCAGCCTTGAACAAAGCCATCTCTATAACGCAAATGCACATTATGCTGACATGTCTCTAGCTATGCCATCTGCTGCCTAATTTCTCATGTAAAATCCAAAATCCCTTAGAGCTCACTAACTTTATAAAATGTCTTTTTATTTTTAACTTCTTTTTTAGTTATTCAGAAGACTAAAAAGAAGAAGCACTATCTGAAAATCTGGAGTGATCTCGCAGAGCCTGGCAGCGTCTTGTTTGCTTCAGCAGAAAGATTCTGCCATGCACTAAAATACACATTGACGCTCAAAGTGAAGGAGAAATACCCTGGTCAATTAGAAGCAGGTACCAGTCTGCTCCTTGAACACAAGGTCGCACCGGTTTCATTTTATTGCAATTGTCCTTGTGCATTTTAAAAATAAACTAAAACTCCTATTTTCATGTTCTAAGGGGCTTACATCTGACCACCCTGTAATTTTCTCCTTTGTTCTTTTCTGTGTTACTGTCAGTATTGCAGAGGCTGCAAGAGCAGATCGTGACCTGTGACGGGTTGCTCTCCTCTCCCTACCTCCAGACAGAACCGGTTACTTTATTCCAATTTTATAGCTACCTGGAGAAACACCACATCACCAGCCTGGAGAAACACTTGGGGAAACTCGCTAAAGAAGGTAAAGGCAGCGCTTGGCTGCTTCGCTTGAGCGCAGGAGCCCAGCAGCTGGCGGCTGCTCCCAGGGTCACTGCTGAAGACATACTTTCAGAGCAGGAAACAGCCCAACCCTTGCATTGCCAGTTTGTTGCCATTTTAATCCCCCTTACCACCCCGCAAGTTTAATTAGAAAAGGCAAGACATGCTTGACTCCCATATCTTACCGGGTAGGAAACAAAACAGAGGTGTGAAGGATGCGTTTATCGTAAGTGGCCTGAAAAGTGGGGTCTGTGATAGTCTGTTGAAGTTGGCAGCGATCTGCAGCTGGATTCAAGGACTGAGAAAGTGTCTGTAGCTTCGTGTGACTATTGCAGCTGTAATCAGACACAGATAATAGCAATAAAATTTCAGAGGTTACTAACGTGCATTTTCTAGCACGAGGTAGCCAGTGTCTCGCTGAAGCCTAGTCCAACATGTGAAAGTACTTTAAAACTTTGTCTGTCTCAGGAATTATTTTAAAAGCTGTCCTGATACTGGCTGCATTTTTAGTCTTATTTTGATGCAAAAACCTCGTCTAGTGGGGGACTAAGTATTTGTGCATTGCTAGTCAGTGGAAAAGACCTGGCATATTCTTCCAGCTGAAACAGTCAATCCAGTGCCTGGTTTCTTTTCTTTCTTTTTTTTTTAAATTTTGTTTAATACAGAGGGGTTTCCCTTTGACCAGTCCAGCTAGATCCTTCAGAGATGTTTAAGGGTATTTTGCTTGATCGTGTTTTCCTTATTTGAGGACTACTCTGCTTGTCCTACTGTCCAAAGGTGCAGTTCTTTTGCACTGTATGTTGTACTCCAGGCACCCAGGTCCCAAAAGGAGCAGGGTCTCGCTGCACCCTGTGGACTGACATTGTGAAATAATCATCTCTGCTCCCTTTGTTGGACTGTCTTGGCATAGGAGGAAATGAAACAATGACAGGGGAAGAAGACAGGATGGTCAAAGGGGCAGTGGTCCCAATTTGTTTCCTGCTGTGCTCGGCTGGCTCGTTAGCCACGGGAATAACTACTTGTGGCTGCCAGAGATGGAGCTCAGAGGAGTTTGTCTTTTGATGAGGTCTTCCTTTGTCGGTCGGTGAAGTTGAGTCCTTTCACTTGCAGTGATGCTGATCGAGGAGCTGCAATGCCCTGGGCGGCTGAAGACTCTTAAAAAACTGAAAGGAAAGAGACTGAACAAACTCCAACCTCTGCCGCAGACTCTGCGGCTACTTGGGACTCTACAGCTGGACGACAACCACCGTGTCAGCAAAGCCGCCACCTCCTGCCTCTCCCGCGCGGCGGCAAACAAGAACTTCAGGGAGAAGGTAAAGCCACTGTTCTTGCCACCTTTTCTAAACAGATGCTGAAATACACAGGACTTGTTTTATCCTAGAATAGCACTATTGTCCTCTCCAGACCTCAACAATCTATTAACCAGAACCTAAAGCACCATCAGTGCTCAAGTGATTTGCTGATATCCTTTATTCAGTGTCAGACACGTAGAACAGTGCTTATGGCCATCTCAGTGCTTGATTATGCGTAAGTTCATAGAGCCTTTCTTCACTGAATTTCACTGAATTTTTAGAGTTGGAAGGGACCATAGAGATCATCTAGTCCAACTCCCCTGCTGAAG
>JAOXNO010000005.1:8821536-8844150 GCA_028565335.1 Limnodromus scolopaceus
TCCCTGGGCAGCCTGTTCCAGGGCTCTGGCACCCTCACTGTGAAGAAGTTTTTTCTCATATTTGAGTGGAACCTCTTATGTTCCAACTTATGCCCGTTGCCCCTTGTCCTCTCACTGGCAACCGCTTCTTCTATTTTTCTGTTCTCTTTTTTCATTTAGGCTCTCCTTTTTTACACTGATGTTTTAACTGACTGTGATGCAAGACTTCAGCAAGCCGCGTGTTTGGCCCTTAAAAACCTCAGAGTAAGTATTTACAGCTCTCTGTTTGCTGTGCCTGTCTGGGCAAAATTGCTAGATACAAAAGTGTGTCCAAGGTGGGTTTTTTTTAAGCTGGTAGGGTTACTTTTTCAGCTTCCTTCTATTTGGAATTAATGAATTCTTTTGGCTGCCAAAATTCCAAACTGTTTCTGCTATTATACAAGAGGCAGCAGGCAGAGGGAGCTGCAGCCCCTCGCAGCGGCTGGGTTTGAGCCGACAGGCACAGCGCAGCGGCAGAAAGGATGTTTCTTAACGTCTGCGATATTGTCAGTGGTGAAGGACAACGGACACTCCCTGACTGGGGACGTCCAGCATGTAGAAAAATGACCCAGGGCCGGCCATACATGGAGTCAGCTTTAACTGTAAAAATTTGAAATTAAATCGGTTCTTTATTTTTTTTGACAGCAGCTGATTCTACTCAGAAAATAAAAGCAATGTTTGCATTGCCGTTATAAGAAACTGTCAGAGCAGATTTAAAGCTTTCCAAGAGCCGTGAGTCTGTGAGCAGTGAGTTTGCACACAAGGGATTACTGCGAGTGCAGTTTCTGCAAACACGTAGCCGCGAGACGGGCCCAACAAATCAGAGTCTGATTCCCAAACTCAGATTTGCAAAGCAACTGTTGGCCTTGCACAACTTGCCTTAACTCTTTCAGTGAAGGTCCTGACTGTTCCATGCTCATTTAAGGGTACCGCAGCCCTGAATTGTACCCTTGAACCTTCACACTTTTCCATGGTCTGAAAAAGGAGAGAAAATAGAGATCCTGCTCAGAAAAACTAACTGCAAGCTGGTATGGTGGGGGAGGACAGACAGGTGACAGCAGAACTCAGACACAAGACGGGAGTTAGTGTGTATGTGCTCGCCTTGTAAAAATGTTCATCACAAATGGGTGCTGAAAAGCCACTGATGCAAATGCTGCTTTTCTCAAACAGGGAGTGGAGAGCATTGAGCAGGTTGCCCACCTGTGCCAGTCCGAAACAGAGGAGGTCAGAAACGCAGCCAGGGAAACCACGCTATCCTTTGGTAAGGCTTTTGTACGGCTTTAAAATTGAGATTCTGGAAAAGGAATGGGGAGTAGAGCGGAACCAGAACAGGCCTGACGTTCAGCCTGAACACGGCTAGGACAATGGAAGCGTTTCACGAACAGCTACTTCATACCGTGGAGATACACTTTGTACCATATGCAGTAACCAAAGGCCTCCAGTAAATTTGTAGAACCAGACCAAGGAGATTACTGTAGCATAAAGTGCTTTAAGAACCACTAGTTTTTTTAAAAGGTGGCAGATAAGTGCTGATAGTGCTGCTGGACACATCTTAATGGTGGTACTGGCATCAGCAGCTTTCTCCTAGGTTTTGTAAAGAGGACACTTGAACCAGGCAGGTGACAATAAAGCCTCTTCTGGCTCTGAGACTGAGACCTTTTCTAGAGCAGAACAACAACAGGCTCTTGGGGCCCTGCAATCTCTTCTAGCCCCCTACAAACCGACTGGTTACTTCTAATCTTGATGTTCCTATTCTTGTTTCAAACGGTTCCACACTGAATACTGGAGGGGTAAAGAGTACAAACAAACTGGTTTTATGCTGGTTCATCACCTGTCGCTTCACCTGAATTCAGCAGATCTATGGTGGAGTTGAGCCACTAATGAAACATCAGCGTTCCCAGTTTGCCACCGTCCAGACACTCGTAGTTGTACTGGGAATTGTCTGGGCTAAACACCTTCTGTGCCCAGCAGCTTGAGAGGACTCCAGTTCATCTGGGAGACAGGGACTTCCCTGCTCTGTTCTTCCTAAAACCTCTTCAGTTCATGCTTAGTTCTGGGGATCTCCAAACTTGCTTCACAGAAACACTCGGATTCACGTGTGTCACAAAACGCGTTTTCCAACGGTGCTGTTCCAATGGTTCCTCACGTGGAAATGTTTACAGGCGGCCTGTTTTCCCATGGGGGCTTCTGGCAGTTTTTGGAAAACTATTCCCGTGGGGCTGGGTTTGTCACTGCCGAGAGTTCTTGTTAGTTCTGAACAAGGTCCCGAGGGAAGGATTTCTGGAGTGTGGCTTTGCTCGGGGTGTTTCTAACTGCCTTTTCCTCAGCATGGGCCGTGTTCTCTGTTTCTCCGCAGGTGAGAAGGGCCGGCAAGCCTTCGAGAAAATGGACAGGATTTGCTGTGAATTGAGAGAAACCGTACAACAGGAGGCCGAAATAGAAATCACAGTATTTTAGTAGCGGAATACGAGGCGCTGAATCACGTTGTCCTCACAGCCACAAATTGGGTACCCCAGGGTTTTGTTTGTTGTTTATCAGTGTCTGGGTGACTCTCCCCGCTGCGTCCCTGCTGCCCAATGACAGGGCACGGGCCCCTTCCCCAGGGGGGGCAGCTTCCAGCCCCCCCCAAGTCGACTGCAGGACACTCCGGCTCTCGGCACAGGGGGAAGGATCAAGCGCTGGACGGATTAAAATCCAGGATCTCCTAGAACATGGAACCAGGGTGTCACTTGAGTATTTTAAAATCCCCATCTCACTGGAATTGTCTGTCCCTGCTCAAACTGGAAGTCAAATATGATCTATTTCCCCATAAAGTATGTTATTCATTTGGCATTTCTCAAAGAGGAGAGACACAATCACTCTCCAGCAGTCCATCTAGAAACCAGCAGGGAATGGGCTATTTACATCAACTGCCGTACACATCAGAAAAATCTAGCCCCATCGCTTGGTGCCTTCCTTTTTTGTACTATTTAGTTACAGAAGGAAAACTTGTTACTTCAACAGCCAATTTCTTCATAATTATTGCAACTTAGGACAGGTTCCAGCAGGGACACACGGCTGTACCGAGTGTCCATCCTCAGCAGTTCTCAACAGGAAGGTACGTCTTGTATGTGCCACGTGCAGGTCTGACTGACGTGTGCACAGCTCTGCCTAAGGTGTTTTGATGAGGTGTTTTTTAAAAGAAATTATTAATTTAGTCATAGATCAAGACTTCTAATAATCATAGACCCAGTGTCAGGCTCCTCACTTAACACTCAGTTACCTTAGTGGAGGGTGGCCATAAAGAGAAGCCTGGCTTCAGGTAAATACTTGAAAGGGTTTGGCTTGCGTGTATATATTTTTTTATAAATATATAACTTTTCTATTCAGTATTTATTTGTTGGATTTCATACTGTTTTCTAATAATTCTAATAAAACCTTTGAGACAAGCTCTTGCGAGTACTCTTTAGCGATGTGCTTGTAGCACTCTGGGTGGGTGTAAGGCAATACACCCCCAGAGGGAGTTGAGGTACTCAAGGGACACCCATCTTGGGTTGACACACAGCAGGTTGTACACCCGCTTCTGTGCCCTCTCCGGGAGGAGCTGCTGGCAGAGGCTGAGCTGCTGCTCTGCCCCCGGTGCCGCGCTGGGGAGGGTGCAGGTTTGCTGATACAGCTCGGGCTCGTGTGAGCAGCGGGACTGCGGGGTTTGGGTCACGCTGTTCCACAGCAAGGTAACACTTCACAGGCTGCTTATCGTTGCTCTAACTCTGCTTTTAACTTACAGATTTATTTAAAAGCAGGGGAGAGAAGTTGTTCTGCTTTGGAAAGTTCGCTGCTTCCCCAGGCCACGCTGCCCCTCACTAGAGAGAGGAAAGGGAAACAGCTCCGGACTTGTAAGACAGGGCTGTAGCTTTCCTTAAAAATAGAAACAAAAAGGTAAATACTTTAATCCAACCAAGGTGGAAAGTCGATGGCTGCGGCTGCTGGAACACACCCAGGTACGTTACTGGATCCCTACCAAAGGCAGCTTCGTGCTAAGGCACAACTGAAGCTTCCACAAAACATTTATGCTTGAGAGTTACTACACTTTTTACATTGCACCGATAAGTAAAATCTAACTGTTTAAAGTGAAAGACTAGAGGAGGGAGATGTACGTGTTGGGGAGAGACATGGGAAACTCGTGTCACTCACTCTCTTTTACCGGAGCTCTGACCTACAATTCAGTTCTTACAGTAACATGGAAACCTCTTTCCTCTACAACCCCCCCACCAAATATGATGCCAGCCCAGATCTACCAGTGAGTCAGAAAAGGAGCCGGGGGCTGCAGCGCTGAGAGGAGAGGAAGCAATAAGACTCTCAGGTACATTCTTTAAAAAAAGAGTTTTATTGTTACAACTAAAATGAGAACTGAAAACTTGTATGGGAAATTGAAAAACTGTACAATTTTACTGTGACCTGTGAGGTCTTTGCAGCGGCTTACACAAAAGACAAGATACCTGAAAATGTATTATACCAAAACATTTAGCTTTTTTGTTTTTTTTTTTTTTTTTAATTTTTTTTAAAAAAGTTTATTCTATGGCAATCTGTAAAAAAGAAAGACCTGATGAGTAAATATTTGCTTAAGGCATATAGCAGAGCAGCTCACTAACTTTCTAACAAGTTTAACATGGATATTTGTCCATTTTCCAAGAATAGGTTAACCAATACACCCACTGTGAAACGCTACGGTATATACACACCCCAACTACTACATACATATACAGGACATCGAAACAAAAATGTTTACAGTTCAGTACTATAAGCCTTATCCACACCTCACCGGGCCTGGGGGAGGTTCCAAGTTCTGCGTTTGGAACAGATGAAAGAAATGGCAAAACACAGGGGCAGAAGGGGGGAGAGGGGGTCAAAACTTCACCTTCTGCAGAAACTTTCTCTTGTTAGAATAATTTGCAAGTGAGTTATTCTGGATTCAAAGGAAGGATGCTTTGCTTTCCTGTCAAGCCTAAAATTTATAATATTCCCACTTGGGAACAGTATAGAGGTGGGGTTGGTTTTGTTTGATTTTTAAATGGGCCACCCTTTCCGGAGCCTGGATTTCTGCAGCTCAAAGCTCTTGCAGAAGAGGCTTTTCCTCTCCCTCCTGCAGCGCGGCTCGAAGGCAGCGCGGGGACGTCGTACCCTGAAACCACCGAGCCACTGCTGGCCTGGAGCGAGCAGGGGTGAGGTGTGAATAGGGCCTGCGGAACTCTCTGGAATGTCTGTACTACACCGGGCTGAAGGGAACCATGCGCAACAACCGGCTACACTGAGGACGCAGGAATTCACGAGGGAGTCATGCCAAGTACGAGGCGAGTACATGTATCGGATAAACACCAAATCAGTCTATCGCTGAATGAGGGTACTTTCAGCAACACCCTTGGAACCACAGCCACTTAAGGATCAGGTCATGCAAATATAATTTGGGCACATCAGGAAGCAGAAATATAAGTTCTTCCACCTTTCAAGCAGGTGGTATTTAATCGGGACACTAGGGGACTTCACATGCATTTCAATACAAACGGGGTACAAATGTTGCCTTAGAACAATATTCTACCAGGTGATGGAGAGAAGAGTGGGGACAAAGCAATCACATACTGTATCTTAAATACACAGCTGAGCCATTATATATTACCATTTTTCTATACTTATTTTTCATGTTTCCAATAATATAACTAAATATTGACTGATTACAACATTCCTCCTTTCAAGTACTGGTGTGACCAACAGTCTCACAGGTAAAGTATTGATTCCCAGTACTACCTGAGGATTTATTATTGTACTTTTTGAAAAGCCCTTGATGCAAGCTTAACAAAACATAAAATAGAAATAACTCCCCCCACCCCCCATTCACCAACTTACTCACTGAAGGAAAAGAGCTACCCCTACAGACAGACTTGCAAAAATAAATATGGAGTGGAGAGAGACTTCTGTGAGACACTCCATAGCCATCTCTGCGCTGAGAGGGGTGGGTAAGCGCTGGTGCCCTAGAAAGCCTTTAAAAAATGCGAAGAACTGCTCAGTAACGCTCTGCAGATCAGCCGTCACGCGTCAGTTCCCCTCACTACAGCTTCCCGGAGCGAGTTAACTCCTGCCCCCTGCCCCGTGACACCAGCAAAGACACCTTTGCTGTTATTGTTTAAGCTATTGATAATTTGGTACTAACGAGGAACAGCCCTGACTGGGACTTGGCACAGCGCCGCCCTCCAGTCACAGTTGTACCCATGCACCCAAATCCTTATTTACAAGCACTTGACAGGACTGGAGCCCCGGAATGGCCGAGCGGCACGGGGAAGACACAGGGTGGCAGGGGACAGACCCGCCATTTGCGTGTCCCCAGCGTCAGGACAGGGACAGCCCCGGCTGCAGGGGCCAGAGAGTCACCCTCTCGCACCCCCCTGCCCGGGAACTACTGAAGAGCGTATCTTCAAGCCAAACTAAAGCCAGTATTTTATATCTTTGCTTTAAAAAAAGCAGAACACGCGAACGCTTGCATCATAAGCCAACTGAGACCGTCACCGACCACCATGTCTCCCGTGGAACTTCTCATGTCTGAGGGAGCTGCCACAGCATTAATTGCTCCGGATTCATTGAAATGCTTTCCTGTGTGTGGCCTGCAACGCCTCCCAGCACCTCCCCTCCGCGGCCGGGCAGGAACCCGCTGTTCCTTACGGAGCCGAGGGAGAGCGAAACTGCCTTTTACATTCCAAATGAGGAGGTTTCAGAACTGGTCCTTGCGAGCGCCGGCTGCACAGCCCCAAATGCTGGTGGACGTGGTTTGGTTGAATTTCCCTTCCTGCTTCTCTCCCTCCCCTCAACCTCTCCTAACCCAGAATAGAAAAGTAAAAACAGTTTTACAAAGGATGGTGCAATGGCAATAGGCGTATGTGCAAGTAGAGTGCAACAAAAGTCAATGAGGAGATACACGTCTTAAAATAAAAAAAAAAAAGAAAGGAAAAAAAAAAAAAAAATGAAGAGCTTGACATGTTGGGATACCCTGAGCAAACGCAGAAGCCTGTTTCTATCAACATGTGAAACAATAAGCTCTGTAAGAACAGTTATGCCAATATTAAATAGACCAATACCACAGGCGCTGCCCACAACTCAGTCTGTCATGATGAAGCAAGTTAAAAAAAAAAAAAAAACACCAACAAAAACCAAAACAAAAACCCCAACCACAAACACCCCGCCCCCAACGCCCTCCCTTCCAAAAAGTTTACATTCTTCAGGTATGTGGGTTTTCTTTTTCTTTGTTTGGGAACTCATCATAGAAGTCATGTATTTGGTTACAACACTTGGAGAGTACAAGCAAGTTTCACCTGTGCCTAGTTTTTCTGAAACAAAAGAAAAAGAACTGGCTTTTTTAAAAAAGGCTAAAAACAACAATGTGTTGTAATTCTATTATTTAGTTTTTTTTAAAAAAAAAGAAGAAAAAAAAAAAGAAAAACAGACTATTTGGCATTTTCTCTGCTTACTCCTGAATATTTTAAGGCCCTGAGATTAGAATATTATGTTCTTGGGACCACAGGGCTAGATAAAACCCTAGTGCATCAATTCTCTCTTTAAGCCCTAACCAAAGTTCTGGCCTTTCAACCTAAAGATCTGCCCCCGCCGAGACAAGGCTCACGCGCCGCAATGAGCTCGCTTTCAGAGAGGCTTATTACAAACCCATCCCGTCATCGGTGTTTCCCGCAGGGTCGATCTTGCTGGCACGTCCATCAGTGAAAACACACCCTGTAACAGAGATAAGCTCCCGCCGTGAGGAAAGTGAACATGCAGATATTCACTAGAAATGGCTTCCAAGTTGTCATCATGTTCTCATCCTCCTCTTCCGAGCTTTCTGACTTCATCGACTCTTCTTTGTGGGGTGAGAGACGCGGGTTTTCACCAACAGTTCTCCTCCGAATTTCAGTGTCTTGACTAGTGCTTGAGGACAAAGAAATAGATGTTCAGTATTGGATTCTCCTCCACCACCGCACACCACAGACAAACCTGGAAATCTCTTGCTATCGGGAGCTGCAGCAGACAGCAAACCAAAGCCTATCACTAATTATTACCGTTGTGATTATTAAACGACAGGTTTAGAACACTGCTTGTCATCAAAAGCCATGCTTGGGAGTATTTTGTGCCCTTTTAAGACTAAGCTGACGGTTTTAAACAGCACCTACCCCCATTGGTTATCACAGATCTGCCACCCGCACCGCGACCAGCAGTGAAGTAGCACAACTCAAAGCTACATCCAGGTCAGGAGAACATCCAGGTTCTGAAATCGAGCACCCGCCCAAAAAGTCAAGAGAACGACAGAACTGTGGTCACTTGTGCAGCCCTGGCTTAGAGAGAGCGGCAATATGCACTGCGGTAGCTTTTAACGATGGGACTGACCATCTCTTCACCCTTCATACTCTTAACCTGGTCTGGTTTCTAGATACCCCCTGTTGGCAGTGTACAGTTCTGACACCCAAGGAGCTTCTTCAATGAGCAGGAACTTTTCTGTCTACCGTACAACTTCCAGCTGAGTTCAGAAAGCAGAGCGTCCCCGTGCTGCGAGAACCAGCAGGGAGATGCTTTGCAGGGGGACTTCCTCGCGATCTGCTGCCAGCTTAAATACAGAACTCAGGAATCTTCCGTCCCAGAACTACAATATTTGGGCAGGAAAATAGATGTGCTTAACATTTCTGCTTCTTCTTGCCTCCCCTCTGCCAGCAGTGTCTATTTCCCACCTCTCCGGTTCCTCCAGCCTCACGCTGTCCCACATCCTCTCCCATCAGACCTCTCCTCTGCTCTCCAGTCCCTCCCGCTCCTGACAAACAGATTCACTTTCCCCCCCATCCCAGACCCAAGGACAAGAGGGATGAAGGGATGAAGAAGGCCTGATCCTGCAGCACCAGTACTGGCAGGAGTGAGGGAGCTCAGGATTCCCATCCTGGCGTTTCCTAGTACAGCCCAAACATCGCGTAAGGTGGGATGTAACTTTAGCAGAGTAAAACACAGACGTCAAGTCCCCGCCAGCCTCTGCAATCAATGAAGGTGGGCAGTTCCAGAGCATGACTCAACTCCAGCCTCAGACAAGTGACTGTAATAGATTAAATTAATTGAGTCTCTGAGCTCTTTAGTTCTGGACATGTCTCATGTTCATCTAAGCTACACTGTGCAAAGTACTTCCAGGAAATCATTTATTCACCAAGAAATTCAGATTTATACAGCTAACGAGAAGACCCAAGACACCAGCTTTAAATCCATCCTCTTCATTAGGCACGGAAAGCATGAGCTGGCATCTCACAACCCAGGCAGATACTCTGGTAATGGAACCATATTGTCACAGAGGTAAGAAAGAAGGAGGTGCCACCATTGCAACAGTCCCTTTTGTAGCTAAGCTTCCATTTGTGTCCATTCCTATTTCCAAGATTTTTCTTTTTAGTAAAGACATTTGGAATTTGAGTATTTCACTTCCAGAATCTGCCCTGATGAATTAAGAAAAATCCTGATCAAAGTGTTGTTTCCCGTTGAGCAGGGAAACACTTCCATTTATCTCCTTGCCTCCAGCAGAATCTGGAGGGAGAAAACAGGTTCAGCTCCTGGTCTTGGCCTCTGCTCTGCCACGTGAAATTAGAGGGGGTTTATTTTGAAGACAGATTATTGGAAACACTTCTCGCTGATCTCCAGTTCCCAGAGTCACACACTCCCCGCCGGGTTCAGCCAAATAAAACACACCCAGTCTGCCAGCTGCATCTCTTGGAAAGGCTCTAGGAGTTCTGCAGACAATACTAAAACCTGGTATTTTATTCCAGTATTCCTATGGGAAGCTGAATATATCGTTACGAGACCATCTAGTGGGGGAACATTAAACTTTCCCTTGACAATCCCTGGTGGGTATAGGATTTTTTAATTTTGATTTTTTTTGTTCTATGTGGCATTCGGTTGTTCTGAGTAAAACTAGTGAACCTGCAGGACGCCAGCAACACCAAGGTGTGTGGATTTCAACCAGTTCCACGCCACTGTGATACATCAGGAGTGACATCTAGTGGTTACGCAGGCAGGAACCTCGGCTTCTCTGCTCTTGTACCGCTCGTGTACACAGCATCTCTGCACATTTATTAGTCCTTACTATGTAGGTTAAATGACAGGCAGAAAAGTTCTCTTTTCATGAGCCCCCTCTATGCCATTCATCAAAAGCAGCTTTGCTTGCAACCAATTTCACATTTCTAAGTATGGCTAAGGCTACTCAGCCTAGTTTTCAGCTCTGTGACTGATACTGCTTCTAAGTGAAAGAGCTCCTCTGTAACTTAACATATACTGCATGTACATCAAGATGAAACCACCTCATTATGCTGTCGCTTTTACTCTTGCTCCAGCAGGATCCAATAAGAGGCCCTGGCTTGTGCCTGAAGTTAAAAGAACATGAGCATAAGAGCTTTACTGAAAAGGTTTCGGGTTGGAACTATTATTACGCTAATTGATCAAGGTCTGTTCAGCCCTTCTCTATGAAGTGCCGTTGATGAGGAAATGCTCTGTAACCTCTCAAAGCCATGAGCCAATGGGACGGTCTTCTTGGGATAGTGAGAAAAGCAGGAAACTAAACGAATTACCTGTCTGTGATCAGTGGTCCGGATGAATGAGCTCTGCCGTCTGGAACCGTCTCTTCCACAGCGCTGACTGAACATCTCACCTCTTCCTCTACTCCTTGATGCTTCGGAAAGAATTCCGCGTGGTCATGCATCCTTCCGTTGTGCATTTCTGAGGTTCGCTTTGGTGGTCTGGGAGGTGGTGGGGTATGTTCAGGTGGAGGGTCCAGGTCTTCATTGGAGAGCTCTTTCCATTGCTCCTTCAGGAAGGAAAAGCCCTGTTAAGCTTTTCTCTGTTTCTTTTATGTAGGCGACTATAACTTTTAACTTTAACATGGCAGGGTCTTTATACTCCACCTTTTAACTTATTCTTAGAATGGCCGTTTATTTATATTGAAAAAAAGGAAAAAATAAAAAGACACAAGAATTCCAAACCTGAGCTACATCTAGCACACAGAAGACCCCCATGATAAATGCAGGAAATTTTAATCTATGTCTGGAAAATGTAAACAGCACAAACCAGAATCTGTGTTGCTCGAGTTCTGCAACTTATAGGACATAATCCTAATACTTAAACTTCTGGCATATTAGAAAAAGTTTATCATCTGAAATGAAAGACGAGGCCAATGCAGCCAGTCTACACCCCAGTGACAGGGCTGAAAAGCACACAAGGCCACCTCTTATACTGCAGCTACTTTTTTGAAGGCTCTTATATACAACACTTTAGGTCACGACAGATCATTAAGCACTGTATTTAAGAACCCCATGCTGTAAAAACGTATGGAAGCTGAAGCGAGCACGAGATTTAAAGTCTCTTTCTATCCTGCTCATCGCCCACACTTGCTGCAGTCGAGCGGAGCTGAGCTCCCTGCCTCAGGCCGCGCAGTCACTCGTACTCACTTGCACCGAGGCATCTCCCATAATGAATTTTGCCCCTTCAATAACAGCTAAGTAGGAGAAACGGAGCTGATCTGCCGTCTGTATAAGTCCCATTCGGTACTTCCTCATCTCTAGGAGAACCTGTTTAACGTCCACAGAAGAAGGATCTTTCCGTTTGTCCATCTGAAGATAAAAATTTGAAAGATGCTTTATGCTCTGGTGAGATTCAATACGAGTCAGTTTGTAGTGTGGCCTTCAGACCACCCTCTGTATTACAGAATTAATAAACTAATAAAAAACTGGTATCAGCAGCTATTTACTGGGTCTCTAAAGAGATAGACAGAGGAAAACACACTGGGTCTCCAACACATTGTACATTTTTGTCTTTCCTGTTTTCAGAATCTAATTAGGGATGGGGGAAAGGACATTTTAACCTAGGCCTGACTTCTGTGCATTAGTTGCTCTCACAGAGTGACAAAATAAAGCCAAGGGAACTCCAGTTTTATCTTAAAGTTGGGACAAAGTTGACTCTATAAAAGGATAATTCACACTATTACTTAAACGACATCTAGGGTTTTTTTTTGCTTAACTATGAGGTCAAAGCCTAGCTTTGCAAATCACTCTAAAAACTACAGACTTTCCTTCTCCAGACTCAAAATGGCCAGTTAAGAATGAGAGCTGCCTTGGAATACACTCCCAAACCAGAATATGAGTAAGATAATGGGAAATGGCGTGCAACAATACTCCACAGAACATACCACAGCTCTTTGCAAGCCTACGACAAATCATTCCTCAAAATAACTCTACAGAAATAGCGTATCATCTGGAAGAAGTCGTTCTTACCAGTAGGAGACACGTATCAACCAAACAAAACGTCCCCGATCTCCCGATGCCTGCGCTGCAGTGCACCACCACGGGCCCGTGCTCAGGGCTGAGGGAGCCAGACTCTCGCACTTTGAACAGGAAATTGAGGAATGAAGCGGGTGACTCTGGGACGCCGAAGTCAGGCCACGTAGTATAATGAAAGTGCAGAATCTCTCTAGTTTCCTGTGTCTGTAAAAAGAGTATTTAGGAAGTCTCTTAGCTTGGATACAGGGGTCAGAAGTATTCAAAGCGCAGCTGCCTACAACAATGTTCTGATCAGCAAATACAGTTCCTCATTCATTTTCCTGGCAAACAGTCACTTACAAATTTAGACATACAGCTTCAGACGTCAGACATTTTTACCTTTAGGTCACTTTCAAACTTGTGCCTTTGGAAGAATTTTAGCTACTTCCTTTGAAAAATAACTCTTGAGTTACATGGAATGGAGGCACGTGCCTGCTCAGGCTCCACTGCTTCCACAGCATCTTTAGAACAGCCAACAAATTCAAACGACAAAGTTGCCCCAGTCTGATGGAGCTTTTATAGCTGCACAGCTAAGAAACTGATTACAAATCATTATCTCTTGTTGTGAAGGTCTCCATGTTGAGCAAAGGAAATTGGATAAGTAAATATACTTATTTATACCATGGTTGGGTTTTTTCAGTACAGTTCAAATGCTTATATTGCCACAAGACAGCTGGCTCTGCTGCCTGCCAGCTCCTAATGGCAGAATATCATTTGAAGATTTCTCAAAATGAAATACGTCAAATTACAGAAGCCTTTACACTTTCTGCAGACAAAACCCTTTCACTATCACAGCTGTTCTTCACAGGTTTGTTCCCAACCTGAAAACTTTCTTCCAAGACTCCTAAGCCACCGGTGCTCACATCCCCCGAGAATACCCACCTACAGCCACCAAACCCGCCTGTGGCAGACCTCACAAATCAGACATCACAGTTCAGACCCACCACAAACTACTACTTCTTACTCAGGCACAATTTAGTGAAATTCCTGTCTGCTGTCTCATGCTTCCTGGCAGGATGAAGCATGCAAGATGCTAAAGCTGAGCAGAGGAGTAACTGTGTCCCCCACCAGGACAGAAGGGAACTCAGGCTGGCACCTCACACCATTCACACCTGGCTCAGCTCCATCGAGGACCTCAGACATTATCATCAGTGACGTGCACCCAGTGAAAGTTAATGGTGCTCCCCCTCAGCCAGTCTCCCCAGGGAGCTTTCTAATACAGCGCAGTGCTAAAGAAGAGAGCAAGCATGGGAAACAGCATGTACACTTATTTTGGTGTTAAGCAAAAGGAGGGAAAAAAATAATAAAACCCCCTATTTCTCTTAAAGCTTGTGGCCTGATCCTTGTACCAGCTCCATACAGCTCACTGCCAGACCAGCTAAACCAGCTCCTGCTTTCTGGTGAAAGCCATCAATGCAAAATGTGAAGATTTAAGCCAAAACCTAAAAATAAACCTTAGAACAAGACACAGGCAAACAGGTAGCCTAAGCGACAGGAAGAGCAATTATTTCATCTATAACACAAAAGCACTAGGACATCTGCTAAGTGTTTTTATAAAGGGTTCTCTGAAAGGTAGTGACAATCTAACCCTCTCACGCAGTGCACAGCTGAGACATGAAAACGACTGTAAGTTTCCCCAGATACATTTCATAAATATTTAAGAGTTTCATTTCCCTAACACACAAACTAGAGGCTGAAGAACAATCTCACACAGAATTACCAATTCCAGAACAAAATCTGCTATAATTCTGACCATCTTTTTCAAGACCCCGTTGATAAGGTGAATCTCACCTCAGAGAGAGTGAAGAATCTGATCAGTACTAGTTTCGGTACTTACTGTAAGGTTTTCCAATTCTAGTTGTCGTACTGTGTAATATGATTTTATATCTTCAGATATCAATGTTAGTTTCAAGTTTGTGTCTTCAAAAAACATCTCTCTCTCCTCTTTCCGTGGCCAGTACTGTGCACACTTTATCTAAAATAAAATAGGAGACATTTATATGTCATTTATGTTTGTGTAAAAGCCAAGGAAAAAACATCCTTAAATGCATTTTCTTATGAGACAATTTCTTCATCTACTTTTATTATAAGGAAGGCCAATTTTAGTGTGAAGAATATCAGCCTTCCTTTATGTTGCAGAACCACGTCTTCACTGAATCTTTTGTACGAGTCAAATCATTTTGACCCTGACTGAACTCATGAAAATACCTAGGACTTGTTTAGGTAGAGCTCTCTTTCTCCTACACGTAAGCTGAAAGAGCGTGAAGCCATGAAATCTAATCAAAACCACCAAAGCCATTATTTATTTCAGCTTGTGTTGGAACAAACAACCAACCCAAAAAATCAAGTAACTGTCTAATTATAAAAGCTGTCACAACACTCTGCCAAAATCTCAATTTTAGTCTATTCTGCATTGTATTTATTACCCTCGTGTCAAATATTTAAATTTCAAAAGAAGAAATAGATGTTAACAAGAGCAGAACGTACTGTGAAAAAGTATTATGAATTCCACGAATAAGCAACATAGAGAGAATTATAACATTGCTAATTTGCAAGTGTAACATCAGATGAGATTTCGGGTTACTCTATTCACTCACCACAAAAATAAAAATAGCAGTGAGATCATTTTGATTTTACATGGCACAGTTTAAAGGTAAAGTGCCAAACAAAAAAACCCTGCCTTCAGCAAACACTCCCATTACCTACTTCTGACTGAATTTCAAATTTCTCAGTGAGGTTTCCCAGAGAGTTTAGTTGTGCAAAGCGCCAGGACCTTAAATGAGTCAACCAAATAGAGAAGTAGCACAGTTTGCAGTGTGCAGGGAAAAACTGAAACTAAAGCAACTCATCAGCAACAGGAATAGGAAAGTGTGTAACCACCTTTCTGACAATTAAATGTAAGGATATTGTGATTGGGAGAACTGGTGGCTACTTCTGCCACCGAGCACTGCTCCACTGGAATGGGGTTGTGACCACCATTTGCCCACAACTAAACATGCAGTAAGAACGGACGGCTGGGCATGGCTAATGCCTCTTTTATTAAAGGGCAAATAATATGGCTTTAAAGTTGAAGTGGAAGAACGATGAAAAAGAAACAGCATTCTCAAGACCCTTCAGCATTTTATTTATAGGCAGACTAACACTAGTATTGCTTAGATTAATTCTAGTTTTTATTCAAAATACATCCTCTAGTTTATCTGGGTGTAGAATGCAGTTATAATTCTCTGCACTTTGGGTTTGGGTTTTTTTTCTGTTCATTTTCAAGAGACAGCAACTGGCTTTGTGTCTGATTTCTCCACCAAATGTGTCTGCAAACAATATTTTGTTGTGCTGCACTGTAGGTCCCCCACTGCTGTTTGTGGAGAAGCGTAAGGAGCCTGCCCTAAGGGATCACAACAATTCTTTTTGTTCAAAACTATTGGCAGTGCGGAGAATGAGCGGGAATGGCTAGAAAGGAAGAAAGTACTGAAAAATATGGTTACTGCAACTCTTTTGAAGATTAAATTTCACTTGCACTAAGAAAAAAAGCAAAACACTCAAAAATCGAGACTGCAGTTTATTAAAACACAACTCATTGCACAAGAATCTTCCTGGTTATTGGGAATTCTTTCCTGATTATGCAAAAGCAGGTACCACCCAGTTATCACTGGTGGATACCCAACATACCCGCTGTCCCTCCTCCAAAGTGTCTTTGTACTGACTGCACTGTATCAGTCAGCTTTAAACTGTGCATTTCTATCAGTCTTCAAAATTGCTGTTGTCTCAAATTTGTGCAGCTGCCAAGTCCACTCTAAGGATGGCAGCCATGGAGCGAGCACAGGGGCAGAACTCTGACCCACGGATGAAAACCACGCCTGGTGGTTCCTGTCATCTCCACCATCACAGAGGCTGAGGCATTTCCTTACCAAGACAGCAGCTATTCCACGTGTCAGAGGAACCACAATTTTTTATCCGTCTGAAGGTAAATTATTTCAAATAATCCACGTTGTTTGATTAACTATTGTTTCCCTTCATCTTCTGCCTGTACTGTCTAATGTAAACTTCCTAAAAGGCCTGGACAGACACTGCGCATGTCCCAGCAAGTAAAGCACCAGCTCAGCAGCCGGTTCCACAGCACCCAGAAGATCATTGCTTGGGACAGACCCCAGAAGTACCTTCAGCAGTGCCCCCCTTCTCCTCATACCTCTAACATATTTTGTAAAATAATGACACTGATGGAGTCTGGTGCCTAGGTGGTACATTTAATAATCAGAGCTGTTATTGCATGATAGAAATTTGGAGTCAAAGCGCCTCCATAACGACTTCAAAACCATTTCGTAATGCTTGTGAATCAACACTTGGTGTAAATGACCTTCAAGAGGTGCAATCTGTGACATTGAAAAGCACTCCATTCAGAGAGCTAGGTTAGCAGTAGAGACCAAATATTCATTGGTGTGGAGAGTCATATTGTGTTCATGCCTTATTTCAGCAAATTCAGAAGAAATCAAGTCCTACAATTACAAAGGGAATAATTTTCTGACTGCACTGAGACTGGTTCACTGGATATTTAATTCTAGATATAATTTCTTAGATAAAATTACTGATGGCTGTCATCAGTCCCCATTTTTTGGGTTGGTTGGTTTGTTTTCTGGTGTGTTTTTTTTTTTTTTAAAAAAAAGAAAAAACATAAACCTGCAAAGGAACACATAGCTAGAACTGGGTAAGTACTTACGGATCCCTTTTCCATCACTCTGTTCAACATGACAACACCACGGCTTTTCTGTTCCCAAACCATCTCCCAAAAGTGACCACAAGTATTTGGCAAAGGTCCCTGCACAGACAGAATCCCCAGAAATAAGCATTATTTTCTGTTAATGTCAGTTTAACGTTTCCCAGTAAAAGTTACTGCACTAGGCAATAAATTTAGACAAGTAACAAGCAACTTCTCATTTCAAACTGTAAAAAAGCGCTGTGATACAGTTTTAAGTTCCATTTTAACACTATGAATTTACCCATAAAAGCACGGTTAACCTTCCCCCCCGAAACATAACAGGAAGACAGAACTAGTCTCATTTGCGAGAAGAGAACTGGGAGTGAAAAATGCTGAGAACTTTCTTAGGAAAGGTATACATATGGGGAAATAAAACCTCATTGACTAAGAACAGAATTAACATCTATGTTGAACTATTCCGTAATACATCACTTATTCATAATACTTGAAAACTACTAAACTGAATGGGCAAACAATTGAAAGACTGAAACAATGCCAGATCAGTAATAAGTTCTATCATTTTCCAGAATCTTCATGAATCTGCTTTGGGACTGAACAAAAGAATAACTCCTTTTAAAGACTATTATCTACTCACAAAGTAGATTTCCTTATAACTTGTTGTCTGTGCTATGTTCCTTTTCTATTTTCTACTCCAAAACCATTGCTCCGATTTTTGGGCAACACAGACCAACATAATTGTGCCTCTCGTATTTGCTATCTATCACTTTGCTCAAACAAAACAGCAGCCCAGGGTCCTCAGAAAGAATGACTGGATTTAAATAAAGCCCATCAAATCCATTAAATTCTGAATCAGAACAGATGACTAGTACTAGTTAGCTGCAAGTTTGACTATTCCACATATCAGTTCAACCCTGTGATCAACCTCCCCTGTCGTGAATAACTGGAATAAGAGCTGTGTGCACAGAATCAGTCATATTGAACACTGACCACTTCTTCCTTAGATTTATCTTTATTCTCTAGAAACAGGAAGGAAGAGCTGCCGCTTGAAAATATTAATCCCAGTCTACCTTTATCTAAAGTGTGGGAGGAAGGGGTAAAAAAAGAAAGTCAAGATTAGAGACCAGGACAGTCTCCAGGGAACCAAACATTTAAGACAAACAAGAATTCTGGCACAGTTGCTAGTTCTCAGAATAAGACAACAGGGAATCTGAGTATTTTTAAATTTGTTATATAGATAGGTGTGAAAAATAGCCACTTCCCTCCTGCCTCCCATATTCCCATCACTAAAGTCTGTATTCACAGCTTTCCTTTCACATTAAAGGTAGAAGCATTAGCGTTGCCCAACTTAGACCTTTTGCAAGCCGTGTTATTAGGAGATACATTATTTGTAAACACTACAATGACAACAATGACATCACTTTCAGAAGGATGTTTAACAAAAAATACCTGGTGGAGCATACAACTTACTTGAAAGAGAAGATCAGGTGTAAGACATTCCCAAATATGTTTTAGTTAACGTCTGCCCCTCTCACCATAACACATAAGTACCTGTTATACGAAGTGACCAAAATACTCTACAAAAAGTCAGCCAGTGCTGACAGAAAGCAGGAAGAAATATAGTGTTTCTATAAAATTGTTCTATGTGTATGTTTATAAAACACACAAATGTTTATACACACTTAACTAGCTTTACAATAAAGAAAACAAACATAATAGGTTAAAGAAAAACAACTCCAATCACCATATGGCTTTTATTATCCACTGCCAGCAATTACCTGGGTAAGGATGTAGCTCCTTTGGGCTTCTTCCATTTTTATCAAACTAGCATTGATATAGTCATTGTCACCTTGGTTTAGCTTAATTCGACTGTGATCAACTGCAGCATAATTAGAAAACACTGGTTAATGTATATGCAACATAGCACAACCCATGCACAACTTCATCAGATGGTAGGATCATAAAAGCTGAATCCTCCTGAAGAATGGAAAGAGCTTAATGGCAGGGAGCGCAGAGGTGTTCAGGGGCGCTTGTAACTCTGGAAATACAACAGAGGTACTACAAGAACTGCACTACGGCGACCACAAGCTGCCCTCCCTCTTCCAAGAACACATTGCAAGCATGGAAGTATTTGTATCTGAAGTAATCCCAACAGTAATTTGCAAACCAGATCACACTGACCTATTTGTACAGTTATCGAGTTACTGTTTTTAAATAAATCTAATTACACAACTGTTTATCTTTTGCAGCTTAAACATTCAAACTCAACTTGTTCAAGGTTGTTAAAGGTTTGCCTGAACATATATTGGACAAACAGAACAGAGATTCTTATTCTTCTGATAGACATTTAGCTACTGTTTCCAACCCAACCACACCTTAATGTATGAAAAAACGATCAAAATTCAAGCATTACAGCAAATGTAATTTCACTGCTCTTTTGTTAGTCTCAGCTTGCTCCACTTAGGATTAAAAAAACAAATCACCAACAAAGAAACAAACTTTGCAAAAAAAAGCAAAACGGCTTGGAAGCAGTATTATCTAAAGGCAAAAAAGAACCACTTGTTACTCCCAACCCCAAGTACTAGAACTGCTCAGTAAAGCAATCCTTGTGCAACATTATTGTTCCATTATTGTCAGTTGCCCCAACAACTTCAGTAACTTTTAACCACTAAGTATAATTTTCCAATAGACAAAAATATTGTTGTCTTTGAACAGAAGATAAACTTTTTCCCAGTGACCTGTAGAAATGTTACATTTAAAGCAGGTGGCAGCACCAAACCCTTCAAGGGGGAAAGAAGTCCCAGGACAGGCACTGACATTCAGCGCAGAGGAGGCAGTTTAGTGAACCAGCTGTGCACTTTCTTTAGTGTCTGATACATCAGGTATTATTTGCAAACCATTTCACTAGTCCCGTAGTTCTCTGCACAGCCAGAAGTGCAGCATGCCCAGCACCAGAGTCTGAAAGTTACTGTCTGTACATGGGAGGGTGGAAGGAAAGACAGGCTACAGCACCAAATGGAGCTGTGCCTTGTACAGAGGACACGTGCAAAGACGCACTTCCCACCAGAATTCACAATGATAATCAGTTCAGAACCACCACCTTTGCAAGCATCCTCTTTCCTCTGTTCTAATTAGTTCAGATTTATTTCTAGTAGCCATATGTTTTATGCAAGACTCTTCCCGTCTCCCAGTAGGGGCAGTTATGCTACACTGACTAGAAGGATGCTCTAGTAAGCATACTGCAGCAGAAAGGGTACTTGCAATTTTATCAATGCTACTTCAGCCACTGTTCTTCTCTAGCAAAAGAATTCAAAGGAAAGGCAAATTCCTTTCTTCAGATTTCTGCCAACAAATACAGAACACACTGTATGCTGCTTTAGTATAATCCTATGGATATAATGGCATCCTGTGACTTCTACCTCATAAACTTATCTATTTAACAAAAAGAATTGTCTTAGATGCATATCCGTCTAACAGAAACCTTGTTCTTACAAAGAACGTTTAGCTGTGAGAAGAAGTCATTAGAGGTCAACAGTCTATTACAAACAATGGAAAAGAAAGTGTACTTACAGGGGCTGACATCTCTGTACCTATTTCTATTTTTGTTTCTGGGATGTTTGGCCACTTTGCATGGAAAATCACTGGCTTCATGCCTGATGTCCTGAAACAAAAAAAAAATAAAAATAAAGTCTTAGATATGAATCCATCTAGTATCATCATACCATTGCTATTTTAAGACAAATACCCATTTGACTTCACATCTTCACATGTGGGAGTTCTGGACAGAAAGCACTTTGGGCTTCAACTTAAGAATTTAGTTTAAATTTATCAGAGTTCAACACTAACATTACTTGTGTGTTAAAATATTATTAGCTTACATAATAAAGTAGCAGAACATTTACCAGATGTTATGCCTTTACACTCCTGATGGAGCAGGGTTTCTGCTCCAAAGCACTTTCACATAAACGGCTTTGAGTAATTCTTTCCACTATCAATGACACCATCAGTTGTACTTCTAACTCAGCAGTAATTAGAAAATCTTCACTGTGATAGAAAAAAACCTTGTCTACCCGTCTTGGCATCAAACATGCACATGGAGTGGTGACTTGTCCAACATCACTTACACCTTTATCTTGAGTTATCAGCAAGATGTCACAAAGCTGCAGATGGCCAAAGATATTTGTATCCAATTCACATGCACAAATAAAACATGATATATCATCACAAGCATATAATTAGGGTTTCTTTCAGGTTTTTTCAGATGCATGTAATAGCTCAGCTGAGACAATTTCAAAAGCTTTAATAAAAAGAAATCTTCTGTCCTTGGACTTCAGTCCAGATTTGTAGAAACAGAACTTCACATCCTTAAAAATACTGCACAAATATGCAATTCTTAAAAATTATAGTACTAGGAACTTCAGGGTGAAGCTGCTAGATTTAACTGAAATCAATGAAAACTGAAAGAATGGATTTACTGTAAAACTGCTATTTCAATAGCATAATTAAGAAATCTTAAGAACACCATTGAGCACATACACGAAATGTGGCCCAGAGACCACTAAAAAAAAAAAAAATCATTAAAAACAAATTATTGAGCTAGATTCATTGCCTTTCACTGGATGAAATTAATTTTGTTAAATATAGTCAACCAAATGAAGCAGAGTTTAATACTGATTATCTCTCCAGATACAGATATACTTGAGCCTGGTGTTCATCCACATCCAGCGTGAGCAGAGAACAGGTTTCTGTGCATTTGGGGGGCTGCTTGTGACACACTGATCACTTGCACAGAAAGGCTGGATGCTCCTCTATTAATAGTTTCAAATTAGCTCACACTCTGGTTCAAATTGTGGTAGTTTCCCCACATCAGAGCAGGAGGATTTTATACCAGCTCAAAAATTTAATCCCTGAAATACAAGCACACTGAATTTCTGTTCCTCTCAGTTTTGCATAAAGAATCACGTACAACACTGAAGATTTATTATTTTTGTTTAAAGTGGGCTATCTACTGCAGCTTATTAGTTGTTCATCTTTTTCTACCCCATTATTCAGATATGTATCAATTTACACTGAATGCTGCACTTCAAGGCAAGAGTTCTGTTTTACATATACCTGCTCAAAATTAGTACAGTATTCTGAAATGGCTCCTGACGGAAATAAGCCCTGACATCAGCTGCTATCTTTTTATAACTTAACACATGGCTGCCAGTATTTCTGCTTATGAAGAATGCCGTCTGGAGAATATGATCTTGACTGCCACAGTCTTAATATCTCAAACATGAGGCAGCTAAAATGGATGTTTTCATAAATTCGTCCCTGACAATAAGTTGGTGACTTTGTATTTTGCAGGGGTTTATTTTTCTTCTGTACTGACTGCACAGGACTAACAAGAGACAAAAACAGGGAACTAGGAAAAATGGTTTTCTAGATCTGTAACCACATTTCCCACAGAGCCTACATGTTATTTTTTTGTGTTAAAAAAACCCAAAAAACCAACAAAAGACAACACAACCACCCCACCACTTAATATAAAAAAAAAAA
>JAOXNO010000005.1:8844250-8857856 GCA_028565335.1 Limnodromus scolopaceus
AAAAAAAAAAAAAACCAAACCCACCCCCCCACCCCCACTCCCCCTAAAATCCAGCAAAATCCAAACCAAACTAAAAGACCCTTAGGCTTTTTTGCTTTAAATATTGGGTTAAATTAGCAGCAGCGCTAATCTACACTGTTTCCTTTTGTGGCATTAACAAGTTTGAAAAGAACTGTCCTCTCTTTTTTAAAAGGAAACGGATGAAATGCTTCATGACAGATATGGAATGATACAAAAGCACACCAATATAAAAGTATTATACTTAAGCATATATGAGTATGTGTGCATACACACTACCCCCACCCTCAGAGAGTTCTACAGATTCAAATACCAATGTCACACATATTTCAGGATCTGAAACTTGTAATTTATTGTTCAGGGAATAGAGAGCTGCCTACTACCTTGCTACGAAATACTAGATCTTTTTAAAGAAGCTATGATGCCTAAAGGTACTGAAAGAATAAGGGAGTTCTAGGAGATGCCTATCTCCCATAGGCACAGAGAAAATGAAAAGAAAGAAGTTACCCATGTACCTTCCAGAAACACAGAGAATTTAAAAGCCTAATGTATTCTGAAGCATATTTCAACAAACGGGAAAAAAATTGGAGTGGGGTGGTAATAAAACGAGGCATGGCAACAGACAAGCTACTGCCTTTATGAAAATCCAACCAGTATATAGTGCTTCATTTCTGAATGTAATGAACACCAATAAAATAGAAAATCCTGGACAGCATGCCTGCCTGGACCTCAGCGGTCAAACCCATGTCTGAAAAGATGGGGCATACTCTTCTCAGCAATATGGGATAAAAGCGGTTTGGTTGGGGTTTTGGTTTGGGTTTTTGGGGGGGTGGCTATAGAAGTTGCTAGAACATCTAAAGTAACAACAACAAAAGAAATCTAAGATCACTTCCAGGATATGAAGTGGACTTTAGTGGAAATCTGGTGGCCTTCAGCAGAGATAATTACTGGAGGGAAACAACCTAGTGACAAGTTATATAAAATGGCCATGTTACAGGCTTTCTTTTCCATTCCTCAAAAACTTTGATTATTGGTTATTGCAAGGGTCACACAACTACTGGTGCTCACCGCTGTTAGGGCGGTTACAGAATATGTCAGTATTACAGGATCTCCAGTCCCACTCAAAGCACGCAATTATCATGCTATGAGGAACTTGAAGCCAGTGATGTCACTAGAACTGAAGTTAGTAGATGGACACAGTGATTGACAAAGTTACGAAACACCTTCTTGAATCACACTCACAGTCACACTGCAGAGATCCTGCCGTTTAAAAAGGAAGCTCGACATTTCATTTAAAAGGTCGTGCAATATAAAACTTTAAAGAGGAAGGGCTAGAACTGTAGTCAGTTTTCCAAAGTCAAATGCTTCTGGTTTTGAGCATGAGTCATTCCATGCCACTCATCTCCTGGTGGTTCAGTTCTGTGCCCTGTGCAAATACCCCCAAAAACTTCAGGGGTGGAAAGAGGAAGTCTGCTGAAGCACTCTTCTTCAAATGGAAATTTCTTGTTGCTGTTAATTTGCAGTAGTGACTGGAATAAGAAGTTCTTTAGTGCTTTATGGGAGAAGGTTGTTCTCAGTTGCATGAATGGGTTCCACTTGGTGTGACAGCATCACGTTTCCTGCCACAAAGGACACAGAATGGAAGGGCGGATGGCTGTCTTGTTCAGGAAAAAGGGATCAGTCCTATGAACACAGCCCAACTTTCCAAACTTACAGGTGTTCATCAGCAGGAGGTGCTTGTGGTGGCTCTCAGCCCCTTTTCCCAAAGCCTTCTGTACCAGGATGCCTGACCCTTTCTCCCTTTCCCCTACCAGAGACCTCACAGTAGTGAGTCACTCTGCAGCCCACAGCCCTCTCTTTCCATTCCCCTCAGCCTTCAGAAAATTACCCTCATTTCAGCCTCCTAACCTGTAACTACCCCGGAGTGCCAGATTTCTCAAATTCCCCCCTTTGCTCAGTAAATATTTTCTGCAAACTTCCCTACTTGCCCCAGCCTCTGGGACTCTGCATCTCACTGTGGTTGCCATACGTAAATCAGCACAGTAGCACATTTGGCTATACTTTCCCCATCTTGTTCAGATACTAACAGGAGACTAAGAGAGAATCTTCAAAAATCTTCAAATAAGAGTTAGGTAAGATGAGGTGAAGAGGCGATCATGACATCAGTCATTCGAGCACAATGCAATGTTGCATAGATTTGCATGTCAGTGTTTCCAGAAGAGAAACTGTACGTCCAGCCTCAAGGTCTCCACGTTCAGAGAGGCTCCTGGGGAACGTTGCAGCAGGCCTCAATCTGATCACACTATTTTATTACACCATAAACTCCGGAGTAGCTCAGACTAAGAGATAATGATATACTGTCATTTAACAGTTCTGTTCCTACGGGAAGCGGCAATTGCCAAGATCTTATCATGGGCTGCAGAAGTGCACAGTAATCTCTCTGCTGAGGCACTCGCACCAAGGAAAGCAATTCACAACAAGTATATAAAGACTTAAATAAAAAAAAGCAATTTCAGCGTAAGAGCTTAAAAAAAAAAAAAAAAAAAAAGAGGAATGTTTCCTCTTAAGCTGGCACTGAGAAAAATGATGCCACTGCTGTAAAAAGCGGAAGAGTGAAAAAAAAAGTTACAGTAAAGTCAAGTGAAAGCTGCTCTTTTCTGAAATGTCATCACAAGCTGATTTCAGAACGGAAACACCCCTACAAATACATGACATGGCAAAGACTCGTACAGAAGACCACAAGAAAAACAGGGATTCAAGAAAAAAAGGAATCCATAATAACCAGCTACTTTACACAAATGGGAAATGGTCTTCAGATTCAGTGTATACCGGAGCAAATTGAGTCATTGAGAAGCACTGAACTGACTCCTCAACAAAAGAGCTTCACTAAGATCTGAAGCATACATGGATCAACTGCTCATTCAACCCACTTGGACAACGCAGACTGCATTTCTTACGCTGTATTAAACTTTACATCAGGTTATTTGGACAGGGACAAGAAACGAGGATGTAACTTGTAGGTAACAAGAAAGTCAGCTAAAGATCAGACGAATGGACAATTGCATCAAATAATATTAATCTTAACTACAAGCTGCAGAATTTTAGCCAGATAAATGAAATAAATGTAGATTTTAATACCCTTAATAAAACATTTTACCTAGTCTCTCAGTTTTGCTTTCAAGTAAAATATGGTAGTAGTGATTTGCTTATTAATGTCCCTCAAAACAAGCCATGCTGAGCTTCTTCCTGAGGCCAAGTAGCAGGGGGACAGAGAGGGACAGTTTAAAGTTCAACAACACTATTACGTGAATTTAAAAAAATAAATAATAAATAAATAAATAAATAAAAAATCACACACTTGCAACATGGTTTTCCTAGAAAGCCCCTTGCTAATTCAGCGCTATGTGGGCAATCTGGAACAGGTTGTAGCAAGGCAGCGTAAGCAGAGTTTCTGACACCAGTCAGCTGGTCGCAGGCACGGAAATAACCCCCCAGGAGAATGTAAACTGGCCATGATTGTGTTATTAAATCATATCAGCACTTACGAAAACCTACTCATATTTTCTGGGTCCACATTTATTGCAACTAGCAAATATTATGGATTGTTTCTCACCACTGACTAGTTTCAACGTGCCTAACTGTAGAAATTTAACAATTATTAAAGTAAATCCTGCAGTACTTTATTGTACCCACTGTGTCATGGTAGATAACTGAACACTGTAAATACTCAGTTAAATACTTGCACCGGAACGGTCCTACAACTTGGGTATGTACTTCCAGAAGGGAGAAAGTCATAGACTTGTGTCATTTCCAAATCTTAATAGTATTATGTTTATTTTGCATGTTGTTAAAAAGAAGACATTGCTGTAGAATAAATCATTGCAGCTCTGCAGAACTCAGCTGTTCAGATTCTCCCATTGCTTCATTATGTGCAATGAGTGAAAACTGAGTTTTCAATTCTGATTTTTTTGAGGGTTGCAGCAGAGCCACGGCGATCAAAGATTCTCAACTCTAATATTAGGTTAAAGAATTACATGAGACTTCTCAAATTTCAGTAAGTTCAAAATACAGTTTGTCCTTGAAATTTATGACCCATAACAGAAGAAGTTCAGAGTAGCTGGCAGGAACACTCTACTTCTGCTGTTTTGTAGCCATGTACTCACTGCCAAAACAGGAAACAACTGAATGGAGGGTCAGCACAAGAAAACAACTCAAGTTCCCTTCTTCTTCATGTTCATCTCTATTTTTCCTCACAGATATTCAATCTGCTCCAGAAGCACATCTTAGACATTACTGGAAGGATATAGACTTTTCAGAAGATGAAATAGCTTTTTCTTGACAGCTGTTGTGCAAAAGAAAAGCTTTGCTATCTGTTTTATCAAACAAAGTCAGTGCCAGGAAATAAACCACAGTCTCATTAAAATGTCAAGAAGTTCTAACTCAGTTACTCTTCTCCTATAAGAAAAATAATCACGGAGATGAGATCCAGATCTTGATTTGCCCAAACATTAGAGGTCTCCAGATGGAGAGTTTTGGGTTAACCTCATCTCAAATAGACCTGTGCATCTGACAGCCCAGATATCTACATAAGTCCTAAAGGAATTTAGTCTGTGTAGCAAATCCAGACCTTAATTTGTTTGCAGTATGGGTTTTGTATGAGTTTAAAAATGTGTAATTCCTGGCCTGTAGCATATTCCAGGCTTCATAAACTGACAACTGTGGTTATAAACAGAGTCCTCCTTTCCTAGTTACCTAATATTTTCATTCTGACATCTCACAAGCCACCTAACAGCATTATAGCTTTTACAGAGCTACCACCACATAAAAAAAAACCCAACCAACAATGAGGTAAAAGGGAGAGTGGGGAGGAAAAAAAGACAAAAACTTTAAGTACTAGAAGGTGAGGGAAGGATAAGAAAAGCTTCTTCTCACACCTTTTCACAGCAAAACCAGATCACCGTGCTGCATAACGAAGATATTTTCTAGAGTTTAGACAATCTGCCAACGACAAGTTGCAAACTGGAAGCAAACAAGACAAGAGATGTCCTTGGAACCACTGCAGGCAGTTTACAGTTTCTCAAGGGGATCTCTGACTTCATGCAACTGGAACCACGGAACGCCTTTTTATTTATATTCAGAATCCTCTACTATCTTTCAGAGATACTACATGCAGTGTTAACCTCAGTTAATGTTGAGAAAGCAAGACTGTACTATTGCCCCAAATTCTTGCATAATCCATTTAATCTTAAGAGAATTGAGCTTATCCAATTAAATAAATTAATACGATAATCGAATTGTTGATGCTTGCTTTTGAGTGCCACTTTTTCAGCAAGATTTACAATGGGATACAGCGAATTTCAAGCTATCTGCATCACCATCACTCCTTGCTCGCTGTTTCATCATTTGTAGAGGTACACTGTTCACTTTCATCGTTGTTCATCACTAATATGTTAAAGTTTTACTGTTTTTTTAAGAAGTTGGGTTTCCTTTCAGTTTTTGGTTTTTTAAGTCATCAAGCAGCTCCCCATACTTCTCCCCTCAATTCCCTCAAAATTATGCAAATATTTCCAAACACTTGCTAGACTTTCAAGTATTTCAATTCATGTACATAGCTCTCAGCAGCTCAGGTTAATATACCAATTTGAACATTGGTGTATTAACACCAATTAACATATATTGAAGTTCAGTATTAGAAGTTCTGTGTATAAACCCAGAAAGCCTGACCCATTTATAAGGCTCGGTCTTCTGCACAGAAAAAAACATCCAGCCTTTTTAAAAGGTTTGAGATAATCTTTTGTTTAAACAATTTCAAGGATTGTGCTAGAACAAGGGCAGAAGACTTCAGATGAAAGCTAATTAGCCTGGTTTGCACACTTAATAGCACTAGTAACAGCTGGCACTCATGTATGAATTTCCAACTTGTAAAAAAAATTAATATCTGTCTTATAGAAGTAATTTCTTCTGTAAAATTTAACAATAAAACTGAGATTAAAACTTCCTAACAGCTGTCTAACAGCAGCCAATTGACACTGTAACTCTCAGTAACCAGAGTCCTATTTGCTAAAAGATAGTAGAAGGCAATGCCATGTTGACATGGTTTAATCTGTAACAGTTTTATCCAAAAACCCTTTGGCAGAAGAGTTAAATATTTTTTTTTTATGTAGCAGGCATTTGATTAAGCTATGAAAACCCACTTCATCTTTATTTACAATCAGTAAAATAAAATCTAGATTTTGGTCTGAATTTAACCAGGTAATCTGATGGATTAAAATCCTTACAGAGCACATGCATGCTCTACATATCCACTTCTCATCAAGTTTTTAAGTGACTGGGCAACTAGAAGTACCTGCAAAATGATCATCAAGGCACTAGAAAATGTTTTGATTTGGTTAAATCTGCAGGAGTCAAGCAATTCTGATTGTCTTAGTATCTTGTCAAGGAGTACATGAGTTACATTAATCGAGTGAAGGAATACCTCATAAAAATACTTCTATAAAAGTTTTTGCACTTCAATGCAATAGAGCTCTAACATGGCCCTGCATTATTAATCTATGTAGTGCCTTAGCAGATGTTCTTGAAAAGAAAATTTTAAAGTAATCCATAGACACTACCAACATATTTAAATAATCACATCCCCTTTTCATTCTAAAACAATAATTCCACTCTAATTCGTAAATTTCATAAAGTTTTACATGCTGTTTTACATGCTGCAGAATTAAAACTAAGAAAAAAAATTCTTAAAATTAATTTCCCATTAAAAACAGAAGGAGCAGACACAAGAGAGAAAAAAAAAAAAAAAGTCTTGTTCATTTCTAAATCTTAACAGAAGAGAATCAAAGAGACAGAAGGAATAAAGTGATATATTATCCTGTAAGTTTTTCACTCTGTTTCAGGACCTGTCATCAGGTGGTGGTTCTTTACCTGTCACGATTGACATATGGATAGCCTGTTCTTGGAGCCCTGAAAACAGGTTATTCTACCAGGCACTGGCTAATTTATTTTCAGAAGAAAAGGTACTGAAATTAATGCAGGAAAACAATGAGAATTCTTGTTCTATATAAGCACAAACGAGTAGTGAACTTCATCACCGTTACAGGAATTACCCAGAATCATTCTTACTCAGTTTTAAATCTCACCTTTAAAAAAACCCACAACCTTCAAGAATAAGAAAAAAGGCTTTATTATTTTCAGTCATTTCAAGTGATGTCTAAAAAAAAAAAATAAATATCACTCATGCTTTGTTAATATCAGAAGTTTCACTTTGGGCAGAAATCAATATGCAGAAAGTGAATCAGTGGAGCCCGACTTCCTGTAAATTGATTTCAGCGCACTGAAACAAGCCCATTTAAAATCCTGAAGCAGAAGAACGTTCCTGTAAACGAACACAGGCACATTGTTCCATTTCATAACTTACCATCCTTGCCCTTCACACAGAAGACATGTGTGATTTCATCTGCACAGGTACATCCGAGCATGTGCTTTGGTGCAGAAACAAAAACTTGCTCATGATTACACTCCTACTTCCTGTCAGCTGTATGAAAACAGTAGTAGAGCAATGAAAATCATTACCAGGCCCTGTCTGAAGCTGTCTTTTCCCCCCTTTTCCAGGGGTTCTCTCTGAAAAACTGCCCCCTTAATTTTGATAAATACAACAGGAAGTCACCTGTGGTTTACAGGTTGTAGGTTTATTTGTTTGTTGGGGTGGGTTGAGTGTTTTTACGTCATGTCTTTCCTAATAGAACTAGTTGCTAGCTTCTTGTCATGTATTTAAGACTTACTCACAAGTGTTTTTTTTTTTCTTTTTTAAATAAATATATATATGAGATCCTTTAACTGGATTATTGTTTCAGAATTTAAACTTTGCCTGGAATCTGAATGACACCAATGAAGTATTTTAGATCCAAATGTTTACATCCAACACCCTGCAATCAGACCCACTTCCATCACTACCACCTCATCATGCAACGGATTCAAGATCTTAGCAGTTAAAAGCTGAACAGATCTTTACTGATTCTTATCTCCCATTTTTGACCCCATGGGCATGCTGCCCGCTAAAAATAATGTAAATTTTCCCAATATCTGGCATTTTTATTACTACTGTTTAAAAGGAACTTAAGAGGCTCCTAGCGTACTATCTATTGTACCAATATAGAAGGACAATATATAATCTGCCTAAAGAGAGACCCCAGGCAGTTGTTTAGTATTGGATCTACTATCACTATTTAAGGCCCTCTAAATCAGTTGTGCAGACTATTAACATGCTCATCTAATGAACTATGACAGGATTACTACAACTACCAAAGGACTCAGTACATGCAAACACAGAAAAAGTTCTGTGGTCTTGATGAGTAATATCACACTTTCCAAGTCTGAAAGCAAGCAGCCTTGTTTATTTGAGGAGCTGAAGTTTGAATCTTTCTACTAAGCCTTGATTAAGTTCTTTAAAAAGAGACTTCATTTTAGATTAAAACATATACTTCACATTCACTGAACTACAAACGAAACTCGACTGTGGTATTTGTGTCCTTTCACCTTTTCCTGGAAAGTATGTTGACTAAAAGCCAAACAAACAGCACAGCACTTTAGCTGCTTAATAGACAACCACACAGTCATTTCGCTCAGGGCAAACATTTTAAAGAAATGAAATAAGATTACAAATGTTAGATTTATTTTTTTTTAAAGAAATGCCAACATTTGTGCATTATCAGCAGCTTAAGCATACACCATTGCAGAACTACCATAACATTATTTCTAATTCTTTCGTAGATGACATGAGTCAAACACATCTAGGTTACAAACTGGAATCATAAGAGTGTTGGTCACGTCCAGCATTCCCTCTCTGCAGTGATATATGCTCACCAATAACATGCAGAACTTCTTAAAATAACAGAACTGACAAAGAGAAAAAGGCAGGCTACAATTCCCAAGTGATCTTAATTTTGTCAAGGTCATTTTCAAATTACAATGTCATATGTGAGATAGAGATCTAATTATCTAGCACACACCACAACTAGAAATTACCAGAGAAAAGCAAAGTCAGCATTAGAACAACATTTTAGCAAGGCACTGCTCAGAGTTTAAAAGATGCGGTTCCACCACACAGCACGTTTCCACAACATGGCCCATACACAGGTCACACAGTGACTTTCTGATGTATTTATGAAATTATCCGTGAAAGCATAACACAAATCACAGCTTCCAAAGCGTGATTCCCCAGACATTTCAATCGGAATGATACATGGATCACATTCCCTCCCCCCAGGGAAAGCAAATGTTGCCGTGAAGCCAGAGTGCAGAAGTCGACAGCACAGAGTATGAGCCCACTCCTAAACCGGAGGCCTGTGCTGGGAAAGGATCTCAAGGAAAACGCCAAGGTGTTTACACAGCAGTCCCAAGACACCAACCACAAATAAGCTGGGAACACAACCTAACCAACTAATTAGCTTTCCCTTTTCTCCCTAATTGAAACTAATTAGGTAGCATCCATGAAGTATGAGGGATTTTACTTAGCAGTAAGGCCGTGAAGTGGCCCTAAGGGACAGGTAAAGTATCTACAAAGCACACAGGACCTTAGCAACCCTTGTGATGTGGGTAACATTGCCATCTACTACAAAGTCATCATCCCTCCTAAATCTATCATTTTGCACACCCAGTAGGGATAAAAAAAAAATCATTTGCCAAGCTTTGGGGTATTTTCTAGTTCTAAGCCTCAAGGCAATCCTAACCAAGTCAGAGAAAGAAAAGTTGTTTTCTTAAACAGTCTCCTGTTGGCAAAGAGAAGAAATACAGAGCTTCTGATTTTCAGAGTTTGATTATGCACCCATACATTTAGCTGCAGAACAATTCGCTGGAAGGCACCTGATTCCCTGAATAAGATCACAAGGATTTTTAAGCTTGGATTCAACAAACAGGAATATTTTGTTTCAGTTTGTCCTACAGAACTATGTTTTGTTGTAGATGGATGATAGAAAAAAAACCATGTATCTCTCTCTCACTGTGCAATATCCACATTAAAGTGGTGGTCATCTAGTTAACAGTAATGAAGACCAAAGACTGTTTACAAATACTAGTTGAAAAGAGGAAACAGATAACCTCAGAAGTTGTGTTTTAGCAGGTGCTCAAAATGAATATTAAAAACTAGGTGGAACAAGAGATGCCTACATAGAGACAATTTAATCAAAAGCAAAAAATTCACCAATGTCAGAGAGGTCCTACAGCACTAGCTGTGCCTGAAAACAGAAAACTTGAATTTTTAAAGAGCTCCAGAGTTGTTCTCATATTTACTTATCAAGCTCTACAAATTCAACCACTTGACTTGGCACCTTAAAACACCTCCTAGAAACCACAGTCAATGCAATGAGTAATAGGGAAAGCAGGAGCCTTCATACACTCCGAGATTTATCACCAATTCATATTTGTTATGGTGTTTACACGGCATTAGAATTTGCATGCAAAGGGAAAAGACAGGCTATATGTAAGAATACGCACACACATAATCCTTTGCAAGTTCATCAGAGACTTAAAGCTATGAAAATATCCTTCTAGGTCTTACAAAGGAAAATATCACCCATTTGTTTCACAACACTCACTGCTATTGTCCTTTGGATGCCCTAATATCAGGTTTGTTGTTGTCACTGGCCTTACATTCCAAAAGAAACATTTATGTCAACTTGGACTGCTAAATCATTTAAGGGTTTCAATGAGAAAGGGAGGGGCCTTTATGCTAGACTAGCGATTTTGATCTACCCTATCTCTTCCAAATAGCCAGCTGTGCCCTCCCTCAAGAGGAGTGTAAAGGCACCAGTTAAGGAAGTCACCCACCGAAGACAGCCAGAAGACACCTCTTGGTTGCTATTATGGATGCTGCTTGTGTTCTCCAAGCAGATTAGTTTTCATCCACAATGCTCAAACTCATTAGGTTTCTAACTTAGGAGTCAATGTTTCTCACTACCATTTTAGGAATCCAACCACTTCGCTGTAATGCTCTTGGGTTGACAGCTGTGTTGGAACAACTATATATTTCTCCTTTCAGAAGGGAGGCTATTTCTCAGAGCAATTTTTTTAAGCTCTGGTAGGAATGCTTTTGTCTTCTCTGGTCCCCAGAGGCAAGGGAAGAAAGTTTTAGATTAGCTCCCCTACCCCATCATTACTGCTATAGAAAAAAGAATTGTCACTGGAAGTGGACATCGTTCAGAGTCATGGGAGCCAGGCCTGGAAGTCATGCGTTTCCTTTACATTTTTGGTGAGAAAGTCCTTCTAAATACAAAAGCATTTCTAGATTCATTTTCAGTGACCTATTATCCATGATGACACAAAACCAGAAACAAAAGTATTATTACATAGGAATCAGTATTTCTGGAGTTTGCCTTGTTTTTACTTTCTTGATTTGAGTTGGTCTGAAAGTCTGTTGCCATCATGAAACACAGAAATGAAAATAGGATTTTATGAACACATGATTAATTTGCAAGCAGCATCTTCTACACCCAACGCTGACTAGCACTAAACTCAGATCTTATCTACTGTAATTGAGAGGATAGAGTAAGCAAGCTATTGGTGTTAAGAGAAGCAAATGGGAATTAAAATAGTTTTTCTAAGACTTAATTCTTATCTCAAGTTAAACTAGATACATATGGCTTTGGCAAGTACAGTCAGTTAAAGCAGTTTTAGACACCAGCTTGCCATATGTTATGTTAAAATTAGACTGTTTTTTTTTTCTTAAAAAGCAACAAATTTATGCATGAAGTATGTCTATTCAGTACACACAGATTTTGAGGAATGCTTTTGGTCATCCAGTAATCTTTGCAGAAAGCACCAAATAAATCTTGTTAGAAAAAAGAATCTATTTCAGAATGTAATTTTGAAGGTAATCTTGACAATATCTCATAGAACTGTAAACACTTTACACAAAGTAACCTCCACCAGCGTTGCTTCCCATATTTTTATTAGTGCAGTTGTTTCATAGTCTGCAAAGGTACAGTTAATGGCAAGGATTTTTAATTTCAGGATAAAATTTATAGTAACTTTTACAGGATCTGTACAATGATCCTGTCTCAAGGATCAACAGAAAAGCATTTTGAATGCAAACAACAACATACAAGAAATTCTTATATAATGGAGAAAGGCAGCTTTCTCGGAGGGTAAGAAAAGGAGGAATATGTTTGCTAGACAGACTACATGTAAACAACTTCACAGAAAGCAATAATTATTTCATTCCAGGGCTCATGCCTCTTCCTCTGAGGAAGCTTTCAGTTTGAATTCATACAAGTCATAGACATGATTTTAGTGTAACACAGCCCAGATGCCACCTGAAGTGTTCTGCTGTTGCATATTCACATTGTTTGATTTAAAAAGTGATGGACTGGTTGCACCAAAAATGTGGGGGTTTGTACCTAGTTTGTCAGTGTGATAAATACACATTAATATAAAAGTAATAACATGGGTATCATTGAGAACTAGAGATATTATAAGCTGGCTAAAAATAGCAATTTGAATTCCTAGCTTAGTCAGCTTGGCAGAAACAGCTGTGTTCACTGTAACCTCTAATTAGTTTGCATATTATAAAAGTTCCAAAGGTTATTTCCCTCTCAGAAACCTACTAAATTAGCCTTCACAGCACAATACTGTTACCATATCAAATGAACAGCAACAGATTATCCAGACTTTAGAGACTTACCACTATTTTTTCTGTAATGTTTCATTTATAAAGCCATATATTCTTATTTGATAAGGTAAAGGCAATCTCCTCTCTATTTGCAGCATTCAGAAGAGCCTGTCTCAAAAGGAAAAGAAAAGGTCCAGTTCATAGCTGCTTGCTCATGAACATGTACTCCTTTTTTAAAGAGCTCTGAACTCTAGTTTCAGTAATCAATGCACAAAGTGTTCATGTAGCTCCTGTTATCTATTCAGCAGCAAAAGCATCAAACAGATTGACTTGAACACACTTCTCAAACACAACACACCAGAACTGCCATGAAGGTTTCTTGTGAGCCCTCTGTGTTTTAGAAATAGTGACCTGGAGGTTGGTATTTTGGAGGCTTGTTTGTCCAGACGATGGAAGAAAGGCATTAGAAATCAATGTATCTTTTTTACCCAAACTGTACATTTAATACTATGTCTTGGCCACACAACCCAAGTTTCTGCTACATCATCATCTTCTGAATACTTTACATTACACAGGTGAGACTTTCAAAATGCTGACTGTCCCACCAACAGTCAAAATATCATTGACTTTACACGGCAGAAGTAGCGGCAAGCCAATGTTGAACACACTTGAATATGAATTAATCGTCAGATTTTAATATTAAAACATAGGTGGCTCTACATGTACCAGATTCTTACTCTGCAGAAACAGATCCATCTGTGATGAAGAATGAAGATGAGGAGCAACATGCATGAGCACAGTGCGCTTAAAGTTGGCATTCACAAAATAAGTAATATTTAAGCCATCAGATTTTTTGGTTTATGTGTATTATGTCAGTTATTTTATTAGTATTTTCATAAACAGGAAAAGTAAGAGAATAATTTCTTAAGTATATATTTCTATTGGTGAAAGCATATTTTTAAATCTATGTTTTCTAGAGACAACTAT
>JAOXNO010000005.1:8857956-8911627 GCA_028565335.1 Limnodromus scolopaceus
AAGAGAATAATTTCTTAAGTATATATTTCTATTGGTGAAAGCATATTTTTAAATCTATGTTTTCTAGAGACAACTATGAAAAACTACTGAAACTTAAAAATCTGTGTTAAACCCTTAAAAGAACAAGCAAAACAATACCAGTAGATGTTTGATGTGAAAAAGAAAGGACTCAGTTCTAATACAGGTAAACTCTGTACATTACTTTGAAACACCAAGCAACTGCTCACGGTTTAAAGCAAGGTTTTCTTCTGTCAAGACTAAGGGGTTTCACTCTGTATAAATTATTTCATTCACATTGGGCACTCCAATAGTCCGAAAGCTAAATAAAACTTTCAAATATATTTGCAAATATTAAGGGAGTAAAGTCACATCATGACTATGATGTGACATATAGTCAGATCACGTCAGCATTATTTTTGTATTTAGAATACTATGGGACAGGCAACAGCCGTATTTCCAACCTTCTACTAATTCCATCAAAATTCTCAAAGTTATAAGCTTGTATGCAGAGGAAGTACTAAAACACACAAGAAAGGAAGTGGCAGGAATTGTTAAATAGGAAGTTGTGAACTCTGCATTACCTATTTGAAAAAAAAAAAGAAAAAAGAAAAAAGATATCTACATCTTATTTAGTGGTAAACTTCATTTCCTTGAAGATGTTTGTACCATACGTTGTTTTTTTACTGGCTTTCTCGAGATGCAATTTTTAAGTTAAAAATGTGAGAGGGATTACTAGGTTTATTTAGTACCAAGAAACCCTGTTCATTCAAAAGGATGAACCATATGTTATAACAGGTACCAGCTCCACAATGTGAGCGGGTTTCCCTCCTGCATTCTGTTTCTTCCCTACAAATTAGAGTGTAATACAAAATCCCAGCAAGTTGGAATCTAATTGCTTCACTCTGTTGGCCATTAGTAAGAACACAGGCAATGGAACTAAAGATTCATTCTGCCAAAGCACAGCCATTTCACTATTAACAAATCTTTTTACCATTTTTAACATACTGAGATTCAAGTTTAAAGCGAATGTACAATTAACAGGATTGCAGAAACCACGTTCATGCCTCTACGTGCAGGGAAAGGCCAAACTTGAGCTTTGCTCCTCCAGCAGAACCAGCAAATAGTCATGCTTTTTCAGTAGTTATGTTTTTCAGTATACTGCCTAAATCTGTATTAGGGAGCTTTAAATAGCTGCAACTGCTTAAATACTGTTCTCAGAAAGAAGTTACAAGTATTCGTTCTTAAACTAATTTCAAGTAGACTTTTGGACTGAAATTTGAAGAAACACACAGGATTACAAATTCACATGAACATCTTGTTTCAGTTGGGATCTCTTTAATGTGGCTGTTGCTGTTATAATCACAGATGCCTACTTCACTGTACTTATAATATTCAAATTTGGAAAGGAAAATTTTAGTGATGATTAAAAGCATACTGAATTCATTGAATGGTGCAACCTACAGGTTGCCAAGCTACTGCAATGCACACAAAAACCTGCTGAGAACAAACAGTACTGCTGAAAAGAGATGTTAGATAAAGAAGAATTAGGATACTCCTGTTTTCTCACATGATTGTCTATTATGCATTTAGGAAACCAACCTCAACTAAGCTAGTTTAATATTAAAGCTTACAGCTTTCTAGACTTGAGATGATCAGCTCACAATCTAGGGACTAAATACAGTTTTGGGGGTAAGTCAAACACTGATGCTATCTCGCCTACCCACACAAACACTTATTTACCTGACTATCTGACTGTCAGGTCATGTAAGGGCTGAACAGGCCACATGACAAAGGCATAAGCATGTTGGTTGATGGTGGGGATGGAACAGATTGTCGAGCCTTCACATGGCTCCAGGACAGAATGTCTGGGTACCTCTGCTCTACACCAAGTTTTAACACAAGATGTTGCACTTAAAGCTGAATGTTTATGCAACTACTTCCAGAGTAGTAAACTGTTCTAAGAAAAAAAAAAAAACGGGAAAAAAAATCAATACTTTTTTTGAAAGAGAAACTTAACCCTTAAATGCTGACAACAGAGACTGACATTCAGAGAAGTTAAACTACTTAGATCTGAGGTAGGTTTCTGAGCACTTTGCTTTACTAGCTGCCCTTCATACACAAATAATAACGCATATTAAGTCTTTAGTCACAGTGGAGATCGATACTGCATTTATTTATCATAAGCATAGTTTCTAGTGTGTGTTAGCATTTAGTTCTCACAGAAGAAAGGTGAGTAAGAGTATGTCTTCAGAAAAGACAATGTGTAAGAAAATCTACCTGTGACCAACAAGCCTGAGAACTTCCTGTGGAAAGAAACAACTCCTCCCTTCCTTAAACCAAAAGCAGCCATACCTTAAATGCTAACATTTATTCTATATTTAATTATTTCTCCAAGTTGTAAAGCAATACTTTAAGACACTGACACACCCAGTCCTGTGTTACTAGAGATTGTTTTAGCTATCATTGCAGTGAGAGAGCTCTCACCTCCAGCTGTGCAGGTCATCTTCTCCCCATCTGAAAGCAACTCAGAGTTTAAAAAGCAAATGCCAGTGTTAAAACAGGTACATCACATAATCAAGATAAGCTTTCACAGACATCCTAACGTAGGACAGATTATCACTCTGCACTCCAGTACATGAAAAACACTGCAAAACTCGACAAGCTAGGCCTTCAAAGGACTATTTGATGCTCCCCATGCTAATGAAACAGATTTGTGAGTGAAAGTAAGTTGCATGGATCAGATCAGATAAAAAAAATGTTTTGCCACTTCACGCACCTACTAATGCTGCTAGTTTAAAATAATTCACTGAGAACACCAATTGATTCAGCAAAGCCAAGCAGCTATCACAACTTCTATCTCTACAATGACCGCATCCTCTCTGGAAATGCACGATGACTCTCACGTCCCATACTCCCCTTCCCAGCCCAGACCCAGCGCTGCACCTACGGCACCACACCCCACAGCTCCTCCACACTCTTGCTCATCGTGTTCCACTTCCTCCCAGCCCCAGCCAGATATCAGTCTTGACTAAACACGCTTTACAATTTGGTGGCTCTCTCAAACCCTCATTTGCAGTCTTAGCACGGAAATAAAACAAAAACCACCATGTATAAAATGCAGTAACTTCCAAACGTCTTTAAAAAACCCCTTCACCCCTATCACATCTTTTTCCATTCCCCTGCTCTCCAGTGAAGGCTTCTGAGCATTGATCCACAAATAAAGGTTATTGACTATTGGAATCACACACAAGTGCCTCCTCTTACAGAAACAGGGCTAAGGGCAAAGCATTTTTACTAGAAGACTGGATTATTTTTCCCTAAGTATTCCAAGATAGAATTTTGCATGTAGAGCGATAGTTTTATATGGAGAACATATTGCTAGCGAAGACTTTAGTACAAGAAAACCCTAAATATATACACATTATTACATGAAAACAATAAATGCTTGAGTGCTTGCTCCTAACTAGGTAGAAATATTAACTTACTTAGCTACTCTTAAAAATATAATAAGCACATAAGAATTTTACCATCCAAAACCCCCACTTCATGTAGTAGAGAACTTAACAGATACCACAGTAAACAAGGAATTTCCTGCTGTCAGTCAGTCACAGAAAAGTAGCCTGTAGACTGGACTATATAAAGCAGTCAAGTAAAGCCCACCGTAACAGACTGGCTTCTAATGAAGGTTCTGGATGGTAAGCTTTACACAAATTATAAACAAGGAATCAATAGCAAATAAGGCCTAAGTCAGTAGTTTCCATGAACTCTTTCTGCTCTGCCTGCTTCTTGACAAGCTTTAAAAAGACTTGTAAGATTAGACCTCTCCACTAATGCTCCCATGTCGGCTAGTAAATCCAGCAACTTAGCAGCTGTAAAGATTTTACATATTTCCAACCTCCTGTTCCAGTCTTTCACCTCTACTGAAAACAAGATGAGTCTGATGGATAGCTCTAGAACCTGGGGATATCCCTCCAAAAAGGCCCTACTTCTGAGCACGCCTCCAGAAAAGCCAGCTGACCACCCCAGGGTTTGGAATCTCAGGCTGCTTAGACCCTGCCTTTCCCCAAGCCCAAACCACCCACGCTCACCACCCACCCATGCCCTCGCTGCTGCTCCCAGCCACAGCCAGACTGCTTTCAGAGTTTAGCTGTCCATTAATAGCTGTCAGCTATCAGAGTGAGTATTGTAGAAGAACTGAAAGCGATTGGTACCTAAAGGGAAATTATTAATGAGCCATCTATGTAATATTGCTCACAGGCAAATCAAACAACCAACCCTCCCAACTCAATATTGCACTTTTCAGTACACTACCAGTTCAACCACAGCTAATGTTGCAACAGGCAAGGATAAAAAGGATGTGTTTGTTGGTTTGCAACACAGGTTGTCCTCCACGTATTTACTATACTGGTTTTGAAACAGTACAAGGGTAGATCTGCTCTGGTCGTGAAACACTTCAGGCCAATTCTGAGAAGGTATCAATACCGGGAATGAAAACATTGTACAAGTTTAAACAAGATTCTTGTTCATGTCACCCTATAGACACTGTTGGGCACTGCGCAGTTCTAGGTAGCAACTGCGATTTAATGTGAAAATTCTCCCTTGCCAGAAGTCTGAGAGACAAGTGACAACGTTGCTTTCCAATTTAATTAAACTGTAAAGGGAATACACAAAAACTTTTTTTTTTTTTTTTTTTTACAGTTGGGTAGCTGTCCCTACCTCCATCATTTGCTGCTCAAAACTCTCCCCATTTTTCTTCAATTTCTGGAAATATTCAGAAAATTTCTAAAATGTGTGTATATGTATTTTGGCTGTTTAATAAGCTATGCAGTATTTTTCCAGTTCTTGCTCCAATGACCCACCCTCTCCTTCTTTCCCAAAGAAGTTCCTCTTACTAAAACCTCTTGCTCTTGTCTGAGTTCTGTTTTTCCAGCAGCCCCCATCTTTAGTCATTTATGCCTGCACAACGCAGAGCAAGGACGTACAATTCTACAAAAGGATGGCAGAGTTTTAGTCTTCCTTCAAGCACAGGAGAGTGGAAAAAACAGGCCCTACATAATATAATGGAATCGAGATCTTCTGAACCAGTATGGGTTATTTTTCCTGTCAGAAAAAGGAAGTATACTCTTCCTTAGTCAAAAATGCAGTTTTAAAATAGATTTAACATTTTATTTCCTGTGATCACATTAAAAGGTCACACTATTTATACTACTGTAACCTGTTACTGTGGGATTAGAAATGATATAAACAAGCAATTCTCATTCAAATGCGCAGAAGGGAAGAAGGTTATGAGAACATTCCTCTTTATGTGTAGACCACTTGTTCTTGTTCCAAATAAATATAAAGAATCTGAGAAACAGAGTGTCTTTTGTAGAACAGCTCACAGCACCAAGTACTTGATGAATCAAGCACTTCACAGAAGCAGCATAAAATTCTGGGAACTTGAGATACAAGAAAAAGCACCTGAAAGATCACAAATAGAACAACTACTTTAAGATCAAAATACTGCTATTTAGTAGCATTTTTAACAAGTAATCATTTCAGTCTAAAATGCATAGCGAGCTTTCTTCCTAGAGGGGAGAGTTTCCTTTTCTGCCTGCAGCAAGATCCGCATAGCTCCACACTCGCCACTGGTACAGTACGGAAGGTTTTCTATAATTGCATATACAGGCAGAATGCAAAACTTGCTTTGCTGTTGCTTTATTTCCTATTTCTACTTATGTAGAAACTGTTTTAACGTTCCTCTAAGTACAGGAAAAAGACTGTACCACACAATTCAATTCTGATTCAACAATCTCTAACAGTTGGTGGGACAAGTAGATCTTCCTCGGCATCGATCTCTTCACCCTCAGCACCGAAGCTGACTTTTTACCCCTCGGACCACATGTTCCCAGGGCACCCACAACAACCAAGAGCTGAGACAACTATGGAACTACTTAAAGGCCTGGACCCTAATACAGAAGGAAACTAAATGTCCTATATACAAAGTAGAAATCTAGTTTCAGTCCCTGGCAATGCAAACACGCCTCCGAACCAGGCCCTAATGTATCAGTATGCTACTTAAGCAAATCTAACATGAGATTAATGCTGGATTCAGCAGAAAGGTTTTTTTACATTTCTTTCATGTCTCTGCTTTCTTTCATGAAAGATATGTCCAACTAAGAAGCAGGATTGTCCAAATATTTTTTCATTCCAGAGGTTAACAAATCAGCAACTAAATAAGGTACTTGTTCAGTATCAGCGATACCAAAAAAAATTCTGCTTAAAAGCAAAGTATATTTTATCATACCAACAAGGACAGGTAGGGGACAGCAAGAAAGTATATGCTAAAAACAAAAGCCACTAGAAAAAAAAAAAAAAAAAGAAAAACCAAAACACACACACAATTTGGGAGGAATCACAACTGACTTAGTGTTGATGATAAATATTTTGAGTTTAAAAAATACTGAGAGTGTAGCTACCATGGTTAAAAAAAACCAGATCTCTCAAGTAAGCTGGCTGTATTTATGTAGCTTCCACAAGTACCAACTCACTAGTCCACTACTTACAAATGCAAAACCAATAACTTATGGAAATGATGTGTTTATCAGTCCATATTCTAAGATAAAGTATTGTGCAAGGTGAAAGCATATGGAAACAGAACCTACAGAACTAGAAATAAGAAAAAAAAAAAGAATTAAAAACCTTCCAGAAGTTTCATACTAAGCTAGCTCATTTTGCTTCCCAACAAGGAATCAGATTTTTCATTGGTGTTTTATGAACCTTTTTTCTTAAACACAGAAAGCACTACCCCAGTTTGAAAGTAGATCAGCTATCACTATTAGCAGAATCACATGAATTTCCAAGAATCACTTTTATCACTTTTTCTTAGTATAATATGACAGGCAAGCTGTTGAATCTTAGCTGTGTTTTGCGTGGGCGAGAGAAAAAGCACATCTAAATTCACAGGGTTTGGTAGAAAATGAATTGGCATTTGTACTACATGATCTACAAAGTGAACACACAAAGGCATTCTGATGCTGTATCATAGTGCCTCTCCCAGCCAAACCAGCAAGGGCATGTCTACTGGCACCAGAAAGATAAACAAAAAAAATGTTTCTTGTGCAAATCAACATGAAACAAGTTGACCAATGACTTAAAAAAAAAATAAAAAATCTCAATGGTAAGTGCTGTAAACATCAAAGCTTACAGATCAGATCGAGTTTATATTATTAATTGTGAACATTGCAGAGAATCTGTATCTACATTTTCATAAACTCGTTTCTTTTAGGAAGAAATGTACACATCCACTAGGGCTGCTTTGCTCTGACAGTGATGCTGCACACACTTTTGGAGAGGTGCAGATGCAAGCGTTCTAGTCTAATAGTTCTAGTCTAGTCTAAGATAAATTTAAATCTTTGTTATTTTAAAGATATAATTCTGTAAAATGTTTGAACACTGACAGCACTTCAGATCAGCACTGAAGATGATACAAAAACTTAGGCAATCTTCTAATGTTTGTCTCATATCTCAGTTTATGCCAGCCTTTTTCCAAATCAGTATTACAGAAACAAGCAACTTTAATATGAAATCTTTAATATGAAAACTTTAATATGAAATCCTACACTCTACTGAATATAAATCTCATTTTGCATATGGGGAGAAAGAAAAAAACTAGTTCATTTAGCTACAGGAAAACAAATTCAGTGGCATTATCTGGTGACTGAAACAACCCACCCAATGCTCACATGCACTGGAGTACAAGTGATAGCATGACTTTAGGCCTTTACCCCTTTTTATAGATTTTTTTCTTTCTTTTTTTGTAAACTCCTTCCTCCTCCATTTTCTTTTAATTAAAAGATATCCACTTTGAATGATACATGAATTCTTAATTTTAAGGAGTCAGTTAGTATCCTCAGATATTTAATGTGGCTAAACTCACAATCCAAATAGATTAAGTCATGCCAGTGACACTGATCTAAAACCTTAGAATTCATATGTTTACAAGAAAGTAGCAGTGATATTTCAGTGTAAACCACAGCTTAGAAAGTCTCAGCTAAAGAGATCCCTTGGAGAAAGTCCATTTACAAAACAAGTATTGCAAGAAAAGATTTCATTTTAATGTTTAGTTAACTATAGGATGAATCGTTAATTCAAACCTACCCAGAATATTTAGAAAGTCATTTTAGTTTCAAAAATACTTGGTCTACCTCTAACACATTTTATTCTCTGCTTCCAAGGGCTATTTCTATTTTAATTTAACATCATTTGGCATATGGCCAACACTGCATTCTCCTTAACTGTCAGTTTCCGTCTATATATGTACCCCTACAGCAGACAGAGAAAGAAAGAACAAGTAACATGCAAGAGAACACACTAAACCCATAAAAACCTTCTGAAAGTGCTCAGAAGCAGGTGTAGTACTGTCCACAGGTTATATAATTTCTAGATTTTTAGCAAATTATATCCCCTTAGCAGTAAACCATAACAGACTCCAGTTTTCAATGTTCTACTTACAGCAATGCTATCACAGAAGATTCACATGCAAGTACTTAGATTTTAAACTCTGAATAACAAGCATAACTAAGTCGCTCAGTAGCTCTATTCAATGGGACTTGCACAATCTCACATTTGCCATCAGTAGACACAATTAGTCTTGATCTGAAAAAGTAGCATAACTAACCAATGCAACGGAGTGCTCCGAAACAGTCTCAATAGCACAAAACATACTATCACTTGCAATTGAAAGTAAACTCTGGTTTTCACAGAGAGGATATTGACTTCACAAGCCACAGAGACTTTGCTACTTGATCATTAGCCTCTCCCACACGGGTATCAGGATTCTGTGGCTGTATAGCACTGAAAAACATAGAATATCTTTAGCTGTATTGAAGGAAGAAAGAGGCTCCCTGCAAGTATCAGTGCTAAACTAGCTTTCCATAACCAGAGCCAATTAAGCTAAGCCTCAAATGAATCAACATAGCATGAATTAAGAAGTGGCGAGGGCATGCATGCAGAGACCTGTATTTTCAAGCAGCAAGAACTGGCAGAATAAAACACAAAGATGCATTCATAATAAGTCATGCTCATGCCACAATTTATCTGCTGCAACAAAGTTAAAAGGTTTTTAGCACCAGAGCTAAAGAGTAACCCAAATGCTTATAGACTGCAGCAGCACAAGGTCTGAACTCTCACTGCAGCTTATAAACCAAAAACACTAGTAGAACTTCCTGTTCATTTACTTTAAATACACAACACAACCACACTATTATGTCTGCAGGGTCAACCATTTCACAGTTTACTTTCAACATTAAAATCTATCTACATATTCTACAAATATTTTTCCAGACAGTGAACACATAAAAAACTTCCCATGCCTTTTCTCTCTTGAGAGATATCCAAAATGTCCACCATAGTTTCTATCCTCCTCCCATAATCTAGCTTATTAACTTTCATAATTTGTAGTATTTTAGTTTAGCTTAGAGAGGTTTGGGGGGAAAAAAAAGTAACATTAATATTAAAGTACCCTCAAAAATTAATAAAGAAACTGAGAACAGTTATGTGTCTCTTACAGGTCTCAAAGCAAACTGTAACTACGCTTTCCAGAGCACACATGGCAGTATCAGTAGTGCTGTTTTTAGTATACTCACTTCTAAACTTATTTCAAAATCTAGACCATATCCAGTTTTTTCTTATTTTATATTCTACTGACTACAAAAATTAGAAAAGAGTGTACATTTTAGTCTAATTTTGCTACCTTCACACAGAAAACTCTGTATGAGCTGTCCCCATAGATGCTTCTGTAAAACCAAATGTCAGCTCTGCCTCCGCCCATACCGTATGGGATCCCCAGCTGAATGGTAGATCAGTAAATAACTCAGAGGTATCTTCACTGTTACTGATAAGCACATCAAAGTTAGTATCATTAGCCAACATACTTAAGTCAACATCTCGTTTATATAAACACAAGAAGCAACTCTACCTGTATTTGAGGGTTGTGTTTTTAAGATAATATCTGAGTCCATCACCATGTCTAAGAAGTTAGAAACTAAAACATCTCCTAAAATTCTGAAAGACTTCTGCATAGAAAATTACTATGAAAATCTGATATTGCACTGACCGCGAGCACATGAAAATTTAATGTTCCTTTTATATTCCAGACAAATATCTGTACCTTTTTCTCCCCTGCTCTAATAGCAAGCCTAAACTGTGCTTTTCCTAGCTTTGGGCTATTGCTTTTTTGTTGTGACATCTCCAGAGCAAATGCTTTTCATTCCTATCGATACTTCTAACAATATTTATGCAGGGTGCGTATCATTCACTTACCCTGAAGCATTTCTTTTCTGCTGTATCCTTAACCACAGTATCACATTGCAAAGTTCACATTTAATCTGCTGTCCATTTTCCTTTAACTTACCACTTCATTGAAAAGAACTTTAATTTGAATGGGCATTTCTTATGCTTAGAAGATAACTAATAAAATGAGACCCGATCTAAGTATGTTTCTCTACAATGCAAGCAATTGCCAGAACCAGACCAGTCCATTTTATCTACCGGGTCTGTGAACAACCCTTACAGGATCTCATGGCTCATAGTTGTAGCAAGTAAACCTAGATGAAAGGGACTGCACTGGGTATTTGGAAAAAAAAAACCAAAACAACGAAACCAAAACCAACAAAACCCAACAAAACACGGAGAACTTCATCAGTGTTCACCCTGTTTTGCCAAGCTACCACAGAGAATGTTTCCACTACACATGCAGTGCCCAAGACACAATTGTCACAAAATCACCTCCATAAGGTCTTCATTTTGAAATATTCTTGTCTTCAAAACATTGTGATTATTTACGCTTTAAAAAAAATATCTAAATTTTATTCTTTCACAACCCTACTATTATCATAGCTGAACACTGCTTCCCTTCGTCCAAAAAAAAAAAAAAAACCCAAAAAAAAACTACCTTGGACAATTTTAATCCTTCAAAGTCATATGGCACCTAGACAAGTCTCCTTGCAGCCATTCTTCGAATTAGCTTCACCTCCCTCTAGTATCCATAATTCCTCCCCTAGATGTCATGCAGTTTTGTATCTCTGGATAATAGATTTACCCAAGAAACAAGAGGAAGTGACTGTTAGTAAATTGCATTATGCTTCACTTGGAATACTGGTGAACATTTTTGGATTTTATCTAGGTATTATGATTGTAACTGCTAATAGATGCCTGTGGTAAAATTAACTTGGGGGGAGACCTTCTTCTGCACCAATAATATACACTATTCTACTTACTCCATTCTTCAGGCAAAGATTGGTATTTGTAGGAAAACTGCACTGTTAATGTCACAGGCCAGACATCAAAAGCATAGATTATAGAGAAGTACATTGTTCTTCCAGATGTACATGATCTGCCAAGATGTCATTTTCAACAGCTGACATTTAAAAGCAGGATGCAGTTGAGAAACTGGGTTACATGACATAGATGCACATACTTACTAATCAATCTTAGGAAAAAAACCCAACAAGCAAAAACCCCACCTCTCATGCTTGTCAATAGTTGGATGCAAATCAAAGAATCACTTTAGTCTTTTTCTTTTCTTTTTTTTTTTTTTGAGTTGAATTTTAGTCCTCAATCAAACCTCGTGCTGTGCTATAGTCTGAGCAGCCTACTGAGTCACAGCATTCAAAGAAAGCAGGACAAAAATATCACTGAATGCTGAGCCCACATTGAAAATATGCCACAGTCCTCATTCTCCTTATACATTTCAGTTCTGTAATTAAACTGTACCCATAGAAATATACTGCCTCCATTACGGAGCTATATTACTCAAAATAATTTCCTGAGCACTAAACCCGCAACACACCAAATTGTCCTGAACAGTTTAGCAAAACTGTAACGTCATACATATATGCACATGACTTTCAACTGATACAGTTACCAAGCACTGAAACTCTGCAGGAAACTAAATACTCTCAGCAAAAAATGGACCTTCTGAAAAGCACGCTGAAAATTTCGTGCTTATTCTCTAATTGCCAAACTACTGGAGATGTTCCTTCTGCAAGGTACTACTTCTAAAATTCGCCTGCTGTAATTCTGAAACTGGAGTTCATTTATTTCACTTTAATAAAACTCCACTCCTTCTTTTAAATGTGTACTGCCAGAGAAATTCATAGTGAAAGGGAAACAAAACTTAACTTCTATACTGTAAATATAAATTTAAAACTCATTAGTATGTACAACATACCAGCTTAAACATTCAAATGGATTTTACAGTAATGCTGCCTGATCTGACTGAACACACCTGCCCAACCATTCACGTACTTTATCTTCTCTTAAACTTCATTTTGGATAAATGCATAAAGAACTTTTTAAAGAGAAAAGCTCTAATTTCTGTTGCTTGTATGCATGAAGTTGGATCCAGTCAGCACATATTCTTACAAGCTTTCTCATTTGCCACACAGGCTTTTTTAAAATGTCAATAAAAATCTAGATGTAGTAAATGAAATAATGAAAAATAGTACCAGATAACTGCACAACTATTACTAACATACTGTTTTCAGGCTCTGTTCTATTATTAAGGTGGCTGAAAAGCTAGGTGCATGCAATGCTGCCCATCACTGTTTTTCTGGAAAAAAAAAAAAAAAAAGACGAATACGATACTTAGATTTACTCCCACAAGGTTAGGAAGGGGGCAGTTTTAAAAGGTTATTGAGAATTTATGTCCATGCTTAGCTCCAGGCGGCACCCGGGGCGAGAAGCGGAGGGTGGCCGAGGGATCCGGCGGAGGAGCCGCCGCCCCCCCCTCAAGGCTCGTTGCGGGGGTGCTGCCCCGCTCCTGCCCCGGGCAGACCCGCCGAGGCCCCGGAGGCAGCAGGAGGCCCCCGCCCACGCCAGTCCCGAGGAGAAGGAGGTGAGGGGCTTTGCCCCGAGGGGGAAAGGCGCTTCCTCGTGGAGGGGAGAAGAGCGGGGCCTCTCTCTGCCCCCTCAGCGAAAGGGGAAGGAGGGCAGAGCAGGGCGGCGGGCCAGCCCGCGGCTCGCTGCGGGAGGGAAGCGGGGAAGGGAAAGCTCCGAGGCAGCGTGCGGAGGCCAGCGCTGCCCCCGCAGGGCCCTCAGCACGCCGCAGGGGTGGGGGCAGAAGCAAGCGGCAGCAGAGAGGCTGAGGGAAGGGGCGCTCCCCCTCCTCAGCGCCGGGGCTGGGGGCAGAGCCGGGCCGGCCGGCCGCCCCTCACCTGGTAGATGGCGGCCCAGCTGGCGGCCTGGTCGAGCCGGTGGAACTCCTTCTCGATCTCCATGGTGGGGACGCCGCGCCAGGCCTGGCCGCCCCCCCCCAGCGCCTCTCGCCTCTCACCGCCCGCCGCTCCGGCAGCTCCGGCTCCAGCCGCTCCCGAGGCCGCCCGCACTGCTCTGCCTGTCACCCCTCCCTTCTCCCCGCCGGAACTACGCAGCCCGCCCCGGCGACGCGACGTCCGGGGCGGCCCGCGGGGGCCTGAGGGGCGGCGGGAGGAGGGGGCGCGCGGGAGGCGCGCGGCGCCAACAGTCGGCTAACGGTCGTGGAGGGCGCGAGCGCCCTGTGGTGGGGCTGTGAGGGGCCCGCGGCCCGCCCGCCTCCGGCAGGGGAGGCAGCGCCTTCCTCCCTCCCCGGGGTGCTGCCGTCCCCTCGGCCCCCTGAGGCGACAGCCCGGCAGAGAGTTGGGGACGGGGCGGGCTGGGGTGCCTCCTCCCCCTCAGTGCCTGCGCCGCCGTCCCGTCCCGGGGCCACACTGACAGGTAGGGCGGCCTCGGCAGGGCTGAGGGGCCGCAGGTTGGAGGTAGCAGCGGGGAGTCCCGGCTTGTGCTTGACAACGGGATCTGGGGAAAAAGCAGACGGAGCCATTAGATACAGCCCTGCGGGCTCCAGGCCGGTGTCTTCTGCTCTCAGAGCCGTGAGGGAGTGCTTGAAGCGTGTTTTCAAGCACTTCTTCTATGGCAAGAGGGTCAAAAATTTAAAAAAATTTTCATGTGTCCATCATGGTGGTCTGGCAGTAGGGGCCCGATCTGGCAATGCAGGGTACTTGGATATATGAGCATGTGCTCACTTCAGAGATGGGCAGGACAATTGTGTTTTCTGTCGCTGTAGGCAGAAGATGGAGACTATATTTTTCTCTCATACACAGTCTGCAGAATGAAATGTATTTCTGGCAGTTGTCCCATACCCTTTGATTTAAAGGAAGGTGTGGTGTGACAAGCTCCAAATGGAGTTTGGTCATCTGTCCTCGGCTCTTGGGTTACTACTCTGAAATGGCCATTGCTATCAAGGTGCTATAGTCCTAGCCCAGGAGGTAAACATTTGTTATGCTCTCCCACCCTTCCCGTAAGGCAATGCCGAATGAAGTTTTAGCATACATATCTTATTAGAGAGCCAATGTCTTTCTTCCTGAGCTTCAAGAGCAGACGTTCCAAACATACGGACATAGTTATCCCATGTATAATGCTAGAGCACACTTTGTTTCCAAAGTGAGGAATCTTACTCCCCATATCAGCCAGCTTCTGTTTGTTAGATTACAGTTTCTCAGGCTTTTAGAGCATACACTGCTTCTGAAGACTGGTGCAGGCTTGGTGTACCTGGTGTCCCTGCAGCATGAACACTGACCCAGAATAAGGTTGTGAGAGTGGGTTTGTAGGATCAACAGTTTTCATGAGTGAATTTGGTTGTAAATACCCTAAGCCTAGCATGGATTGAAGGCAGCGGGAGTGGTAGAGTTCTCGACAGGCAAGATGTATCAATGTCACGGAAGATCGAAGTTGTTCATAGCTTAGCGGCAGCCCTTGCACCACTTAGCTTTTCCTGCGAGATGAAGCTTTTCCATTGCCATTCCTAATCATTGTACTGTGCAGTTTTTGGAAGAGGGTCCCTTTCAGCGTCAGCTCCAGAATGCCACCCTGTTTGAGCCTCACTTATTAGGCTACTTAAGTGCAAATGGATGCTCTCCGAGAGGAGAAGACTAGTCAGAGATGTGAGCTGAGGGATGCAGAATTTTGGTGGAGGGTTAGTAGTAACACCCACAGTAAACACAAGCTGTGGAAAGCATCTTAATATGATGAACAACTTAACCTAGGTAAACAATGAAGCATTATTCTCTGGTCAGCTGCTGTGTGTCACATAGAGGCATTAGCACATGGTATTAAGATTTTTTTGCCTTTCTTACTGCATGGGCTTTCTCTTGACCTGAATTTGGAACTAGGCAGATGCAGTATTAGTCCCATGAATGAAAGGGTTTCCACCTATTGAGACCTGCTTCCGTATTTCTAAAAGCAATGGATGGGAAACTGCATCTTCTCTCCCAACCTGGCTGCTCTGAACTGGTATCCTTATCTTGAGTCCAGGTGGTGAATTTTTAACCTATTGGACATGGGGACATAAATACAAGTTTAACTGCTTTCCCCATTCCCTGTTATTTCAGGGCCATGAATTATGAACATATGTGGGGAGTCTTGCTGTGTGTCAGTGATTCCATACTGTTGTGGTTTAACCCCAGCTAGCAGCTAGAACCATATAGCTGCTCACTCAATCCCCCCATTTTGAATGGGGGAGAGAATCAGAAAAGTAAAAGTGAGGAAAAAGTCACACATGCAAGCAAAACAAAGCAGAACAAGGAATTTATTCGCTACTTCCCGTTGGCAGGCAGATGTTCAGCCATCTCCAGGAAAATAGGGCTCCATCACACGTAACAGTTACTTGGAAGACAAATGCCATCACTCTGAGAGTCCCCCCCCTTCCTCCTTCTTCCCACTGGCTGTATAAGCTGAGCATGACGCCACAGGGTATGGAACAGCCCTTTGGTCAGTTGGGGTCAGCCGTCCCAGCTGTGTGTCCTCCCAAATTCCCGTGCACCCCCAGCCTACTCACCGGTGGGCTGATATGAGGAGCAGAAAAGGCTTTGACTGTCTAAAACCACCAGGCACTACCCAAACTATTGCTCATCCCGAATCCAAAACACAGCACCATACCAGCTGCCAGTAAAGAAGTTAATTCTATTCCAGCTGAAACCACGACACATACTGAGAAATGAGTCCTTATAATGTCACCAAAGAGCAGTCCCTATGGATGGTCATTTTTCATGCAGGCATAAACCTGATCCTACCTAGAAGAGGTCAAAGCTTGTGATGCTACAGCTAAATGCAACTGAATTACTGTAGTGCATAAGCATTTTATAAAGGCAGATAGCATGGGCTCTTTTATGCTTATGTCAACTGAATGGGCACAATAAATAAAATCAGTACAAGTTCTTCAGTCAATGATTCATCAGCAATATATTCTGCTAAGTATGTTCTGTTGTCACAGAAATAATTGCCTTGAATGACAAAAAACTCATATATTGCCCTGAACAAATTGCTATTCAGCTGAAGATTTCAGAGCAACCAAGAAAAGAAGAGATTATAAAAATTACCAGTGTATCTTACATTTCTTCATAAGTCTCTGTCTATCACAGTTGAAATATGTGTGGCCAGTAACATTTTAAAATGTGCCAGTCTGGTTCAATGAATCATTTTATTAAATAACTGGAAATTTTGGAGTGGATAGACCACATTATAAATATTTGCTTTTACCTATATAAGCGTATATAAAAGAAGTAAACAATTTGGAGCAACAATACATATTGTTACTCCTATTTCAGAAGAGCACAGCTGATTGCTGTATAAGCTATTGAATTCTTTTGGCTTTGTTTTTACGTACAATTTCAGCAATAGTACATGCAATGACACACATAGCTAAAAACCTCAGATCCTTATAATACGCAGTTAGATACTAGCTTATGTCAAATAATAAGCTTCATCTCTTTGGCATCTTGTGGTGCTACAGCAATGTAAAGGGCATAGAGGCCATCAAGTGCATTCTGAAGGTGAGAATTCTGGAATTCCTCCTGCAGAGCAGGGGAGAGCACCCCACCTTTTCCTTTGAAGCAGTTGTAAGAGTTTGTAGGAATTTTTATTTGTCCCCTAATATACACTAGACTCTAGCTACCCACAAAACAATGTGAAACAGCCTGGCCTTGTGTTTAAAAATGAACATTAGCAGAACAATGAAACTAACTCTATTATTTTTAAATCATGTAAAACCCATAAAATGACTTATTCGGTCTAATCATGTTAGAGTATTTAATTTGCTTTTCTGCTAACAATATTCAGCATTTTGAGATGACCTAGTTTAAAATAGCCAATGTCATAAATCTCCATTAAAGTGTCTGCAAATATGATTCATGTTGTTCCTTCACTGTTTGATTTTTGAATGCAACTTGATAGTTACATTAAGCCAGTTCTAGCAGGCTGCATCTCCAGTGTACGGGTGGGAAGCTTGTCATTCACATTCAACACACTTAATGCTATTGCACTGAACATATTTGTATCTCTATATAGCAGAATATAATTTTGTGTGATACAGAGTTTAGACTTGGATCCTCTAGTATGTCCTTTTGGTGTTATGTTTTAGCCATTCCTTGTTTTCTCTTTTGCTGTAGTTAAGTATAGTTACTGTAGAAACTTCAGTTCTGTCTTGATTTTCCTCTCACTAATACTGCAACATCACACAAGGCTCTAACAGTTCAGATGTTATACCTTGGGTACTCTGAAGTACCTGTAAGTTCATGAGCAAAATCCAGTGTGATTGGACATTGTCATATGGTGTAAATAGACTGTTACGTTTCTGATTTTGTTCTGATGTTAGCATCGGTTTTACTGTGATAAAATTATTCTTGATTTATATTACTGGTATATTCTAACTTGGTATCATTTCTGTGGTAAAAATGTACATTAGCTTGTAATTTTTTAATACTAAGGTTATGTACCTAAATTAATACTCAGGCTCATCTAACTTTAAAGCTCCCTGAAGAGGTAAGCACTTCAGAACAGAACTTAAAAAAGATAGCATGCTTAGTGGAGACTCAGGATTAGAGACTACAATAAAAAGTAGCAGAAATAGCAAACTATTAAATATTTTAGTTAATATATTTATGAGAGGCTTAGGCATCTAAGTCAAGGGTTCAGGAAAGTGTGTATCTCCAAATTCACAGATCTGGGCCGCCTTCATAAGTGAGATGCACAAACCAGATCGCTTTTTGTTTATAGAAAGAGAAAAAATGTTGTAATGAGCATTGAGTTAAGGGCAAAATTACTATAGCCCAAGTCTTAGGCAAATCATCAGAAAGGACAGTCAGATTCTGGTCCTGTTGATGGTGCATGTCTGTACAAAACAGTTTCACAAATGTAAGGGAGGCTGGAAGATCTCCACATCAGACTCAGTGACCTCATGGTTAGGGCACTGCTGGGATGTAAAGGATGTGTTTCCCTTAGGCAGAGGCAAGAGTTGAACACAGGTCTGCCACATCCCGGTGGCAGAGAGATCTAACCGCTGAGGTATTAGTTGGAAGGTGATTCCCATCCACAGCTTCTTTCTTTGTTTTCAGAATGTGGTTGTCTGGTGCTTTGAGTATGTCTTCAGGACCAGGTTTCTCAAGGAATGTAAAATGTAGAGAGCCTATTTGTGAGCTGGGGCCTTAGACTAAAGAGAAATCCTGATTTATGCAATTATGTCAAAACTTAGGGGATTTTGTGCATGGTAAGAGTTCAGGTAGAGAATTTTAGACTCAAAGTTTTAGGCTGGTGACCTAAGGGACCTTGGTATCTAGCAAAGGATTGATATTGTACTAGGCACTGCACAAGGACACTGTAATAGGATGCTGGTGTCAGAAACCATTTGCAATTTATCAGAGAAGATTAAATGAAATGACTTGGCTATTGTGACTTGGACAGTGGTAGAATCAGAGTGTTGAGCTTCAGTCTGGCTTGTAACCCTGTGTCTTCTCTATCCTTCTCAAATCAAAGGGATTATTTCCTTGTGTCTGGTTTTCCTGATGCCTGTCTCATGCCAAGATAAAAGAACAAGCTCCCTCCCCCTCTACTCTGCCCAGGTGAGGCCACCTCTGGGGTACTGTGTCCAATTCTGGGCTCCCCAGTTCAAGAAAGACAAGGAACTCCTGGAGAGAGTCCAGTGGAGGACTATGAAGATGATGAAGGGACTGGAACAAAACAAAGACTTCATGGAAGAAGAGCACAGATGTGGAGAATGATGGTGTGTGGGTTTACATGCATCAGATGCCCAATCCTACAGAGAGATTCAGCATCTTCATGGGTGGCTGGGAAAGGGGGCGAGCATGGAAGTGCCCTGGTTTGCTAGACCCTTTGTTGCCTAATCAGTTAGAGAGCAGTTGCACGCATCAGGGCTTGGTTTCACTTTGGTTGGTGTGTAGAGATGGCCTCATGGGGACCTTTACAGGAACTAGGCAGTTTTACAGGAACTGGGCAGTTTTACAGGATGATTGGGACCAACCCGACATAGGAATTCTGCTGGGTCAGGAACAAAAGAAGCTACAGAGTGGAAATGAGGATGAGTAATAGTGATGAAAAGGAGATGCAAGTAGAGAAAAAAAAATATTTGTGATGGCACATTAAAGATCAAAACTGGATTTAAAAGCAATGCTGATTTCCCGAGAAGCAGAGTCACGTTCTCCCAGTGCGGGCCAGGGAAGTGACGTCAGGCTTGAGTTAACGTTTTGGATGGCGCCATCTCCCGGGAAGTGCTGTCCCTCCCACGGCTCGCACCGGGGTTTTCAGAGCTGGGGAAGGCCACTGTGTTTGTACCGTGTATGCCACATATTTGTGCTAAATTTGTCATCTGTACATTGTAACCGTGGGTCAGCCCCATCTTGAGTTCCAGAGGGGTGACTTCAACATGCCGGAACAGGATTCACACATTGACATGGAGCTCAGTAGCCGCTTACCTCAGCCTCACTCCTTGCATGAGAGTGACCTCTTCTCAAACCTCAGTAATCAGCTGGGCGCCAGAATGATATCTAATAAAGAGGCTATTGAGAGAGATTACCTGTAGCAACAAGAAATGTATGCACCACTAAAAGCAACCGCTTGGTGTCACTCTTTTCCATAGTTAATACTTTATGAAGTTAAGGAAACGCTGAAACTGTTTACTCGGTTGGTGTCTCCCTTTGGAAACGTTACTGTAGACAGTTGGGTGGGAGCAGAGCTGCTCATCTAATGAAAAATAATGTCTTCCTCTTTGAAATTAACTTTTTTTTTCTGTAATGATATCAATATTCTGTATTACTCATTGCAGTGCCTCTGATTCTGCAAGGACAAGGCTGAAATTTACTATGTGAGTAGATGTGAATTGTAGGCAGATGTACTTGCGGAAGGCTGCAGCACTGCTGCATGTCTTAACTACTCATTTATCTAGTCCAAAACAAGTACTAGACTTGCGGTCTTCTGTATGGAAACTATGAGCATCACTTTTCATTTTATGAAAAGTATAAAATTTAGCACAAAATTATTGTTGCAGTAATGTTAGAGGGTGTCATGCATAGATGTGCCTTTCTAAATTAGGCTCTGCATGAAAGCAGGATGAAAAGACTATCCTTCACCCATTTAATCAAGTAATAATTAAAGTTCTGTTTTATTTTCCTTCAATATAGACTCTTAAATCTGCTGGTGTGTTTTTGAAAACTTTGCTATAGGAGTCAATGGGGGGTTATTAAGAGTTGAACCATTTAACTTTTTACACTGTTCCTTTCCATTCCTCATTGTGAAGATGCACTTTTCCACTGGTAAAATATTTCAATCAATTCAAAAATTGCTACTGCAGGGAAAATTGATTCTTGCATAGCTTGGCTTCTTTTGAAAGATTTTTTTTCAGTGACTTCTGACCTATTTCCTTCTTGATAGGAAGCAGTACAAATTAAAAGAACCAATCTTATAACACAATCTAGTGATGATTGGCATAGAACAGAATACGTAATAGAAATGTGTGGATTGGAATTTTTATGAGAAGGTCTGTTTTGATGACATTTCCGGTCCTGATTTACAATGTAAAGAGGGTAAATTAATCTCTGGATTTATAATTTCAGTTGTTTACCCTAATGCTCAATTGGACTTGACAGGCTCTGTGCTTTTGGATGCCTGTCCCAGTAGAATCGAAGGTCTTAAATACATTCCAGTCAAGAATATGAGCTGAAAAGGGCCATGAGGATCATAGAGACCTGTGCCCTACAAATGTGTGCAACAATTTAATAGATATTTGGTGCTCAGATTGCACTCTCCACACAGATCCAGAGCAACAAAATATTTCCTAACAGTCTATATGAAATTTACAATCTACCTTACAAAACACTAAAAGTTGCAAAATCTGCAAAGCATTGCAGGAAAAAAACAGAAGAGATTAAAAGCATTCGTAGTGACTTAAATCCTTATAATAATGGAGGATTAGCTAACTGAAAACATTCTGTGATCTCAGGACACAATACTCCTTGCACTTTAGAGAGGTTGGAATAATTCCAACCCATGTAACTTGGAGGCACGTTGCTTTTCCATCTCAGTATACTCCAATTCCGAATTTTTAGTTGCTAATTTGTCCATTAGAACCTGGCACTTGAAAAGAAAGTGAGAATCCAAAAGAAAGGGATGGATCTTGTTACTTATTTCATTTCATTAAAAATGAAGGTACTTGTCCAAACTCAAACATACATTTCATATCCTCTCTTCATTCTCCATAGTTCAAAGCAACTTGATGAAGAAAGTTGCAAATACACACAATCTGTTAGATGGAGTGGGAAGATGTGTGACTTTTCATGGCATAGTTACTATGTTAGCTGTCAGGAGACACAAGCCCTCCTCTGGGACTGGATAACCAGAGTGCTGTTAGCAGGACTGGGATATCTAAAACTCTGCTTACTGCCTCTGTTAAAAGAGAGTAAGAATAACTTTTTTTTTTTTTTTCTGTAAAGTACATCAGTTTACACTAAACTAGCCTTAAGATATAATCTGTTGGAATTCTGTGTGAAAGGGAAAGAAAGGATATCTATCTATTATCTGTGCACTGAAGTTTCAGCCATGAGTGATGGTGTGACAGAATATGCCTGTGGGAGAAGTGTACAATGTATGCGTGTGCATGTGCACCTTTTGCTGCTTCTGATATTTTTCAGGCTTCATGGGTTTTGCAGAATGTGTTTGAGGTTAATGTCATGCTGTGGCAGAAGCAGCTAGAGGTAGAAATTTGTAAGGAAGTCATAGCTGGTACAGACCATCATATCCATTGGATGGCACTGTAGTCCTTACCGCTCATAGTAACCACAGCCTGAATAATTTTACTCCTCATAAGAATTTTAGATCAAGCAGCAACTAAGAGAAATAGTTACTGGAAAGATTTTTTTATGGCTAACATGATGTTAATAAAATGAAATTACATGTACATAGCTGGCTTTAGCTTTGCAGCATTAGATTTTAGGAAGTCCATGTTGAAATCTTGCCAGGTTGCTTAGTTTTCTAAATAAAGATTTCAAAATGCAGTTGATTCTGTCATATGGGACTCAGGTACGGTGGACTCTCTACTGTCATAAAAGGTATTAGGGGTATGTTTTGTGATTACAGGGTATTTTACCCCAAGGCTTTCACTCACCGTTTTATGTTATATGTGGTAGTTTATAGTAATGAGAGAATGTTTTCCACAACCCTTTCTTTAAATAATCCTTTTTCCTTACAGCAGATGTGGCATATCTGAGTTTGGAACTGCCTTCACCTGTGTATCCTAGGGCTACAGAATGGGTGAGTGCTTAAGTTTGCAGACCTGTAGTCTTGCAAGCATAAATATTTTTCACCACAAGTTGAAGACATGAGTACTCAAGGGAATATCTGCAGTTCATTCAAAGTTGTGGCTGCTGTTTTCACATATGCAAGGAAGCATTAGCTTCAATTTAGCAAACCATTAGTTAAATATCAAGACAGTTATGTCATTGGTGTCACTGTGACCATAGCATGGTCAAGCATAGCAAGCAAGCCAGTTGCAAATTTACTTGAGTTTCACATAGGGTTTTGCAGTCTGTTCTGAGTTCCTTGCTGCCAGTACACTTAGTCTGAAGCTAAGTGAATTATATACATGAACTGCTGACTAGACTTGAGGTTGTGTATCCAAAAGCAAAGTGTTTGGCAGCAATACTGACCTAGCCTCACCTCTTTTGCCACCTGCTGCTGGTTTCTGTGGTATACCACCCCTTCAATTGTGCCAGCCCAACTATTTATGCAGCTGCACTTGGAAATGGAGCTGGGAACATATCTACTTAGAAAAAAAAATATTAGGTTTTCTTCTGGGTTACTTTTAAGCAAGATCATGTCTCCAGTATAGTGAACCACATGGCTACATAAACAATTTTTCTAGAACAATAGAATACATTGATGCTGAGGCAGGAAGATTACAGAAGACAAATATCTATACCATAGCCAATATGGCAACTGAAGACTTCATCCTGAGACACACACAAGTAAATTTATGATTTCAGTGATTCACAGTAAACTGTGTTTTAAATTAAGATAAGGTCATATTTTAAATTATTCTGTTTGGAACTACTTCCATATGCCATCTCCTGGTGGAACACAGAGTTAGTGTGGGCCCTGACAAGCACAGATAAAGAGTTCTGAGCACAGCTCAATGTTGAGCTTAATATTTATGACCAAAAAAACCCCAACATGAGTAAGATCACTGTAGTGACAGAAAATGTCTTATGTGGAAATAGTGCCCTGAAATTCTTTTTATCTAGGAGAGAATGAGAACCTTCTAGTTCCAGGTAAGCCTCTAAGTGGAAAAAATAGTGATAGGAAAATAAGACTATGCCCATTTTAAGCAGTATTTCATTGAAACAAGTGTGACTATTTTCATGCTGTCCTCTAAAGGCCAGTTATTTCTGGAGGCATATCTTATTTCTTTTGTAGTGTGTGAGTTTTATCGCTCTTAATTTATTTCCCATAAAGGAAGAGGAGCTGAGATCAACTCCTTTTTGCTTAGTCCAAAAAGGGCCCAATAAAACTGCTTGAGAAACTAACACCGCATTTGGGATGCCATAGTTAGATTTACACATTGTATTTCCCTAGCACTGTATATAAACAAGTATCTTTCAGTTGAAGCATTTTTTCCAAGTCAGATATAGCAAAAATTTTAAATCTGGCCTAGTTTGAAAAGCAGACATGCCAGAAAAATACTGCTGCAGGGAAAGAAACCTCAGTGTATAGTGGGCCTTGGTGGTTACCTGCCAGGAGAAAAGAGACCTATGAAACTTTCTTCTAACATATTATCTGAATCTTATCTGCTCAAACACTTCAGAGTTCAGGAAGAGCAGCCAAAGTCAATTTTTGCTTAGAGTATTGAAAACCAAAAATAAACAGAAGAGAGAAGTTGTGCGTGTGCAGGAGGAGGTGTTGGGGTGGAGAATAGACAGGGTGGTGGGATTGGGGAGGGAATGTTTTAACTTACATTGACTTTTCTGAAATCCTCTTGGAAGTATACACTGTTTTCTCAAATGACAATGAAATTGCACAATACATAATTGTGGTGGTAGAGAGCTGTAGACCTGTATCCAGGGGCCACTATTCTATCTGACCTCAACAGGTAAATGAAACAATAGTTAGTATAAATGAGAGAACAGCTTTGTCACTACTGTATGCTAGTTATCTGATTCTACAAAGCCTGAAAAATGCCTTCTGAAATGTATAAAACAGAAACTGAATTTTCAGGTCTTTGTCTGTTAATATTTTTAATTACTAGACAACAAAAAGAAAGAAAGGAAAAAACAATATGTGTTGTAGCAGAGAGTGAAAGCATTCAGATGAACCTGAATAGACCTAAATGGATGAAAATTTTCTAATATTCTCAGCCATTCTATTGCAGTGCTTCAGTAGCTTCATTATTAGATACTATCTCCCAGTGACAAACCTACGTTTTTATTTCTAGTTCTGCTTGTAGCTCTATTCTTGAAGAAGACATCTTCAAATGAGGTTTTTTCCGATGCTAAAATGAGTGGAAGGATTAGCCTGTGTATCTTGAAGAATTATATATTTTTATATGCCAGTAATGATAAGTGATATTCCAAAATTATTTTCATATGCTGTTTTTGAATTTTAAACATTTGGAGTGCATACTTTGGACATTCAAATGCATATGTAAAGTGTCCTTGAGACTGGTTTGCAAACACATTTGGAAGCAGAATGTTACTGTATTATCTATCATGTGCACATATGGACATTAGTAAGTACCTGCTGTAGATGCGGAATGTCAGCACGGTTGTGCCAGCTGTGTATGTAGTCAGAATAATGAAGGAACAGTTTTATATGCATTTTGAACTTACATTGTGTGTTTAGCTTCTTTAAATATCAGTTACGTTCACTGTCTGTGGCATCAGGCATTGAGCATACCATATATGAATAATTTTTAAGTGCTCTTGCTAAAGGATTAAATCACAACCTCTTCCTTTTTATAAAGAAAGCCCTCTCAGCAAGGATGAATCTCTCTTTTGTGACTGATAAAATAGGAGGAAATTTAACCAAACCAATTTATTCTGGTTCCTATGAAAAATATTGTCTGTGAAAACATGAAAGCACTTACAAAATGTCAACATTTCCCTCCTATCTGCATGTAGATCAATATGAACAGGTCACAGTAACCTCTCAGAGAGCAGGTCTGCATGACAACCAAAACTAATATGTATCCAAGGTTCTTAAAAAACCCACGAACTACCTTTTGCCATGGAGTATCTGTTCCCAACAGGATAATCTGTATCAGATAGGTCTGAATGATCTTGTAATAAGGTAGCTTCTTTTAACTTTGCATCATAACAGAAGTAAAACTTTCATCAATATATTTAACCTGGAAGTATATATTCTACATTGCTTGTTGTTTCACTTTCCTTCTTTGTCAAATGACTATTTTATTATAATACTTTTAAACATTTTTAACAGGCTTTTTAACAAGTGTAGGAAAAGTTCTGAACTAGGGTGTGTAATTATCACCACTGTATGCAGTAAGATGTGTGCATCTCTAGCTTGGGATGACACTTTCAAAAGCTATTAACTAAGAAGTTTAAAACATATGTCTGGACCAGGGGTTGATATAAATGGTCGAGATGCCAGGCTGACCCAGGAACATGGTGTAACCCACTTCTGCGCCTGTGTTATTACTTCTGCAGATGTGTTATTTGGCAGCTCTAAATAATGTAACTTAGGTGTAGCAAAACTCCAGCCAGCCCTGCCTTCCTGCCCCGTTGCTGATTGCATCATGTCTCTGCCATGATTCAGCAATACCCTTTCTGGTTGTGCTAGTGCTCTGTCACAACTGCGTAGTCTTAGAAGTGTCTGTACCTTTTGTGTGATGTAAGCACACTAGAAAATTGTTTGGAAATTAAAGATTCAGGCTCCTAAGTATTAACACTTTTAAAAATCACTAGATAACTATGTAGAATGACTTTGCAGATCTTGTGTGGTATACTGCAAGTCTGAATCCAGCTGGAAACTAAAAGGTAAAACAAGTAAAAAGACCTTAAAATAATGTTCAGTCTTGATGTCTTGGAAAGAATCCTTGTTATCTAGATGCATAGTCCAGTAATATTAATCAGATTCCACGTACCCTGTGATTTGTGTTTAACACCCTTGTAGTTTAATCAGAAATCAAAAAAAGGTTGATATGCTGAAGACAGATTTAATTTTAAAATCTGAAATTAAATAGGAAAATCAGAAGAAATATGAATATTTGGGATCTAAATTTAACTCCTACTCTTTGTCATGTTAATTGAAAACTTAAATATGAGAAGTCAAATATGAAATGCATTGCAAAGACTTGGGTTTTCTGGTTTTAAGTTGTTTCCTTCCAAAAGCTTTTCATCTGCTACTAATTTCATGTGCTAGACCAGGTTCAGCAAAATATTTGACTGTATGGTATATGCTCAGACTTAATACTGTGTCTAGCAGGTTTGCAAAAGTAGTCAGAATTCTGAAAATTAGTTTGTCTATTTAAAATGTAATATGGACTACATAGCCTAATTTTTTCTTCATCTACCATGTTCTACTATTACAGTACTGTTAAACATCACAGCTAAATATAGTACTCAATAAATAAGAAACAAGATGGAAAGATTTATCTGTTCTTCCTCCACCCAAAGGATCAAACAGTTAAAATTATAATCAGATTCCTCTGAGTCTGATCTTTTACGGATGATGAACACTAGCTCAGTAAAACCCAGAACTACACAGAACAAAAATCTGGCACAAATATAAATCTGAATGGTTGTAAACAGTTCTTGTAAGTATTTCTTATCCAACAAACCTCAAATTCCTGAACATTTGATAATGAATATTTCTTACAGCTCTCTGTAGCATCTCTTTTTAGTTCAGGTGCTGTAAAGGCACAAAGTACATCACAGTTAAGATATCGCCACGTCAGCCAGAGCAGTCAAGAGTTACCATGTCTCATAAATTGTTGTCTGTGTGCTTACCTGTAGTCACTGACCATGAAGTCATTTTTAGCCTGTGCCGGTTCTGTAGTAAAATGTGTTTGATTAAATCACTGTGAAGGTTAAAGGTAGGGCTTAGTATTAAATTTTGGAGGCCTAGGGTCTAGTCTTTTTTAGTTATCTTGATTGCGTTCTTGTAGATGGGAGTAGAACTTAAACAGGAAATTAAATGGCAGGACCCTGTAAGGAGGCTAAAAAAGACAGCGCCTAGTGGCAGTCCACATACACTTCTGAATTATTAAATGAAGGGAGGGAGTAGTCATTTGCATGCAGCTACAAGGTTTATTTTAATCGCATTATTTGCAGGACTCTAATAACTGAGACAGGAACTCCACAGGAGCACAGGTTATTATCCCTTTGAAATTTGAAATGCACGTTAAACAATACAGGATTAACCAAAACTATGTTATTTTTGAAGTCTTAAACTTTCTGGTATGTGCATACAGACATCACTTTTGCTACCTGCCATCTGGAAATCTCTGGTATCATTACAGAGCTACGAATGTCTGGTTTACATTTTGTGGGGTTTGTATATAGTATAGTATGTTTTGCAAGATGTTTGTTGGATCAATTCCAATTCTTTATCCAAAGCTTTACACATAGGGTGATTGCTGGGAAAACTGATGTTGATCCTCTCACAAACGGGGACAGAGATGCAAACTCTCACCTCTATAGCAGGTATCTCATGGACTGCCTTCTAATGCTTAATATAGAAAGCAGTTGTCACTGAGGCCTGTCCTGTGCTGAGTTATAATCAATAAATCATATGTTGTTGGTTATTCATGTTAGATCTTATTTAAAGACTTCACTGTCTGAAGCTGCTATGCACTATTCGCTGGTTTTTCTTGTTGCATATTCCGTACTAACAGCTGTAATGTTGTGATTTACAACAATAATGTTCACATCTGACAGGATAGGAAAAAAAAGGGGTTAATTGTGTCTTTCTCATGGGGTTTTTACACTTATGTAACTGCATCAACTCCAGTCGTGTTACTCCTGATTTAAGTATATAATAAGAATTGGGCTATTAAAGAATAACAGCAAGAAAAGAAAAATTCAGTTTTCCCAAAGGAAGGGAATGAAAGGGTGAAGAAGGAAACAATGCTTAATTAGGTCCACTGAATGTGTACTTTGCTACAGAAATTTGGGCTCATGTGGATTGCATTAAGCAAGCTGCCCACAGAAAGAACCAAATGCCACTGTTGGGTGTTAGCTAGACTCTAATTCTCCAAAAACAAAAATAAAATCATCCTTTGTCACCTATAGATCATGATATAGCACCTATGTCCAGTTATTTATGTCCAAATAGTTAGTTTATTGACAAGTTGAAAATCAGATGATGTTATGATGTATAAATTAGGTTTTGATCAATTTATAGTATTTCATTGATACAGGTTTAAATTTGGTGAAGATTTGGCAAAGATTTGGCTGTCAGTTTTGTTATATATGTATATATATAAAATCTTGCAAATATATTTATTTCTTCCAGCTTAAAAGAAAATTGACGAATATCAAGAGCAACTCATGAAATAGAAGCTGTAATAATTTCTCAATACAATGAGATTTGTTTCTAAGATTCAGTATTCAGTATAAACTCTCTATGAAGGCATTTATTCACATTATCATTCATAAATATTCTTGCTGTTTGGATTACAGAGGATTTTTTAGTACTTAGTTAATTAACTAATAAACACAAGTAGTTCCCCCCCCTTTTTTTTTTATTAATCAGTCTGTGCTTTTACATGATGGAATCAAATAGCATTCATATTCCTTAATTGTACACACATCTTACATTCCAAATACATACTCAGCTTTTAACTGCCTGTACAGTAAACAGAAAAAGATGGTGATTTAGAGCTAGGTGCACTGAATTGCGTTCCAAGGATACTGCCACTTTGTGTTGACAGTGGATTAAGTAAGGGCAGCTGACTTTCCGTTTAGCTATCCAGTTGTGCACAAGTCAGTAATGTGAATATCCACCTCTCTTCTTGATAATGAATTCAAAATTACTGATTCTTTGCCCCCATAATGTACTCTTATTTGTGGCAGTTTGCTGCTGATTTTGATGAAAATGAAACTAAGCTCTTATTACAGGTTAGGAAACTTTGACAATTATTTCCTTGCAACAGTAATTCATTTGTTTTAATAAAACTGCCAAGAACTCCAGAAGAAAAGCAAACAAACAAAATTCCTTTTGCAATGTCTTTGTATGACTGTGCATGGCTTTTAGAGTCAGCAAAATCAGATCAAGTATTCATTTTTAAATAAAATTTTAGGGTAAGTATTTTACAGTTGGGATTTTTTGGTTGTTTGATGGTTTTTTTTCACAAGGAACTTTTAAGATGAAACAAGGGACTTCATTTTTGCTACAGTAAAGCATTTTCAAATATTAGAACATCTTGTTTTATGAGGTGAAAAGTCTCTGCTGCCAGAGCGTAGTTTTAAGTGCTGGAAAAGGCAGTGTCTTCACAGAAAATTGAACTATTTTTGAGTGAAGAAGCATTCAATTCTATGAAATACATTCCACCATGCAATATTTCAGTGAATCACAAAAATCTGTGGTTTGAGGTTTTATTTTCCTTATCTGAACTAGAAATATATAGCTAACCTTGCAAGAGAAATGATTGAGTACTGGTTGAGAAAATTTTAGCAAAACATTCTTTGTCTAAAAATGCTGTTCTCTGTCTAAAAATGCTGTTTTGTTAGAAGAGAAAATACTTGTGGACATGTTATACTTTTTACAAAAAAAAAATCTGAGATCCAGAATGGAATTTCTAGTCAAAGTAAGAGAATATGAGGGACTCTTCCATTTCGGAAAATCAAGATGTCCAGTGGTTAGCACTGTCACTCCCAACAGGCACTTTAACTTTTGTCTCCTATGTCTCAGAGAAGCGCCTTAAAGAAATGGTTGTTTGAAATTTGGCTGCCTCTACATGGGTTATGTGCTCATGTTCTCTTCTTGGAACAAAATGTGGAAGGTCTTCAGTTTGTTCCAATCCGGAATGCAGCTAAATCTTGCAGTTGATACTGCAGGAGTTTTCTCTGATAATTTTTTCCTGTCCAGCCATAAGTAGTTTAAATATTAATTTAAATACAATGGCTTTCAGCCTTTGTATAATCTTACCATGCATCTTTATTTCCCTGTTCCTTCTTTGGGATCCATACATATCATAATTGTCTTACATGTGTTACCCAGATGAGCAATGCCATGGGATGCATGACCCACCTAATGGTTTGAAATTCTGGCACTATTTCATTGGTTACAATAGGTGGGGCTGTGTACACCCAAAACCAAAAAATGTGTGTTTGGACAATAAGATGATTGGGGCTTGTTTGTATTTAGGTTTGCACATTCTGAACATAAGCCATTGATCCCAAGTGAATAATGAAGAGGAGAAAATCCATTAAATACGTTATTCAAAATATCATAGAACTTGTCAAATTAAGGATTTCATAAATGGCTCCAACCAATTGTTTTTGCAGTAGAGCAGCTTTTTAGGGGGTTAGAGAAAATCCAGAGGGTTCTCAGGCAAAATCCAGCTGAGGTGAGGCCAAAATTTTGCATTAAAGCTGAGAAGTCCAGAGGATTGTGGAAAATGTTGAATTAAATAAGTGTTGTGAATTATTAATTTTATTTTTTCACTCCTGTGAAGCAGCTCACGCTACGAGATTAGAAACTTGTGTTTCACAAATACCTTTAATTTTGTCTTTATGAAGTAATGTAAAATTGATAGGAAATAAATTTTTTCCATGTCAGGCAATGTGATCAGCTCTTCGGTAACTCAGGGGAGGACACCAAAGTACTGTGGTGCTTAACAGTTGAGCAACTGGAAGAGTTACCGTGCTGGGTGGTCCCCAGTGTGGGTATCTGTTTGCCTGGTCAGAGAAGGTGCAAATATAGAACGCCAGAGTCCCTCTAGGGTAGCCCAACACATACTGTGTGCATAAAGAGTGCCCAGGTGAGTTTGTAGGTTTTTATCTCAGATTAACGTTTCTGAAGCCAGAATAAATTTCTCAGTGATAACGTGACTTGACAAAAATTTACTTCCATTAATACATTTATAGATGTGGCTATGTGTAGCTTACAGCTCACACCATAGAAACTGTCCCATGACCAGATAGGATGGTATTTTAGCATTACTCAATTTTATCAGTTGGCGTAGTTAAATATGCTTAGAGTGCTACTGCTAATTAGCAAGTTACAGAGATAATGAGAAAACTAAGATGTATGAGAGATTTATTAGACACTGGCACCCCAGTTAAAACTCTCCAGGGAACAGATATCTGGACTTTGGGCAGGGCGTTTTTTCCATGCAGAGTGGGTATGCTATTGTCCATATTTGTCTAATTTCAGCCTAAGTAGTTCCAGATTTCAACAAAACATGATGTTTGTGAACTTTTTCCACTTCATATGTCTCTAATGACTGGGTATATTCAGCTGAAAAGGGATTTTAACACTCCACTTACTAATGCTGTGAGTCTGATGATCATGACCTAGCCCAAAAGAAATTGGTGAAATTGGCTTCTGGAATGTATGTGCATGATTCTAGTAGAGCTTCAAACCGCTGAAGGATGTACATAGCTCTTTTCCCAAGATGCCCTTCCTGTTTTGAATTGAACAGGAATATAGTCCTTGAAGAAGCACTGAAGTATAGAGAGCTGTCTGATGGTGTTTGCTGAGTAGACTCAAATTCCAGTACAATTGCAACTCAGCGTTTTCTGTGAAAAGCCCAAGAACTCCAATGAACAGGAAGGCGATGGACATCTTCAGAAGATTTTCTTAAGGATTAAATTTTAAATAACTGCCAAATAAATTTTCTGTTTTCCAAAATTAGTTCCATGTTAGAGTACCATAAGATTTATAGATAGTTCAAGAAATTACTAATGGCTGGAATTATACAAATTTGGGTATCAGTGACTGGAACTCTCAAAAGAATCATGGAGTTAAGACTTCAGTGCTATTAAAATTCTCATAAAGGTTTTTAATATCCACAAATATTTTTTATAGTACATCAGATCTCTGATTATGCTCCCTACTCTTCAAACAGTCTTGCCACTGAAATTTCTCTGCCTAGAATCAGTAAGGAGAATCCGATGGGAGGTACTTTCTGTGAGGGGCATCCTCAGCTGCTCAGATCAGTCTTACCATAGATTGCTGGCGTCTCTGTTGAACTTTTCCAAAAAGACAGTGACACATGACAGGATCTGAGTCGGAGTCTTGTCTGTAGGTCACAGGTTTAAATCTAGTAGTGACAGAAATTTTAACATGACCATTACTCAGTGTGATGTGCAAGTTGCAAGAGGCTTGTTAAGCGTCAGTCTAGTTCCTCTTTAGCTTCAAATTATGAAAACAATCTAGCACTGCAAGAAGCACTAACAGTAATTTTAATTCTTGTGTAGAATTTTTAGCAGTAGCTCTTTAAGTGCTTTGTAGGGGAAGTCAGGAACATTAATCCCATTTTTTGTTAAAATCTGAATTATAGAGAGGTGAAGGTGCTTCCCAAAAGTCAGGCTGTTTGTCAGTGATCATTCAGAAACGGGGCGTAAATGACAGGCATCTCACTCCAGTGCATCACCCACAGGGATCGCAGCCCTTAAAAAGGAATATCGAAGTGGAGCACCTGCTTTCAGTCTCCAGCATCAACTTGGGTCTGAACTCTCAGCAGACCCTCATGATCCAGGAGCGCCACACTGGGAAACCTTTACCGTTCCCCACCAGGTGTGCTTTGGCAGATGATAGTCTGGCATTCTAAATTCATATCAGCAACACCAATTTCAGTTGTTGCTATAAAAATATTTCCTAGTCTTTTCTATATTTAAGTTTTGGGGTTTTTTTGCGTGTTTAGCAGTATTCTGGAAACTTGTTGGCTGTCTTTTTTTTTTTTTTTCCCAGCACCAAGGATATGAAAAGATTGGAAAGATGTTTTTCTGTCCTTAAACTGCTTTCTGGATTTTGCTTATTAACACTGCAGACTTTTTCAGTCTCTACTTAAAGACCTGTTTAATATTTAACTCAGATAAACAGAACTGTGATTTTTTTTTTTTGTACAAAACTTTTTGGAGACCAAAAAAAAGTCTCTGGATTACTTTGTTTTAGATCATCTAAAGCAAAAAACGTAATACTTCAGCAAGTGCTACAGAAAGTAGAATGGGAAGTAATAAGACATCTTCTTGCTGTGTGTGCTATTTGTGTTAGTAAGATTAGTATCTTTGAGGATTAATTTAAGAAGGTGCTGTGAAGGAAAAAAACCCCAAAATATTGGGCCTGTCATAGTTCACTTAATTTTCTGCTGATATGCCCCCCAATCTCCTTCTTTTAACTCACTATCCCCAGCTACTGTGATAAGTTTCTACTTGTTGCTGGTTTTTTCCATAGTAAAACTTTTGTTCCGGTGCCAGCACATTATGTTCCTGGTTAGAGCCATGACGTCAAATGGTATCTGGCTCCAGGCCAAGGAATGCTGCTGGGAAGGAGTGAATGAATGAATGAATGGATTTTTCAATTCATATTGTAGTTGCCTCTTTCAGAGCCAGGAAGTTTCATGTAATATTCAGTCAACTGGCTAATGTAAATTTATCAGCGTTTCTTGAGAGAACAAGAAGGAACCTTAGTGAGGGTTCACATTATGTACAGCAACTCAGGAAAAATATTGTGATAAACTTCAAGTTCAGAACTGGTGATAATCACTGGAATCATGAAGGGAAAAAAGATATGACTCAATGCATAGTGGCTGCTAAATTCTAAATATAGTAAGAGAAATAACCCTGTGCCTGGAATAGTTACTATCTAGTAACAAATACATTTTTCATGCCAAATGAATCCAAAGATACATAAAAATCATTGTTCCACATAAGTGACTAACTTCAGTAATTTAGGTACAATGCTGCAAGTGTTTATGTACATTTACCCGTTATTACTTTGACTATGCTTTTGAAATCAGTGACACTATTCACAGTATTAGAGTTAAGTACCTACATAAGCATTTGCAGCATTGACCTGAAAAAGTCTGCGTTTATAAAAAACATGATCAGGCTCTACAGTATCCATCTGCTTAGTCTTGTTTGGATGATGGAGAAAGAAGATATTTTGTGATCCTCTTTTTTTCTAATTTGGAAAATAAAAACGTAATAACGAAGAGAACAGGAATGACACCCAGTCCCTCAAGCAGATAGTGATACCATTTTCTTCTGACTCTTGTTTAGAAAATTAATAAATAGGACTGGCATGAATTGTTTTCCTTTCTTTACTCAGTATGATTATTTGATGGTGAGTCTTGCATATAACTTTGCCATCACCAATTAACCTCCAGCTTTATGGGATATAATTGTATGTACTATAATTACTGTACCATAAATACCTGAGGCTGAGAGCTCTTTCAGGAGTGAATGGTCTCTCCACGTGCAGTATTATATAATGAGACATTTTCTTCAGTACAGTTTGAAGAGAAATAGTCTTTTAGCCTTTCAAATCAGTAAAGTTTAGTGCAGAATTGGGTACAGAGGACAGACTGGAGTAGCAAACAGGCCAGGACAGCATAGGAAATATGTAAAACATGAGCAGTAGCAGTGGCTTCCACCCTTTTCTGAAGACGCTGGCAGCAAACAAAGCAAAATTGTTCAGTGTGTCCTCTCTGAGGATATTGTCAGTGAAAAAACGCCACTTTATATGATGTGTGACAAATCTGGCTGGGATGTCTATGGATACATTGTGCCCTCAACAGCACGCGGGGTGGCAGCCAGGCAGCAGCCAATCTGTGAGGTAAAACTCAGTGGAACCGGAAGAACTTGTTGAGTTGGTGAAGCTGGGATCCCTAGCAGCGTTTGCAGTCAGTTCTGTCTGTGAGATCTCTTTGATTTTATAAGAGTTTTGACATTGTATCTCTGAGCCTTTTTTTTTCAAATTTTTTTTTTTTTCAGCTGACTGAGTGGACAGGGATGCAAGAAACTTGTATCATGATGTGGGAAACAGCTATCACAGATGGACTACAGAACAGAGGATAATGTTCCACTGATTGTAGCTCACTGAGATACCTGGCTTCAAAGCATTAAGATGACACTTACTTATGCCTCCAATAAAAGACCTTTATCAGGGAAGAAATACTAATCAGCCGTAGAGCCAAAGGTGCTTCTAGAGTAATTGTGACAGCTGTTGTATGTACTGACACAGTGCAGGGAAACGTAATATAATGTAACTATCCTTCCAGAGAAAAAGAAGTCATACCAGTGAAGTGGTGTTTTACTGATTTGTCTCTACATTCTGGGTTTTTCCTAGAACATCTCTTCACCCCTCTCACCTATGTGATATATGCCTCCAGAGGTCTGTAGTGTAGACCTACCCTGAGACTTTAATGCTCCAGTGCTCTTTTCCTTAGAAATTGCAACATCTCCTTTTTCCCACAGAAGTAAAGGGCACAGTAGTGGGTGTGGGAACTTTGTAATGGGTGGACCTCAAAACTTCACATTTTATTTGGGTTAGTTCCCCAAAATTTCCATGCTGCTCGCTCAACCAATTCAAACTGTTTTGATCAGCAGAATTAAGCACAATATAATAGGACTGGCTTATATGGTGGCACTTCTGAATCCAGACAGTGTCACAACACATAAGTACAAAGAGGTAAATAATGACAATTAGCTGGACTTCCTTGAACCTCCTCAGAAATATTCTGTTTTATTCACAGCAAAGGTTCAGAATGGCTCATGTTTTAATTGAACCACTTCACTCATCCCTAAATGAAAACAGTTGCAAACAGTTTCCAATGTACATAGCCCTGGGCACTGTAAAACAATCAAATGAAAAGACGTTTCTTTGTCTTATTTATTTACTTGAAGCTAAAGAAAAATGCCAAAATTCTGCCCTTGAACAAATCACCACTTTTTACATACTTTACCCCAGGCAGAAGTTCCAGTTTTTTCCTAACTTATGATTTGTTTTTGTTTGTATTTGTTTGCATATTTTTGTATATCTTATTTGTTTACTTTTCCTGCTTCTTAAATTGTCTCTTCCCTTTAGAAGTGGGGGAGAAGGAAAGAAATTGAGGTGAAACCACAACATGTTTTCATTTTCATGTAACAAACAGATCTTTTTTTCACAAGCTTCTGCAGGCACTAAATACCAAATATGGCTTGAGACAATAAATTATAACATCCTTTAGAGAATGCAGAGCTGGGAAAAGAACAAATGCAAGTGTTTGCAACATGTGTTAAGAGAGATAGCTGGTTGAGATTTCTTTGTTAACTCTACATTGTCTCATAATTTATATTTGTAAAAGATAATAATGATATTATTTATCCTTGTGCTTCTCACATTCAGTTTGCTAAAGTCTTTACAAGAGCAAATATGTATTGTTATTTCTGCTTTTCGAATGTATCTCTTATAAAAGTATCAAGATCGCCATGGAAGTTAAGGCTAGCATTTTCAAATGGTTGAGTGTCTTCCATTCATCTTCACTGATGGCTGCTTTGTGAATATTCTGTGTTGTAATTTATAAGCAAGCTGTATCCTAAGTAAAGCACCAGGTGAGCTAATCAGCATTAGAGAAAACTCCTGGAAGGAAAGATATAGAGCTTCACTTGCCACTAATTTCAAAGAGTGCTGAATTACCTACAACAACGTCCAGGAAGATTTCCTTTCATGTGTCAACACAGCATAAAGAGAAGCAATTCTTTTCCACTATTCCAAGGCAAGGTTCTACAGAAATGAAATTATGTAAGGGGGCCTTAATGTAAAGGAGACAGAAGTCTTGTTTTGTTCTGTTTGATATATTATTCTATATGTACCTTTTGTCAGAATCTTATCTTTGGACACCTTCACATGAGGATTAGCTATTATTTCATAGAGTCTCTCTGGGACACTGGAATTCTACAACAGTACAGTCAACTGAGCTAGATCCCAGTGACTGCATGTTCTGCAAGGACCCAGTTTGAGTCCAAGGAGCGCAACATCAGAAGCAATTTAGTTTCTCTGCCCTGGATTCTGTCCTTGTGCCCTTGTTTCACCTTCTCTCGCCCAAACTAGAATTCTTTCCTTCCTTGCTCATTCAGCATAACATTCATTTCTTATCACCAGATGAACCTCACATACTTATGTGCTCAAACAAACTGTACAAAAATTAACTGGGCAGGTCCTATGGAAAGCTGAAGCATTTAATTATGTCTGTCCTGCTTTAACAACCTCTACCAAAAAATGTAAATGTCATGGATAATGAGATGATAAATAAGATAAGGAACAATTCCTGTCTTTGAGGCCTGTATGTCTTATACCTCCTCCTGCTGCTGCAGAAGTCAAAGGTAAACTCTGCATATTGAGCTTTGTCCTGAGAAAACTGAACATTGAAAAAGAAGTGTGTGTTTGTTAGATGAATCGGTTGCATCAAGGACTGCCCTGATTCTTTTAAATAAGGATGGAAAAAACAGTCTTCTGACTTTTCAGATTTGTGTTTTCAGTAGAGGAAGCCCTGAGCTTCAGCTAAGAAGGGAACTCACACAAGAATTCCCATGGCCCTAGGAAAAAGAGTGTACTGTAGAGCCAGAGAAAATTATTTTTTTCTCTCCTCTCCTTGCCCTGATGTCTCTGATGATGTATTATTTTATGTCATATCTTGGTATTTTAAGTGTTGAACTGACCTTTTTATAAGCAGAGCAAAACGTGATGTATATTATGCTTTTTTTTGAAAGCACTTTGGCACCGGCATCTTTTGGGTTTACCTGTGTCCATGTAATATAAAATAACGTTGGGATGATAGTGTTTTGCTTGGTTTCTTTCCAGTTTTTTTCTACTTGCTTTACTACTTCTCTCTGTATGTGTAATATCTCACCGATGATCCTACAAAAGGGTGTGTAATAATATTTTCCGAAGTCTTTTTTGCTACCCTGTCCTGGGAAATAGAGGCATTGGCGGCAGTAATATTTTTCTGTGTATTAGTAAATCAACAAAAGACGTCTTAATGATTTGCTTACCTTGTTGAGTAAGTTTTGCATAGGTATTACCTGCAAAAGGACCAGACTTGGAAGCTCAGGCAAACCATTTCCCCTTGAATATATTGCTACCTAGTCAGTTAAATTGCAGCTGTATTACACAGCTCTGCCATCTTCAGTAGCTGGGCCTGGTACATGGCACATAGGGTGTTGTTTTGAGGACAGCAGTAAGATATGCAAAGCACATTATGACAACTCCAGTTGATTGCCAGAGTGTGAGAAAGCCTGAGTCTTACCCAATCCATTTGTACAAGAACTAATGTCTTCTAGTGACAGAGATTTTCTCAATGTTTTGAGGACTCTGCACAGTTCTGGTGCAGAATTACACCTACAGGCGGGATGTTACTCGATTAACAGTGTACATTTAATGGATCAGAATGTGGCTTTCTTGTTCAGTCATTATAGAGTCCTTACTCATATAAAAATCCTGTTGTAAAAATGGAACAGAATTTGATCCATTATGTTTAATGGAAAAGATGGTAAAAACTTAGCAACTCCTGGATGCAGAAATGTCCTTTGAATTCTTGAAGTCTTTATCTTAGTACAGCAGATCCCTCCCACCTTAGTATCATGTTTTGAATAACAGAAGATGTTAATGGAACACACAAATTTACATGGTAATCTGGCCCTTTGATGACAGCTTAGGTTTATATTACTATATACTATTCATTCCTTAGCTGTTACACACAGGATGCAAATAATAACAGTATCATCATGAATTTGAAAATCTCCAAAGCCAGGAATTTCAGAATTCAGATTAATATTTAGATTTTTAATTTGAGTGGATGTTGTATTTTGTCACCAACTTTTGATGTGAAAAATTCCAAGTTTATTCCTGGCTACCACTGAATTCATGAGCGATTTTTGGTAAACTATTTCTGCCTTATGTTTGTCTTAAGAGTCTTTGGCACATCTTTTCACTATTTATGTTAATTTCCTCAGAGTCTGTACTGGATACACAGGAAGATCAAAGAGAAAAATGACATTTTCTAGACCTCATGTGTGTTTGACTCTGCCACCCATTGGTGTACTTTATTATTACCCACTGCCTTCTCTCCATTTCTTAGGAGTTGTTCCATTATTATTTTATGGTTTTAATACAACTTTATTTCCAGGGATACAAATTTCACATTAATGTAGTAACATGTTACTACAATGTAGTAACGTCCACAGAAAGGAATTGTAATGGAAAACTGTCACATGTGAAAAAAGGGGGGTTTCCATGGAAATTTTTGATACTGGTATTGTTGAATACCATTTTCAAACTCTGCTTACATCTCACTTTCGGGAGTTTCTGATTCCTCCGAGATCAAAGTTCCTTTGATGTAGCACTGTGAAGACCTAAGAAGAAATAGAGTATGCAAAAGAAGGGACAGAAATTCAAACTACTACCTTTTAATATCAATTATGTCATGGAAACAAAATATCTGTCCCTGAAGTGGCTAAAAATGTGAAATAATTTTATATATACTTTATATATTTTTTATATACTTTATATATTTTTATATATGAGACCTTTGTAGGATTAAACCATATGCCTGAAATGTGTTACAACCTCTCAACCCCTTCTGATGACAGATGCTGCTGTAAGATGAAAAGCTTTACTCTGTGTTAAGGCAAAAAATGCGCCGAAGATATCCAAGCAAAGCTTTCATGTGATCTTGACAGGATAACTAGACGGTTCTCTAGAATATGTACTTTGAGAAGCTGAGGAGTGGAATGGGGTGTCAGGATTATTGCTAGACCAGTCATTCCTCTCAGGTGTTTATTAATGGAACATGGAGTTTTTGAGGAAATGTACAAACTCATTCATCCTTATCAGCAAATGTGTCCAAAATAAGTATTGTCAACTGTCAGATCTGGCAAGTGCTGTACATACTGTACCCTGAGAGTTCAGTCACGATGCTATGAACTTGTTTACTTTGCTTTTCTATCTTAAGAGTTATACAGGTGTGTACCTTGTGGGAAGATAAAAAAAGGGTGGGGTTCGAGAGGGAGGGAATGCTTAAGAAGTAGGGTGATAATGAGCTTCGTGCTATGTTGGGAAGATTTGATTGAGCCCCAAGTACAGGGTGATTTGAAAAAGCACGGTAAAGGTTTTCAATGCAGTGGAGAGCAGCTGAGTACTTTAAGGTTTGGTGCAAAGTATAAGCTTATCCACTGACGGTGTTCAAATACCAACATATATAATTATGGTAATCTGTGTAACTTGCAATCTAGCTAGCCTTGAAATAGTTAAAAGTGCAGCTCCATCTCAGAACAGATGGGAGCTGGCATTATTTTAGACCACGTGTTTTTAGACTGTGTTCAGGTTTTACTGAAATAAGGCTGCTTGCCTATTTGCACTCAATTTTGTTTTGGTACATTGACACATGAGTATTTGTTTTTATTGACACAGGCACATTTGTTTTTGTCTTGACTTCAAGATGTCAATCTTGTGTTTATTTAAGAGACTAATAGAGAGACTGGTTGGAAGGGACCTTTATTGATAAATTTGTTCAAACTCTTGCTTGAAAAAGGGCAAATTGGTTCACTGCTCTGTGTAACTCGGAGCTTTAGGAAGTCAATAAACTGCTGAAAATGCTTTGCTATTTGGCCGTGATTGGTGAGAACAGTAGTAGTTACAGATATGCATGACAAAGTGATCCATCATAATTTTAACTACTCAGAATATTCCTGCCTGAGCTGTGAGATACTCTTAGTAGCTTTGGAGTGCAATGATTTCAATAAGGAGTCTGAACTAGACCACTTGGGGCATTTTGAAATCTTGCTGCAACTCTAGGGCTTGTCTCACACCTATGAAAAGTGCAGGAACATGCCTGAACTCTGGAAGATTAAGTATTTTTGCAATTTGCTGTTGTGGCAAACAGGCACACGGGTTTTACCGCACAGTCCCAAAACAGTGAGGCCAGCTGGATTGGGTGGGCAGCCCGCCAGCATCTAGTGACAGAGATTATGGGGAATGTAGTTTGCTTCTTTCAACAGCCTGTAGAAGGAGCAGCGTGTAGCTCATTCCCTAAGGCATTTCAGCTAAGCCTACTTTACTCAGAATATATCAGAGTACTTTGGCTGTCTACTTGATCTTGTATGAATGGACAATTACAAAGCTATAATATCATTTCAGGAATATGGATCATACTAATGTACTTTCACCACAGAATATGTTAAAGATAAATTTCTCCATCAAAGAAAACATAGGAGGAACTAGTGTGTTCTAATATTGTGTGGTGAACATTTTTTTCTAACTCCAGAAGCAAATGCAGTTGCTTTGTAAAGATATGATTCAATACTTTGTTCTGAGAACAGCACTGTGTTGAAGTGAACAATCCCCACTATTTTGCATTTTAGTGTTGATTTGTGTAACAGTTTGAATAACAACATTTTTCTTAACAGATTATTTTTGCAAGGTTGTGGAGTGGTATTGAGATGATATCGCTATGCTATGTATATTAAAAATAATTACATGAAGAAGTAGTGAATAATGATTTATCTGTGTTGCATTCTCAGAACACAAGATAACTTAGATAAGTGATAAGTATTTTTGTTTTGGTTTGTGGTGCCTGTTAGTCACAATATAGAACTGATGGAAGTATTTATTACAGTTGTGACCTGGGAGACATTATTGGTCACAGTATTCTGTACTGAACTGGTCTAGAGACTCTAAAGAAGAGGAAATAGCAGGTCGGATTAACACAGTGAAATTGATAATTATTATTCTGGGCCTGTATTCACGGCCATTGCATTGCATCTATGTTGTGTGTTTGCATCGTTGCATCTAGGAAGTGATGTAGCTGAAGACCAGGAATTATTAGCAAAAAGTAACTCAGATTAAGGAGGATCAGTTCCAGTATATCTGATTGTTGCCAGACTACAAGCAGGATTTTTCAGTGAAGAGGGCAGGTTTGGCTGTACAAGGGAGGTAAGCAATGAGACACCTTCTGGAAAAATGCAAAATTCTGTCAATTTTTCTCATGTCCTGCTGGGAACGCAGTTTTCTGTCCTCATGACATGATTCACCATGTACAACTGCTTGTGTAGGCTGCAGACAGGGATTGTTAAGCCATGAATTTCCCTTGTCCCTGTCTTCTCTGGAAAGATGGTGAGAGAAACTGTGCCCATAATCCCTTATGTGCATGGACTCAACTAGCCCTGATTCCCCCCAGACTATTTGTGCCCTGCCTGTATTGATCGTCTAAATTCAAGATGAAGCAAAACCTAATCTTTAGGCAACTGCTCTCGCCATTTTCTTCAGTCATACTGTGCTACACATTTGAAATCCTTACTGGATGTTTAATCCATACTTTGGAGGACCTCCATCCTGGACACACACAATTAGAAGCCTAGTCAACTTTACAGTCATTTGAAAAAGAAGATGGCCTGTACTATCCTCTGCAAAACCTCTTTTACTTTACTATATAAACAGACTAACTTCTGACTGTGGGATGCCTGGAGTACACAACGGGATCTCTTTTGGTTTATACTTTGCTGTCTTTCCCTGTGCCATCAAGCCATGAACTGGGATAGCTTCACATTCCAAACTCACCAAAGTACAATTTTAATTTGCATGAATAGTGAAATCATTTGACTGATAAAATTCCATGGGGAAAAAGCACCGTTTCTATATTGCTTTCTGTCATGCTGGAAGTATATCAGTGCTTCTGTCGCTTGAGACAAGGATTTCCACTCTAAGCTATATATATATCAAAAATTCCTTAGTTTATGAGCAGTTAAAAAATGTGAGGACTTGTTCTCTATTCACTTATACTGAATTTCTACATGTATAGCTTCAGTTTCTACTTTGAAGCCATCCTATTTTACACCAACATAAATGAGAGGATAAATGGGCTTTAACAATTTATTGGAAAATTACCATGAAATGTTAAGATTGTTTACAGAGGTGTTCAACATCTGGAAGCAGAAGTGATCCTTCAATAAACATCAAAAAGGAATTAAAAAAAGGTGCTGAAAAGCTGTATTTATTCAAAATTCAAATTTAGTTTTACATTAAATTCAAGAAAATCATCTTAGCTCTCCCTGCCCAATACAGCAAATACATCAGGCATCCTAATGTGATGGAAAGTAGGCCATGATGCAACTGAGCACATACCAAATAACAAAGCTTCCATTTGTACCATATATTATGGATATTTGTGTTTACGAGATAATTTTTGCTGGCATGGATGAAACAGCAATGAAAACATTATTGTACAATCCTGGGATGGAGTTTTTTGCAAGTTCATAAATGCATGCAATGGAAACAATGTTTCTGAATAAAATCAAAGTGCTAAATGAACTGTTCAGTCATCTGAGTGTTTCCATTTGGAATGCTGAATAAAGAGTCCTATTTCTAATCCAAGACGGTTTTTATTAGCACCCAGTGCGTTTAGCACAAGCACAGACCAGTTCTGAAATCAGCTACGGTACAGCTTGAATAATAGGGAAGTTATTTTCTGCATAAACACTAGATTTATTAAGGCCTATTTTTTCTGTCTCATGAAAGACTAGTTGCAACTTGTTTGAGGAAGCCATCAGAACGATTTATACATTCTCAGGATCTTTGAGAAAAGAAGGTAGATTTACATCACTGTACAAGCAATACTGCATATATACCTGTTACATCTTCTACAGAATGCCACAAAATATTGGTGCAGCAGTTACCTGCTCCATAACTTCCTTCTTCAGCATTTATGTAAAATTGGGATCATACCATACTCAAAGTCTAGCTGAGTAATTCAAATGAAAGATGGACAAGTTGTCAGCTTTATAAAATTAAGATTATTTTTAATTTATTCTTTATCTCATCACTTTATTGGCTCACATTACCATCTGTTCCATTTATGCTACTTATCTTCCAGCTATTATCTTCCTGCCTGACCGTTTATGTAAAATGTCCAAGAAGGTGCAGCTGATCTGTGGATATGCACCCACTGATAAAAAAACACAACACCTTTTCATAGAAAATAAATATTGGCAAGAATACATGAAAAACAATAGCCACAATTCCTATCAAATTTTATTTGAATTAAATCTGTTTTTATTTTAATTAATTCTGTTGTGTAGATGTGTGTGACTTTCTTCCGATAGTCTCTTGGTCCCCATATGTAATATGTGGTCAGTTGCCTTACTTCCAGACCTTGAATAGCTTATGTACTTCATGTTGAATAATTATTCTCTGTGCTGGAAAATTGGAGGGGTGCATGTACACTGATTTTGTGGTCAAGGTGAGGAGTCTGCTTCTGAAGTGAAGCTCCCATCTGCTGCCACTTGCAGTCTGGCTGGTGGCATGGGGTGGTCTTACAGTGTAGACTCTGGGTTTCTTTCAGATGAAATGGAAAATATTATGTACTTCAGGAGCGAGCACAGTGGGCAACTCCAACTGTAAATGGGAATTCTGTTCATGAGAAGACACTAGAATTAGTCCCAAGTGAATGCCTGATACACATGCAATGTGACTGCTGGGTCCTCCATATCAGTCATTTCTGTTAAAAGGTCCCACTCAACTGACTTGTTTCTGCTACGCCGCGTGACTTGCCAACATAGACATAGCAAGAGATGGATAAATGAATGACATATCCAACTCCCATTTATCTTCATGCTCCAACATATGACATGACCTTATGGTTAAGATACATTTTTGAGAGAGTAAACTGCTTTCTCCATGAGGTTAGGCAGCTTTGTGCAGTTGGCTGTCTTCATTGTGTTTACTTTTTGTAAAAGCACTTGAAATGAAACACAATTTTTTGCTGTCTTACGAGAAAAACAAAACTCTTATTTAGATCCCAGCTAGTTTTTCCTGACTTTTATTAGCTGAACCAAAACAATGAAATACTTCCATATATTTTCCCCAGCACTTGTGAATTAATGTGTTTTGGTCATATTAAATGTCTTTTCAGTTGGTCATTTTATGCCTATTCAGTAAGGGTTCCTGAGAAGATTTTCTACTGAATGGTACTAGTCCATATCCATTTGGAAATTGAATTTGAAGTTTATTCTCTCAGGACTGAACTTGCAGGCCACAGTGTATGTGTTTGACTTTGTAGGGGTAATCCCACTGTCTGTCAGCTTTTATGGTATTTCAGATCTGCTTAAGTCTGGCCAGCTGCTAGATTTTGGAACAAGCATTCTTTTTTTTTTTATTGAGTTTTAAATGGCTATTCAGTTTATAAATCTTTGTATGTGTAGGCACATCTATATGCCTCTGTTATGTGGTCACCAGCAGGGCTTACATAAAGGGAAAATGCAGGAAAAATTACTTTGCTGTAAATACATGATTAGCTAAATTTCAGTCTTTTTAAACTGTTAGGCTGAAATGGTGCCAGAGTGAATTGTTGTGTTGCTGAAACAAAGTAAATGCATATTGCAAAGTAAATGAAAATGTGTAAGGAATGTTGCCTGTTTGTAACTTTATTAATTTAATGCAACTGTAGGCAGTATGCAATGTCATGACTGAATGCAAAGAAAAACAAAATCGTGCCTGATGAAAACATCTGGATTCAAGTTTTGGTGCCAGTAAATTCTTCCCCCACTGGTAAAAAAGATTGTAAAACCACATTCTTTTTGGGTTATGTGATTCATAGGAATGTTCTACAGAGTGCTCCAGCTCTTCTTCTAAATACATAGCTCAGGGTCATTGGCTGGCAACGGCAGTGTTCTGGGACTGAATCAGAGAAAGGTCAAGGGGCTATATCCTCAGTTATGCTGAGTTTGCAACTGGCAGGTAGGGCAGAATTAGCCTCCATTTCAATTCCCTGAAACTCAGAATCCAGAACAGTCCTGAATGTAACTCGGAGTAGTTAACTGGAGATCTTTGCATAAGGATTGTACATTAATCAGTGCTTTGTTCTGGGAAGCTGGTTTATGCTTCATTCTACCTCTGGCGGTACTTTTATTGCTCTGCTGCTTCTAAGGAGGATCAAGAAGTCTGTGACGGAGAATCAGCTGTACTGACTGTTGTACAGAGTTCTTTCTGTAGTGACGATGATCCTCAACTGCTCCTGAAAGCTTGTCCTTAGCTGCTTTTTGCTCTCTTATTACTCTGGAGATACAGTGATCATGAAAAATGTTTTGGCAGCACTGTTAGCTTCAGAAAGTGTTGTGTTCTATTCCTTTTCCCTGCCCTGGTCACTTGTTCCCACCCTTATGATGTCCCCAACTGCTGCAAGAATCACTTCAGGGAATGGTGCCCCTGCTCAGTACCCGCTTCATTGCCCGTTTCTTCTCTGGACTGTCCAGAGCAGAAGCAACTGTGCCAGGACAGGACAGGGGGCAGCACATAGATAGAAATAAACAGCTGAGAGCAAGACAGGAAGGGATGGTGAATTCTTAAGGAGTATTACCGCCCAAGTTCAAACTATGGACTGACCTAGGGAACTTGGCACAAATCATGGACTTATCCTACATTTGCTCACCATGAATACAGTGAAGATGTGGTTTCATGAGATCATTTTCACAAGTCTTTGCTAGCAGTCTTTATTTGTCTTCAGCCCTAGTCTTCCCCTTGTCCCTGCACAGCGTAGATCACTTTATCACTTGTGCAATCACAGATGCATACGATGCTGAATTTTGAATCAGATTAAATTGATCCACCTTAAATAATATACTGCAAAAAACATTTTTTAAAATTAGATCAGTTTATCACTCCTGTTACTGCAGAGTTGAAAAGATGCTTGCACAGCCCAGGTAGCACAAAGCACATGCTTGCAAAGCACAAGTAGTTTTTTCATTAACCCTCCCAGCCAAAGGGAAGGGGTTTAAAAGGACCAGTCAAATCTGCTGAATCAACAAGCGGTTACAGGACTGATGCCGCAACCAGAGGTTTGGCTACTTAGACCGTGGGACTCGCTTTGAGAAACCAGGTCTTCTGGGGGCTAATGGGGTTCATCTGTCAGAGATGGGGAAGAGCATCTTTGTTCAGAGGCTTGCCATGCTGGCGAAGAGGGCTTTAAACTAAAGTTGCCAGGGAGGGGAGCCTCAGTCCATCCCACTCCTACCATTTCGATGCAAGCGCCAGCAATAGATGCCCAGAGCCTGGAGAAGGATCACAGGTCAGCAAGAGAGCACCTGGAGTGCAGCACAAAGCAATTCCAGCCACTCCAGCCAGGAAGTCAGCTTGGTCGGGGGCCCAACTTAAATATGCCTTTATGTGAAAGCATGTAGCACAGGGAATAAACAAGAGGAGTTAAGAGGTGTGTGCCCACCTGCAGGTCTATTACCTTACTGGCATCACAAACATGTGGTGGGATGGCTCTTATGACTGAAGTGTTGGAGTGGAAGGATACAGGCTCGTTAGGAAGGACAGGCAGGGGAGATGATGAGGGGGTATCACCCTCTATATCAAAGACGAGCTGGAGTGCATAGATGAGGAACCAGCCGAGAGCTTATGGGACAGGATCAAAGGGAGGGTAGGGGCAGGTGACATTCCAGTGGGGATCTGCTTCAGGCCACCCAAACAGGAAGACCAAGCAGATGAGGCCCTCCATAGACAGATAGGAGCAGCCTCACATTCACAAGCATTGAGGGGCAACACAGCAAGGCATAAGCAATCTAGGAGGTTCCTGGAATGCATTGATGGTAACTCCAACAGATACAGGAGCCAACAAGGATAGGTGCCATGCTGGACCTTGTTCTGACCAACAAGGAGGGGCTGGAAGGGAATTTGAAGCTCAAGGGCAGCCTTGACTGCAGTGACCGTGAAATGGTCAAATTCAAGATACTTAGGGAAGTGAGGAGGGCAGACAGCAAACTCACTAAACTCACACAAACTCACCAAATGAAGGAGCTTCATTTGTTCATGTCACTGTGAAGCATTATTCAGGATATCCCACAAAGTAGATACAGACTTACTGTCCTAAGTGTGCAGACAATTCTGTGACCAGAACTATGAGAACTTGAATACTAGAGGTACATTCAGCGTGCATGCTTGACTTATGTAAAGGTCCCGTCCAGAAGTCAAAGCTAACTGCAGAAATATGTAGGGAAATAAAATTTATGGGTGTAGCAAAAAGCTTAAGTGTATGTTAGCTGAAGTGCATTAACTAGCTTCTAAAGAAGGTGATGGGACTCAGGTACACTGTGTGATTCACAGCCTGAGAATTCCTGCTTGCTTTGTAGGAATGGAATTGTCTTCAGACATAAGGAGTATGGAGTTGGAGAGGTAGGAATTTAGGGAGGTAGCAATAAAGGATTATTCTTATTTATTTGCCAAAAATTCCCACCCCTATTCAAGCTGGGTATGTGCTTTAAGTTTGCTGTCTACAGATCAAGTTCTGAATAGTGTCCATTCTTCATTGATTTATGTGCAGTCTTAATGTGGAGCATTGCCAAACCCTCACACTCTGCATTTTCTTCTCTATTGGAGGCTGCCACTCTGGAGGGAGAATTGCTTTACGTGTTGGAGGAAATCTGAACATGTGCCATGACTCGCGAAGGCATCATAAATGACAAACTTAATGAGCTGTACATGGCAGGACTAGTGAGTGTTCTTTCACTGGATTATGAGCAAAGAGGGAAGGATGTGATGGTGATGTACTTCTCAAAATCAGAAAATGCAGAGTAGCAATCTGGTGCCAAATATATTGCTTGTAGTTATTTCTCACAAAAACATCCACGCAGTCAGTTTGTTAGCATTGAGACAGTGGCTCTTATTCAAAATAAACTCCCACTGTAACCACTCCTATTTAGCTGCCTTAACCTTAGTCTCTGGTCAGGCCACATTGCAGTTGGCTTTAGCAGTCCCTAAGTCCAATATGCTCTGTTACTAGATCCAGATTTTACAAGCAGGTAGAGTTGTATCAGGGTAACTGCAGCAATTTAAGCCAGCACAGCACGATTTTAGGTCACGTCTACACTAGGTGCTTGGACTTTACTCAGCTATAATCATGACTGAGATCCTAATTCAAACAAGCCCTGAGGGTATGTCTACACTAAATCAGAGGCATGAATGCAACATGTACAGGCATGGTTAAGCTACTTTTAAACAATAGCAGTGATGGAGTGGCAGCATAAACTTTACAAAAGATTGTCTAAGCACATTGGGAACTTGGTGAATGTATGCAAATGACAAGTTGTATTGAATTTCATGCCTCTACTTTCCCATTGCTATTGCTAACTCATGTTGTAATTATGTCTCTGACTGCAGTGCAGAAAATAGGACACTGACTGGAAAAAAGCAAATAATATAAAGGCAATATGTCTTTGCTATATTGCCAACCACAAGAAGCATTCACGCAGTTTCCTGTTCACTAGTACATGTGTGACATCCTTTCAAGTCAGAAACTAGGTACAGGCTCTCATAATGACCTCAGCAGAGGACCTACGTATCAGGTGGGTTTTTTAGTGTTGCTCTGGTTTGAAATTAGAACAGAGGAAGGAAACACTAGATTGCTCTTTCTAGTGAAATGCTTAACTGTCATAAGAGGCATGTGGCTTTAAAATTGTTTCTTTTGTCTGTCTAAGATGCAAAGAGTATGCCCTGGATTTGGAGTTCAACCAGTTTCTTAATTAAAGACATTTTTATGGTCAGCTTGCAAACTTTTCTATTCCAATTTCAGCTGTTCAGTTCATAAATAAGAATTTTGCAAAGTGAGGTTTAGGGAGAAAAAGATTTTCACAGACTAAATGTAAAATGTCTGCTGGAGAACAACAGGCTCAGTAGTCTTGATAATGGACTAGACAACTTTTTTGTATGTAGCTTATCAGTTCTAATCCAACTGGCAGTTATTACCTAAATGGCAGTCTTATTGAACAACTATTTTATAGCCTACAGGAATGAGACAATTGGTCTCATTTCTCTTCCTACAGGGGTCCTTATTATGAAATCAGCATTCTTATTCTAGGTCTATATTTAAAAAAATCAGACAATTCAGAAAGAGCTAAGAAATGGACTAAAGTGTCCTAAAGGAGAAATTAAAAGAGCTTTATTTATTTCACATATCCAAAACCAGATCAGATCCAATTTAGGGCCCCTCACTGTAAGATATGATACACAACATGAATCAATATTGGGATCTGAAGTCAAACATTCAATGAGCAATATGAAACTTTTTTCACAGTCCAAAAAAATTAACAGCCATTTTATTAGATTTTTTTACCTACACAGTTCTAGAGATAGTTTTTCTAAAACATTTATTCAATCTCACTTGCAGTTACTGATGGAGGAATTAACTCAAAGAAATCCAATAACTTATCTCCTGCAGAAGATCAGGTTAAGTAACTGCAGGATGCCCTTTTGACCTGCTAATATGCTTAGAAACATCTAGAAGAGGTTCCTCTAACTGCAGTCTGGTTGTGCAGATTGTTGAGATGTATTACATCTTGTCCTGTGCCAGGAATGAGTAGAAGGCTCTGATCTGCCTAGCACCTTTTTCAAGTGCTACAGCATGATTGAAAAATACAGGCAGTTACAGCTGGCAGGGAAGAAAAACTCCTTTTCTGTTTGTGTGTGTTAATCCATATCAAATGCACAATGAATCAAGCTTCAGTCACCTGATTCAGTTGGCAACTACACTGAATTGATGGCTTATTTCTACATTCTGAAGGAACCTTTCATCCTGCAATGTGTCTGACCTTCCAGATTTGAGTGATACGCAGCTGTCCAGTCTTAGAGGACAATATCTACAATATCTACAGTGCGTACCACATTCAGGCTCTGTTGTAAGTTATCGCAGGAAATGAGTCTTCCCAATAATTAGTCTGTTTTCATGGTTACTCTTCATTCTATTAGTGATAAAAATGATAGCCATCAGTAATGTCTTGGTGAATGTGGACTTTCTCTTCTTTAGAAATTGAACAGATACAGGGAATGGTGATTTGGGAAAATATAAATCCTTCTGATGTTACAAATTAATAAGATACAAATTAATTCAATAAGGTTCAGGGATGAGTATCCTTGGTTTTGGAGATGCAATAGCAAAAGCTTATTTGCAAGTACTTCACAGCCAGCTAGAAGCTCATAGTGTCATTTAACATTAATATATTTGACTTATAAAACCAGTTTTCAAGGAAAACAGTCTAGAAACAATTTGGGGATGGAACCAAAAATGTCAGAGCAAGGTGAAACAAGGTAAACTGGCTCCACATAGAAAGGCAAGCAACTTAAATGGATTACTATTCCTGTCAAATTAAATCCTCTAGCTGTCTTTTGTCCTCTGTGTGGGGGTTTTTGTTTGGCTGTTTTGTTATTGTTGGTAGATTGGCTGACTTTTTGTAAGTGTTTATTTCATTATCTGAGATAGACTGATATATGAGATATACAGACAATCTGAGCTGGCTTTTCAAGACTGCTTAAATGTGTTTACAAATATTTCTGTTTACTTAATTTGTGATGGCTAATACTCACTTCCAGCTGTTTATCTGGCTGTGTTTTCATATACTGGGGTTAAGGATTGATTATGAAAATCTGAAGAGAATAAAACAAAATGGTGAAGCCATGTAAAACCAAAAACAAACCTTTGAAGTTTGCATTGTTTTCATGTGAAATTGTAAATCTTCAGGCTACATCTGTTCAGGAGCCAAATGTTTCCATGGGATAAAATCTGAAATCATCAGTTTCAGCACAGAAACCTGGTGCTAGAGAGGGGCAATGTAGGCTTGTGATACTAGGAGTCAGCTTCCACCAAAGATAACAACAAGACAGAGTTTCACCATACTGTAACTGCGTGAGTGTGCACAACATGTTGATGTCACCCTCTGGAGGCCACCTCTTAGGTAAATAAATGGCATTTGTTGGCGTGTGAGTTTTGTGTGCTGACAAGCAGTCAATAGTACCAAAGGAAGGTTCATTATACCTGTTTTACTTGAACCTTACAGCAGATTCAGATTAAAAAACAACTTAAGTAGACTATAACCTTTATGAAACTATTTGACAAATGTTTTACCTTTGAAGAGTGGAATGAGAGTAGAAACTCTGGAAACTTACAGTTTTCTTTATGTCTATATCTATTCAGTATTATTTGTATTGTCATCATATCATGGAAACCCCAAATAAAATGGAGAAGAAATCTTCTCGTCATTGTACACGTGCAGAATTACAGCTGAGTCAGTTTTGTTAATATTAGTTTCAATCTACGTGTTGATAGCATTAATGAAGAAAGAAGATTTAAACCTCACATATGTCTGAGTACTAGTGAAACATCACTGGAGCTTGTGATCTGAGGCTTAGATTCAGATTCCCCTTATACTTAGCTTCAGGCCAATTGCAAAGTCCCTTTAACATTAGTTTGATCAGAATGATCAGAGTAAAAGTTAAGTGAAACTTGTTTAAAAACCATGACACTTGTGATAATGATTTGAAAATTCATTTTTATTTGGTTTAGGAAATGAGCTTTAGTAATTAGTTGGCCATAATAGTATGAAGTGCATTCCGTAGGCCACTCCTTAAACATGGCAAGGGCTACTAAGGTTAGCAGTATGCCACAGAAAATGTCAAGAATTGTAGCTTGTCCCAGAAGATTGTGTATCATACACCATTGCTGTAATCTGACAACTAGATGTGGCATCTATCTAAGGTCACAGTTGATGGCAAAAGCCCGAAACATTCAAGCTGATTCTCCAAATCATGCACAATCTGACATGTGCGTGGCATTTTTTAGGTCTTTTGATAAGATTTTCAGTGACATGCTCTTGTTTATTTAATGTAAATCATTAACTCTTGGGAACCTGTGATACTGTGTTCTCTGTGAAAAAGAGGAAATTTGTTGGGGGTGAGAAGGGTGGAAACAAAGCAAGAGGAACATCTGCCAGAGAATACTGTGGTGTAGTAATGGTAAATAATCAGGCTCAATGTCAAGCACCTCAACAGCTGGAATGAGCTTGTCTCTTTGCAACTTCTCAGTATGATAGTAAATGGGAAAGCAATCTCATCTTAACACTTTGCTTGATTCTTTGAACTTTCTTCTAAGACTAGCTTCCGGGGATCCTAGAACTAGACCTTGCCATGAATGGCTGAGATTATCTGACAGCAGTGAGTGGTGCTGTCTTTCCAAAATGACAAACACTATGTTTTCTGAGTCCCTCCTCATCTGAGAGCAGCCAGAATTCTCCAGTGCAACCCAGAGTTTAAAATGGGTTATACGAACTCATTACCTCCACACTAATCTCATTCCTAGTCTATATTTTCTGCCTTGCAAATGATAATTAAGAAAAAGGAACAAATCTGTTCTCCTGAAGTTTTTGCTGCTTTACTTGTATCCCTGTGGGATGAAGACGTTTTTCCACATGCAGTAAAAGAGATGATTTGGAACAGACAAAAGTACGAAGTTGGAAAGTACTGGATACCTGAAGGTGTTTGTGTCAGAGGTGCTTGCTTATGAAATATTCAGCTTTAGACAGGACTGCAGTTCCTGAGCTGTTCTTTCACTTAA
>JAOXNO010000005.1:8911727-8931167 GCA_028565335.1 Limnodromus scolopaceus
TTTGTGTCAGAGGTGCTTGCTTATGAAATATTCAGCTTTAGACAGGACTGCAGTTCCTGAGCTGTTCTTTCACTTAAAACTGAAAACTACTGAAACAGTTTGATAGCATGATGTGGTACTGTATGTGCCACCTAAAAGTGCCATATGACAATACTAAATGACATAAATCAAATCACTGTCTTTCAATAGTCATGTAGCTGCTGTTTAGCATGGGCTTGGGGCACAGCTGGTGTACGGATCACCAGGAGCCTGCTTCTCCTCAGTGGGACCCTGACACAGGGTATTCTGCAGATCTGTGGTAGGCCCTGGACTAACCTCTCTGGCCTGCTTTGTGGACCAGTGCAGAGAATAGATTAATTAAGCTTTTCCTGCTCTGTTGAAAGCCTCAGAGCACTATTTTCATAGCAGAGGAAAGTACAAAATGCAGTGCAGCATCTTGCAGACACCCTCCATTGCTGAATCATCCCTCATGGTCCAAGGAGGCAGGAAAGTGTTGTACCATTTGCTGACCACAGTTAGAGGACCAACATACATGAGAGTTTTGGGAGTGGAGTAATATTGTAGCCAGCATTCATAAGACTTCTGTTGATTAAAAGCAGGACTACCATACAGTGGGTAATTGTCCCCGTCTCTGCTGACAAGTAGCTGCAGTACTTACTCTCTTGCTTGTTAGAAGGCTTTTTTTTTGGGGGGGGGGGTGGTGGTGGGGGATGGGGAGGAGTGTGGGGGTGCTATGTAAGGTCATGACAATACACAATTCTATACACTTTTACTCATGTGATGGTGGCCTTGACCTCACTGTTTATTTACAGTGTGGCCTTGTGACTTAGAACAGAACTTTCTGAAAGCAACACTTGCTCTGCATCTCTTTCAGATTTTATGCACTTTTCTAGATTTTGAGCTCTCTGGGGCAAGCAATATGTCTGTGTGGTAATGCCCAATGACAGGCTTCATAGTGACCCACAGTGCAGCCAGTATACCCAGTTATCCATGGATATAGTATAACTGTAACAATGTGAGGAGAAACTGATGCGGTATTTACTTAAAAAGTCTCTCTCTCATCTGCCCTGTATCCATTAGCCTTCATTCAGGTTGGTCTGTAATCACACCCTAAACAGGAATTCATTCTATGGGTCTGAGCAGGCAACAAAGGAGTAATATATATATGTGTGTGTATATATATATCTGTGCTTACAACCTCTCTAGTGTCACCTTGCTGAAGATGAAAATAGAAACTACTCCATATAAAAACAAGGAAAGCAGAGGGCTTCAGTGATTTTAAGATGGAGTTTGTAAGTATATGAACAGGGTTACATGGCATGGTTGCCTCTAGCGTCCGGGAATTGGACTAAGTAGCATGGAGAGCCTTTCTGATCCTAATGGTCATCAGTCATCATGCAAGCCTTGCTTCCTTCTTAAGACTTTATTGGCATTCTATGGCACTTACCTGCCTATACTCGCTGCTAGTGAGCTAGAATAGTTCCTAAATTCTCGAACACCTTCCTTCTCTGAAACTTTACAACTACAAAATCATCATGAACTCTTCTCTGTCACCTTGGGATTTTAATACCCACCTTGCTTCCAGTAGAACTGTGATAGTCACATAAATGATTGTGTCTTGCTTTCTATAGAAGGGGCTGAATGTGTGCAGGATTTGTCCCTTACTGCTCATTCCTGTTGTATGAATGCAGTTTGCCTGCGGTGCAGCTGCGGGCTCAGCAGGTTCTACTGTTAGACATCAGCAAGTGCCTGCTTGATGGGAGCAGAGACTTTGTGACTGGCTGTCAGGAAATTCACACTCGCGGCAGCATTACCTGGCATTGAACACACTGTACTCTCTCCAGTTCTTCTCACTGGGTTTTTTCAACTTTAAATTCCATTTCACAATAATATACTTCTGCCAACACTACCAAAGGCATGTCATCAGTAGCTCAAAATATAATTTTCTTGTCATGTACTGTTGCTTAATTATTTATGTTGCTAATTAGAAATACGGATAATTTAACATAATCTGCTGTGGATCGAGGTAGAGACAACAATACTCTACATGTATTTCACAGAGAAAAAACAGATTTGAAGAATATGAAAATCACCCAGCATTCAGCATGTGACATCTCTGATAGAGCTTTATTTCTTCTGCCAGACAGGTCCTCTTGTTTGTTTCCTTACTTTCACATTTCTGAAAAAAAAAGATTAGTTCCACATTTCTAGAAAAAGTATTGAGAGAAACAGATCCAGCTTTTTTATTTAGTATAGTAAATCATGTAGCTCAAGCTTCTTTGCCATCATTATTTCACTGAGCCAAATTTATCCCGATACAAGTCCACTGATTCAAACCAGAAATTAATTTAGCCCATAACTTTGTTTTACAAAAAAATACTCAAGTTGGGTGGAACTGCAACTATAATTGGAATCAGAGTCTGAAACAAAAAACATTAAAGGCCAAACTCTCCTTAGAGGACCTGACCTTAGACATCTCCTATCCACATTAAAAAAGGAAAGAAAAAAGGCATGGTCTATTGTCTCTTAGGACTGGAATATATGATGTCATACTAAAACTGCAAAGTAACTCACAGTGAAAAAGCATTATCACTAAAGAACTGCATTTGTATGATTAAGAATCATTTCATAACTGAAAATTAGTGCAATTCAGGTGATATGGATGACCGTAAAGGATTATGTACTAGTTACAAAATAAGTATGACATGCTTAAGTCTATGTATTCTCTAAGGGCTATATTTTTAAAAAATGCTTCTACTGACATAACTACTGACATAAATCTCATGCAATTTATGGGGTCAGATAGCTGATCTCTGTGTGTCCTTCAGATATCCCTCCACACACCTTAAGCATTTACAGATTTTTCCTTGGTCACACCAGTAAAATTTCTATTCCCACCGCTTTCTGAACTTGTCTGTGTTTAAGTATGGGCAACATTTTATACAAGAGCTGTAACCACAGCCGTGTGAAGGCCAGGAGTGAATGGTTTACCATATATAATTTGGGAGGAAAATGTAGTAATTAGTAGAATAATTAAATTAAGGTGCAAAGTAAAGCTTAACAAGAACCAAGTAAAAGATGAAAACAGACATTCAGTCATTCAGGTATAAGAAAGACATATTTTTAGCAGTTACTATTGAAACCATTGGAACAAACTGTCAAACACAGAGGAAGATTGTCCATGACTTGTGGTCTGAGGAATACCTGGTACCCTTTTGAAAGACTTGGTGTAGCCAAACATTACTGGTCTCATTAAAATGGTTACTGTGGTAATATAGAATGACCCATGATATATAAAGGATCAGACTGGAATAGGGATAGCCCTTTCTGTCTTTGAGTTATGTGATTGTAAACTAGTATAACTTCAAGTTGGAATTTATCGCCAAATGAAAGGTGCAAATAATGCAAAAAGTTTTATTAAGGAGAGGAGGAATTATATCTGAGGAAATTACAGCTAAAAGAAATACAAGAGAAATCCTAACAAAGTGAAAGAGAAAACCTATTTAGTGAGCATCTGACTTTAAATTGCTAAATCAGCCATGTTTCGATAAAGATCTAATAGTCTCACAAGCCACCTCCAAATTTCCATAGGCATAGTATTAGCATTTCTGGTGTGGATTGAATCTAACGTAATTCTGCTGAGGATAGAGGGAGTCAGCTCTAACAACGAGGAGGAAGAGGAACAGGGAAAATCCCAAGCACCTTCCCATAAGCCGCCTGAAGAACTTGTCCCACAAGCCTCAACTGTTTGTTTCCATCAATACCACCCTTTGTACACAAAAAAACAACCCATGCCTGGACCTGCTGGGAGCATGGAGAGCAAAACAGCCGGGGGAGCTGAGAGACGTGTGTCAAGACTTGTTCTTGCACCATGAGCAGTATAGCCAAGTGTAGGGATTAAATATAGTGAGCTACCCCCTTCTCCAATTGGAGGGGCACAGCTCATCATATTTTGATTGGATTCAAAACCTTGAAATATTTTAATGATAGCAATAATGGGTTTTTGTTCTTTACCTTCTGTAACTGGGATTTTAAAATTGACTTAAAGTATTACCCTTTGTTCATGAGTACTACATTTTTTAAAGAAAAACTGAGGACTTCTGTTAGTTTCTATATTTATATAATAGAAGAGGCCAATCTGTTGCTCACTAGCCGTATGGCTTAAAAAGGAATTGAATATGATTTGTGAGAATGGCTGAAGATAGGCAAAATATGCATCATCTTGGCAGAAGCAAAGTGCTCCTGCTGTGTATATCACATATTGAACACATCTTGTGCAGTATTGTTTCCATGTTTGAATCTGAATTTTAAAAGTAGCTTATGTCCAAGAACTGGCTGGACATTTCTGGGGCATCACGTTTAGAAAAACACTGAAATATTGCCAAGCTGAGGAAAAAATCATGAGTTATCTTGCCAAGAGTTAGGTGACTACTACTGGTGAGTATTCATTTAGCTAATTTGTTTCCATCAGCTTCAAGTCATATGTGTGCTGTATATGTCTTCATTCTTCATCTGGTTGCATTCCTTAGTGAATTTTTTTGGGTTTTCATCAGTCAGCATTGAATGTGTTGCAAATTATTGTTAACATTGTTTATATAATTTTTATTCTTGCAAGCATTATTTATTTACACTGATAGAAACCGTGCTATTGACATTTCTGAAGTTGCTCTATGTGTTCAATAGCTGGAATATAAATGGTAGTTTAAGATTCCAGCAATGTAATTTATGATCCACAGAGTTCTAGTACAGGGAATGACAACACTGCCATGAATGTTCATGATTTACGTTCTTGTTTTGTGAGTGGCAGGGTTTGACCGGACCTAGTCAGAACTTGTCATGTTAGAAGCTTGTGCCCTGTGGATTATAGCAGACATACCTGGGGGCAAACTCTCACCTTACTGGGAAGGTCAGGCAGACTGAGATCTTTTTGATCCATTAGAGAAATTTCTTACAGAAAGAGAAAGGGAAAACAGAATCTAAGGCGATTCCACTTCTCCCCTTCCCTACATCTGAGATTTTCTGGGATCACTTTTTGTGTTCATCTTCATTGCAACACCTGCTGTGGAGAGAACTAATAGAACCAAGCAGGACAAACAGGAGCATGTGATGGGATACAGGAGAACTGATGTGCTGGAAAAACGTGAATATAGAATTGATTTGGAGATTGAGAAGCAGACAGAGGAGTGAATAACCACCTGTGGAATAATTTTGTCTTCCTCTGCATTTCTTGGGGGGCTGACAATATGAAATGTGGTGCAATACTTGGAAGAGTAGGTGCATGGATTTTAGAAATCAAAAGGTAGAAAGCTCAAAACTACAAGCTGAACAAAACTGATTTCCTGACTTTTGTGTCATTCTTATAATTGCCTGCAATCTGAGTATCGTTTTTTACCTTTTTGACAATTGCTTCAATAATTCCTGTCACTCCTGAAAATTCACCTGTAACAATGGAGATAATATAAGTAGACATAGTGAGGCAATGTGCAATTTTTTGCTTTACTGTCTTTATTAAGAGCCATCATAAACAACAGAGATTCAGAGCAATATTCTGTTCTCAGTTACTTACATTTCAATATGATCTGCTCTGCACTGTTGAAACTTGGAGCAGCATTTAAGACAATAAAGAAGGATAAAAAGTAGCATAGGTTTCTGAAGTGTCATCAGATATGTGCCTAAATATGCATGGTATATATATATTTGCATATCTGTATATATGCATATCTACAGATATCTATACATACACAGTTCCCAACACTCTAAAGGTCTGATCTCTGCTATGGTTTTCTTATTATACATGTGGGTTCATACAGTTTAGATTTATATAATTTAACATGTCATTTACATACACCCAAATTATACTTAATTTGTCTTTAATTACTGAAAGAACATTTCCCTGAAATTATATAGTTCCTTTCCTGTCTTCTATAATAGAATACCTTTAGCTTCGCCTGGCTAAAAACCTTTTTAGGTGAAGTCCTGGTTTGTGGGAAATCACATTGAAGCCGCAGTAACACAGCAACCAGCAATTAAAAATAAGCTGATGCAAACAACAAGAACAGCAAATGTAATCAAAAGACAGACCAGACACACTGCATTCTGTGAATTTTTTTCTCATTCTGTTGTGACCTGTTGAATTTGCCTTAGCTTTTCCTTGAGGCTTTCTATGGCTCTCATTAATTAGAATTTGTACCTATAAATTACTGTTGCAAAAAGCCTTTTCAGTTTTGTTTTTTGTTGTTTCCTCCCTCTTGCACCTCCCCCCTAAATGCTCTAATTGTTTACCTAGTATTGATTCAAACAAGGATAAACTGATGCTTATGATTGTGCTACAAGAAACCTTATTTAAATTTAATTGCAATCATAGTTTGTTTAATTTTAATGATTAGGGCTGTTCCCGTTCTCATTGGAGAAGGCCAAAATGGAGGCTTCCCCAATGCTGGGCAAAGGACATGGCACCCATTAAGGACTGGTTAAATGCACTGGTACAGCAGTGGGAGATCTTACCTTCAAACTCAGGCAACGAGTAAACCATACTTAAACCATACTTAACCGAACCAAAAGAACACCTGTGGTCCCCAGCTGATGTCATGATGGCTTCAACATATGTGTTTTACTTTGGGCAGAGTAAGAATGTTCACACTTATGCTACTGTGATTCAGCTGATGAAAGGCAACTTACACTGTAATTAAGTTTTCAACCACATGCCAATTTCCAGACTTCTGCAGCTGTTCCCCTATAGGGACATTAAATTTAGTTATGTACCCAAGTTTCAGCTTCACTGTTTCCCAAAGATCAAAATGTTCAGACACTTGTTCTGATGTTTATCTTAGTATATGATTGCAGCCAAATCCTTAGATAATTAGGTACGGATATTTCAACTTCATGTGTAAGATTTAGTCTCAGTGAATCTTACTGCCATTGGGACTTGGCCTCCTACTTACATTTTGGTGTCCTGTACGTTCTGCTCTTTCTGAAGTAAAGGACCTTTTCAAGGCTTCATCCTATTGCATCCATTTTGATCTAGTGTGTGTGCCATAGAAAATAGCCTAGAAGGTGGAAATATTAATGTCTGTTTCATCAGCAACAATGAAAACGTGGAAAATCATCATATTATGTCCCAGTGCCACAACAGTCTCACCTAAAATAAAGCAGCAGTAGGCATAATGACCTAGAATCCAGGAATTGCCCATGAAGAAGCAACTATCTGCAAAATAGTTTTACCAAATCCAAGGTCTTGGCAGTGAATACACAATACAAAAGAAGGTGCCAGTGGTATGACTCCTACATTTGCAGCTATGCTCTTTAATCAATGACCGGTGTGATTCGAGCTAAATTATAGAGCCAGCTGCAATGCAAGCTCAGCCTCACAATAAACATAGACCAGACTGAAGAAATGGGACTCACTGCTGGGGTTTACAATAAAGCAGTTCTGAGGTCAGTAGATAAATACCATGTGTTGATAAGAAACCTGTGAAAATAAAAAGATGTTATCACCTGAAGTTTATGGTTGTTGACATACACATCTATTGCCTTTGACTGTGCAAACAATAAGTCTGGTTGCAATGCAACATTAGAAAATTCTCAGCGTGAAATCAGAGAGAATAGTTACTGGGAGTTCTTGCCAGAGTTTGAGAAGAGGAAAGGAGTTTTTAAGAGAGGAAAACAGCTAGAGGGAAAGTCTGAATTTAGAAACAGATCTCCACGTTCAATAAGATAAATATAAGGCTGAGTCAACAGCCAAGAGATTAATGATGAAAGTAGAGCAGACATGGAGGAATCCCTTTCCCACAGTACAGGAGCACTGGGAGTGGCAGGAGGCACTAGGACAAAAAAGTTGATTGTCAGAGAACCAAATGTTTCTCAAGTGGGCACTCTGCAAAATGGTAGCAGAGAAAAAGGCCACACAGGTGTGACCAGAGAATGCTGAAAGGTCTTCTACCATCAGCAAACCTTTCTGTAAAGATCCGGTTGGACCATACGTTAATACGATGGAGGAAGTGGTAAGAGTAAAAACACATCCTGAATCAATACCAGTAACAGAAACAGGGAAGAAGAGGCTGGTTTGAAGCGCATCATACTTCTAAGATGAAACCCTACGTTACCATGGCAATGACTTTATGATAGACTGAGTAGTTCTATTCTGTGCTTTTTTGACAAGCCAGCACTTAAACAAACGTCTGAACAATGACATTTCTTAAAAGGAAAGATGTAGCAACTCCCATGAACTGTAAGGGCAGAGCACATGTTGTAGGAAAGAGTTTGAAGGAGGCATGAGGAACTCAGCCAGTTGGCACATTGCTAGAACTGGCACAGGATGGTGGCAGAACCGCTGGAGATACTTCTCTCCATGTAAAGAACCAGTTAGGTTTGCAAGCAGGGAATCATGTTTTACATAGCATACAACACAAAAAATAGTGGCTTTCTTCAGAATTTCACTTGAGGGCAAGGAATTCTGGTGAAAGAAAATCTTAGATCCCAACTATATTGTTAGTCCTTTGCTTTTTAGCTGTTGCATTTGGCGCTTTCTAAGAATGCTTTTAACAGCCCTTGACAGGAGATTTTTAAGTAACACTTTGAAGTAAAACCTGCAGAAAAAATCTGAGCGGTTTTTCCCCACCCCCAGGTTTGGTGTGAGTCTTATCAACATTTCCTTTGCTGTTTAACCCTTTTCTAACTCATTTTGTCTGGCAGGAGGCTTTCAGTTTCACACTATTTTTGTACTTGCTTGACTCTATTGCTTGTTACCTCATTGCCAGGCTCTGTTTTGCATTATATACTGTTTTTGTCTTGTTCAGCTGATTACAATTAGTTACAGCTAAACCCCAAATTCTGCAACTGCATATAAGAATTTACTCTCTAATGAATTTCTCCCTCATTATAGTAATGGCCCAAAATATTTGGAAAACAATCTTTAAACAAATTGGACAAAGGGCAAGGCTGGGTAGTAGCAGCATAATTTCTCTAGCACTTAGAGCCTGATCCAGTAATAGGTATACAGTGCTTTGTCACTCAAATTTATGAAATATGTGGAATATTTCTCACTAAAAGCTAAGAGCCTATACTGCTGTAACATACTATTTGGACCTGGGTAAATTAAAAAATAGAGCCTTTTTTCTTGAAAATATTTTGCAGCAGTTTTCCTGTGAAACAATTAAAGAAAGGTCACTTTCTAGGATTGATGAGTCTGGGTAGAACCCCAGGATTATCCAAGTTCTGTTTTCTGCGTAGCAGAATATGCACAAAATGCACCATTATCTTTCACATCTTTATTTTCCAACAATATAGAAGCAAAAATGTTGTATTCTTGAAATATTTCAGCAAAATTTACAGAACAGAATTACAATAACAGGGAATTCTGCATTCTTCATCTAGTTCTTTTGATGATAAATTGCTTTTATGCTCTGAAGCTAAGTCTGTATAGTTCTCCTTAGCATTTGACTAGCTTACACATATAAAATGTTATATATATGTATATAAAGGTAGCAGCAGCACTTCATGAAGTGAAGGCAGTGAAAGTGAAGGTCAGTCCACCTCCACGGAGTATCTCATCAGCTTCTGTGTTTCATTTTGCAAATAGATCTTTAAATATTATTTATATCTATTAGAAAAAGATAATGATCTTGGTCCTCTCATAACTCATATAGAAAAATAATCTTCTTATTATTCAATTGTAGCTTTGCTGTAGATTTTCCACCAGTCAAGTGGTAGAGCTCTGGTAACTTTACTGAAGCGATGTTTTCTTACTCTAGCTGAGGATCTACTTTCATGCTTTCACCTTTTGATGTAAAATATTTCCAGAATGAAAGGCATTCTCCTGGTCTGTTACAGAAGGGTAATAATGAATACTTTCTAGTATAAATCTTGTTGGATCAGGCTCTAGCTTAAAATGTGTATTTACCTTTAAGACATGCTGACTGAAGCATTTCATGGAACCTTTTATTTGATAGAGAGTGAGAGAGTTGAGGGGAGTGTTTGCTTTTGTGTGTTTATCTTCCCCTGTACTGTACAATCTGTTCATTCCAGTTCTCAGCTGGGATGTATAAAATACAAGCGCAAGTACCTACTACTTTACTTAATACCAAGCAGAGTGTTTTACCAGACTTTACTTTGAATAGAACTTGCACCATTTCTCTTCTCCAGGACGATGAACTGCTAGTCCTTTCCATTTCCTCATCTCATGATAATTATGCAATTGCATAGGATGCTCTTGTTCACCCTTCCTGTTCTTTTATTCCCCTTACACAGCCTTCTTCTCCCACATTTACACTGTGTATGCATCACTTAAAATTGCAGAACTGAGATTTCATATCTAAATGGACATTTTGGTCTAAATTTTTAGGGAAAAAAAACCCCACCCAACTCTGAGATTTAGGGGTTTTCTTCTGTAAAGCAAACATAATGTTTCTTTGTCATACTTCTTAGCAACTATAGAACAGATGGTTGCACCTTTGCTTTCATTGTCCTCACTGTGTTCTGAGTGTTCCCTTATATACTTCTAGCCATCACTCTTACTTTAGCTCACTGGGGAGGTAAAGCTCAGGGATTTCTGGTTAAGAACCTCTGTACTTAATCTGGTGGCAGAGCCAGGCTCTGTCCCATGGCTTTTCTCTCATATGACATTCCCTGTGGTCAGGAGACTTGCTAAGTAGGTGGTATGTCTGAAGTGCCAAATTTACTGTGCATGTGTTTACAGAGCAACTGCACTACACATGTGCTTTTAGTGACCGCACCAATCTCCAGCTGAGGACTGAAAGCACCTGGAAAATGATGTGGCTAGGAAGAGGCTGCTACTGCCAGACAAATTCCCACCCACAGCTTCTCCCAAAGATGAATTATCCGTGTGGGCCATACAGAGACCATATGCTGGACGCTCTGTTTTATATCATAAACTCTTTTGAGACAGAAATCCTTTTTCTGTTTGTAGAGCACCTAATAAAATGGATTGTGATCCAAGACTGTAACCTTCATTTATGACGGTAGCATGTTAAATGTATATTAAATTTATGCTCTCCCCTTATATAGGTCTGTCTGTTTTCTTCTGGTTTGTTATTCCCCTAATCTAAACCAGAAGGCAGTTTGGTATGGAAGAGCCTAAAGAATCCTTGTCTGTTAAACTGCAGGGGAAATGGAATACCATATTAGAAATGAAATATGAAGCAGGTAACAATAGACTGTAGTCAGGGGAAAGCAATGTCACTTTGAATTATTTCATTTGGGCTAGTAAAGTTTCCTATAGTGCTTTTACCATTCACAGTAAAATTTAGATTTTATGCAAGAAAGAAACTAAAGAGTTAATGATTATGTAGAAAGGGGTAGACATCAGAATCCTGACAGCTTAATTGGTGTGCTGACAGCACTGGCTGTTTCATTGCTCTGATGGTATTTCCATCTATAAAGCTCGTACTGAGTTGCAGCAGCAGCTGGGACTCAGAGACACACCTTTTTACTGCACCTGCTGGCAGGGAGGATGTGTGTAGGTGGCTCTCAGACGAAGCAGACAGCAAAAAGGAGTAGCAGGGTAAAGCACCTTTCAGACAGTCTCAACATTCCCTTTTGTGGAAGAGGATCGAGCACACTTCTAAATGTGTTGAGAAAAGAATAAACAGTAGTTGTTTTAATTTCATCTAATGCTTACTTTGCAGTTAATCAAGAAGGTTTTGATTTTTGCTTCCATCTTGAATAAACAAATAAGGGATCCAAGAAGTCCCTAGCAAGAAAGCAGGCCATGAAGTATACTTCTGTAGAGAAATTAATAGCTACCATTAACAGCCACTTTGTCTATACATTTGAAATTACAGTAGACTGCTTATTTCTATGCAGAGACTGTCATAATATTCTGATGCTGCTGCATTTGATAGTGCTGAAGCTGAATAAAGATTCAAATATTCTATATATCAGCTCAGGTCACTTGTGGTGTAAAAACCTCAAATGTAATGAATTCCATGATAAGATTCTTGTGAAGACATGGAAGGATGCAGCTGAATTCTCCTGAGGTCATTTCTTTGGAGGTTCTGTTCACATTTTTCTTCTCACATGACAAAATTATTTTCAGATTTGAGGACCCAGAATTTTTGATGGTATCTTCATACCAGTGTGCAAGACAAAGGTAGGATCTATGGCCAGAATCCAGCCCTGGCTGTTCTAGCAGTCCCGCTCTAATGTTTGCTGTCCTGGAAAAAGTACTGTATTAAATTAAATGGTTTATGTGGATTGCATAGAAAGCTAGAGGAGGAGATTACTGCACTATGTTCTGCAGGAAAAATTACACTTTTTTTGGAAAACTGAACAATTTTCAAGCAACTTGGGCAGCTGGTGAAGTTTTCTATGCAATTTTTAACGTGACAGTATTTTATTGTGCCTGATTACATAGTGTATTCACAGTGTTCAGTCTTTTAAAAAGCATCTGAAAAAAATTATAACAGGACTTAAGTACATCACATGAGCTAATAATACAATAGCTTTTTCTTGTAAGCATAATGTAAAATTTGAGTTAGTTTCATTATTAAACTGTGTGCATAAAATAGAATGACTGTGTCTGATAATACCATCTAACACGGCCTCCTTGTGCAGTTAAAAGGGATGTTCTTTCTATGCTGTGTGAATGGGCTACAGATGTTAAGATTTATGTTTTCCTTTTCTGTGGTCTTTGGTAGTTCTTTGTGAGCATTCAGTGTGAAACTTTGGTGAGTAAAAGGAGCGAGCAGGAAATCAAGCGTGGTGTGTTGGGGCATTTTTAGTAACCTGCCTGTAAGAACTGTGCACACACTTCTTAAAAAGAACGCAGAAATGCTTTTCAGTAAGTTTAGCTGCAAAAAGGAAATGCTTTCATGGCCTTCCTAGTCTCTCAGGCTCTATCCAGTTTACCAAATATTCAGATTGACAGACAGAAAGAAATAACAGCCCCTAGTGTGGTTTCATTCACTAGCTTTAATTTGCACAATAAGAGCTCGTTCTTATTCATACCACTTAAAAGTGGTGTGGATGATCATATCTGACTGGGAGTCTTCTGTGTGTGGTGGGGAGTACTTTTGCTTGACTTTGAAATTGTAGTGGCTCTAGCTTCTGCTCAAGGTTTCCTAACTTGCTCAGGACATTGTATTTCAAGCTGTTAGAGGTAGAACATGTTGAAACTGAGATGCCTTTATCACAGGAGCCACCTCAGACTCAACCTACCTTTTTTGGCTGTGTCTGATTGCAATACTATGGGCTGAATGTATAATGTGACAAGGGTACACTGTCTCCCTGGGTCAGAGGCTAGATATGATTGGAAAATGCTGTGTTGTCAAAGTTGAAACTTCCCACAGATAATTTTAACAAATGAAGTGTCCTTCTGTTACTCTAAACCCAAGTTAGGCCTGATTAGATTATAACTGCTGATCATGCTTTACAATGCAGGCCACGTGTACCTAGGGGCAATACGTCACGCTGCTCACATGTTAATCCCACAAAACACATGTTTTATTTCATCATTGTGTTCAGTTTTTGAATGATACTGATTGTTTTTACAAAGGACAAAAAAGACACTAGGATGGCTTCCCTGTGATTGCCTGCAAAGCTATTCACTATCTATAAACCTGAACCTGACTAAAAGGAATGTAGGGAGGGGGATCTCATAGCAGTTTAAAACTATTTGGAAGGGAATTGTGAATGTGACAGACCCAAACTCTTCTATAGCAGTAGACAATATAGAAAGAGGAAATGATCACAAATTGTAGCTTGGGAAGTTCAAACTGGACATGGGAAAAACTTCTTCAGCAAGAGGGTACTTAGAAACAGACCACTTGTGATATTTCCATCCTTGAAGGTTTTCAAGACTCGGACAAAACCACAGCCAACCTGATCTAGCACTGATGATAGTCCTGCTTTGAACAGGAGATTGGGCGACAACCTCCAGAAGTCCTTTGCAATTTCTATGGTTTCATTTATTTAGAAACGTTAAGTAGCTTAATAGTCCATCTGCCTCAGTTAAGAATTTATTCCACTGTCAGTTCAGTGTATCATTATCACATGTAGAAAGAGTCAGATAACCAAGCATTCAAGCTCTTTGTGAGAAAATTCCTTTGTAAAAGTGAAGAAATTTAGGTTTTAGCTTTAGGTTTTAGACCATATTGTCTAGGGCTTGTATGGTACACACAGACTGACGGTAGTAAGCAGTTCATCCTCAGGGTACAAGGTGAGCACCAACAGAAAATACAGCAATCCAGTCTGCCACAAAGCACAGCATCCATTAGTCTGTTAAAGGATGCTGACTTCCTCTTGGCTCAAAATCTGAGTCAGTACCAAATTTAGGATTTTGCAATCTTTTTCTGCTGAAAACCAGGATTTTCCAACATAGTATATTAATACGTGACTTGCAGCTCTCACCCCCGCCAAACACTAAGGGATTAACGTAATCTTTATTATATTAATAAGATTATTTAATCTTATTAAATATCTTATTTAAATGTGGCATTTTTGTGCCTTACATCATTTTTCCTGAAAACAACTGAATGATGGTTCAACGTACATGATTTAATAACTGACATGGCACATGGCCCAGACTGGGAGATGTCCAGTGTCTATTCAGCTACTGTGATTTTTTGGCTAACATTCTTTGAGGGATACATAACAGCTCATGTAGTAGTTATTTCCATTCAGCTCTTTAGATCCTTCACATACTTGCTCAGACAAGCAGGAAAAAGGGTATTATATTTACAATAGCACAAAATCTATACCAGTTACTGAAGCAAACATGTCCTGGTCTTATTGTGAGTGTGTAGGAAGTGGTAACTTTAGAATCTGCACTTAATAAAGAGTGATTCAAGATCAAGAATATTATTAAGATAGAAGGCTTGATTAGCCTCAGTCAGTGAGGACTGATCAAGGTACAGTGGAATTTAAAATTGAAAAGGAAATAGATATAGATATTTCTATATAAAAGAAAAATGTGGCAGTAAAAATTACAGTCCCAATGTGATCTGTATGATGTCTCTGACACTACATAGAAGATGACTTGTGTGGTTAGTTAAAATACAGATCCTGTTCTCATTAAAATTTGGCTAGTAACTTCAGAAATAGGAGGGAGTCACATGTGATTAAACATGAAGGAGGAAGTGGAGATAGTTAAGAGTTTGATAGTTCCAGATGAAGAATGTGCAAGGAAATTACTCAGGTACTTGCAATCCAAGTCAAAAAACAGTAAGTTCTCTTAAATTCAATTAAATAGAATTAAAGCAAAAGCAGTAAAAGGAGTAGAGATAAAGCACTAGTTTGAATTTGTATGGCACTTAACATAAGGTTATGTATCTTAATCATGGAATTACTATCAGATGAGTATGAACAAAAATAAAGATCTTAATAGGGGGCAGACAGGAAACTAAGGATTAACTACTATAAGAAAGTTGTGGTATGTGTAGAAATATCTAATAATGTAGAACTAGTTAAGAAAAAGTGTTCCAGAAATTATATAAGGAATAACCCATAGAGACATCAGGGAGCACAAACACAGCAGTTGCCAAATGAGAGCTGAATTATCTCATAGTATTTAGTTCCATCTCCTTGCACAGACGCTGCTTCTGCTCAGTGCCTGGAGGCTGCCTGCAGCCCGCCCCACTGTGTATGTGTGCTTGTGTCTGCTGTGCTTGAGCCGCAGTTGGGAAAGCGGGAACAAAAGTGGAAAGAGAGATGACGGAAGCACAGCACAACTTCTTGCTTGCCTACCCAACAGGAAAAGCGTCTGTCTCTTTACCAGTTCCAAAGACCCGAGGTGTCTTTCGTACAGGACAGTTCTTTGTGTAAGAGTGGTTACTTGTTCATCCTGTCCCCTTCAGTGCTGTTGGGGGTACGCTGCTGCTCTCATCTTTCCTTCTCCCCATTTCACTCCATATAATTTTCAGGTCAGACAGTGTTAGGCCACTGCTGCCATCTCACCCGGTTGCCTCCGCGGTTAAAGTCCCCTTCTGGTGGGTTTGGCAAGGCACTAGCCCTGAGGGCACCCAAGTTAGCCTTGTTCTCCATGCCTGATACACACAACAGAAGTGGTGAGAGATACAGCCCATGAAGTTTGCAGGCTGCTTAACTTCCCCAAAGCTTTTTCTTATCCTTCCATAATTAATAAAACTTCTTAACACATTGTGCTTCTAGCTTCACTCCTACTTCTGTCTTTTATTACGCGATACTAGGAAGCCAAATTAATTCTTTAAGTCTATCTGTCACTTGATTTGTACCGGGATCTTGACAAAGCATTAATGCTGCAGTGACTAATAGTGACAATAGTGTTGTATGTGTCCAGATTTGTACCTTAACCTTAGGTCTTGCTAATTCCTGCATCGTGTGGTACCCATAGCACATAGCTTCTCGTGGTGATTTAAAAGGACACAAACCAAAGCATTCTGTGTTCCAAAAGAACTTAACAATGAAGCTAGTTCAGTTCTGGACCATCAAAAGTTCTCAGTAAAAAGATTGACATAGTAAATTGTGATTCTCCTAGTTTATAGCAAGGTTCCACTTTAATCAGGGCAGTTGCCAAAGAAAATAAACAGGGCAGTTGCCAAAGAAAATAAACAATCATATTTGGTGTATAAAGCGAAAACAGTTGAAGGATTTTACTATGAAAGATTATTTGTCCAGGTGTTCTAAAGTGTTACACACTGGTTTTCATAACTGCTGACAGATATGTCAACAGGGAAGGTTCATTTATGTGTACATGCCTTTTTGTGAATCAGTTAATGAAAGAAAATCCCACAGACTGTGTCTCTGATTCAGGAAAGTACCGAAGTATTTATTTAGCTGCTCAAGACAGCTCTACATCATGTGCTTAATTTTAAGAATGCAACTATATATAATTCACTTCAGTGAGATTTAAGCACATGGTAAACACTTAACATGCTGTCCTAAACCTTGAAGTTAATTCTGATTAGAAATTATCTTTGTCCATGTTGAAATCCAGTTGGATTTTCTTTTCATGAACTCTTAGGAAAAGAAAATGTTTCTTTGAATATTTAGAGCAAATGAATATAAAAAAATTCTTTTCTCACAATGGGATTTTTATTTTGTAGTGAAATCATGTTTGTTTCACGTTTAAGTTTTGGGATAAGGAAGTTTTTGGTAGCCAGAGTGGTATTCTAGCTGGGGGAAGAAAAAGAAGCAATTCAGTGAAATGAAGTATCTAATAACAGAGGTTGACCATTATTCCTAACAAGCTCTTTCGATACAATGTACTATCCTTGGATAACCAAGATACGGCCTTTCTTAGTTTTGAATATTTCATATGTGATGCCTCTTTTGGCATTGGAATCAGTGATGAAAAACTGTCAAATTGTCCTTTACCTCTGAATAACTCTACTTCGATGCTTTCTGCTGTCAGTGTCTCCTTTCAATTTCTCTCGCTCTTTGCTGGTCCAATACCTCTAAGAATATTGACATAGGCACAATTATCAAATCTCCTTGTTATTGCAAACTGTCTTATGCTTCAGGTTACATCTTCATATGTAAACTGGTGTGAGCATTTTGCAATTCATCATTATAGGCTGCAAGTTACGTTAGTGATCATGTCTGATTTTATGCATTGGGAAAAAAATTCCTTCTAGCCTATATTCTTTATATGACTAAATTTAGATTTTATTTGCTATGAGCACTTAAATTGGAATTCCACTTGCAGAATCAAAGCTAGCTTAAATATACATAATTATGGAGAAGTACTTGTTAATACTTGTTAAGTTCATCTGGAGGACTGATCTTCAAATGCTTTACTTTTTTTGTGTGGCCAGAGTGTAAAATTATGGTAGGTCTTTCAACATGGTGCCTTCTATCACTGAAGAAAAAAAGACAGCCATACCTGGGTGCTTCAAGCCATTTTAGTGCTTAGTGAAAGTCTATCGGTCAGCTTCAAGAGCAAGGGAAAAAGAGCAATGACAGAAGGAAAAAAGAGCAATGACAGAAGGCTTTAAAAAGCCTGCATAGACCTCATCCTAGCTTCGACTCATGTCTGTTGCAACTTTTTCATGTCATCTTAGTAACTGAAACCAGCACCAATAATCAACTGTTGAAGAGAAGAGAAAAGAAATCAAAACTGAAGACTCTGATCATGATACAAACAAGTATTTCTTATCAGGAACAGTATCCAGAGGCCATATTCTGCTGGAGAGAGGCAGAGCCCAAAGGAGTCAGGCTCTTCCATCTGCAGAATTCAAATGTCACTGAAACACTAACGAATCCTTAGAGTTACTCTGTAAATTGTGGCAACTTTTTTCAACTTGTTACCAAGGGGCCCAGACTAGCTAGATCAAAAGAAATCCAAAAAAGCCAAATTGTGTTAGAATATAAATTAAAATACTGAACCTTTTAAAGGAAGAAAACTCAAAATAATTAGCTAAGACAGCATAGAAATAAAAAGATCTTATAAACAAGTTTCTCTGCCCACTATGTGGGCAGTGGCTCCTCTCCTCCCTTTCCATCACCTCTGAGCCCTGGGTGCTTGCTCAATCATCTCTCTCAGTAGTCTCACTATTGAGCCGCGGGCTCGGAGCTCCTTGCTGTGACTGTCTCGCTCCCATTTGTCTGTCATCTTGTTTCTTCTGGTCTGGAAGCTTCTGCCCCAGACCAGTCTCAATTGCTCCTCAAGGGAAGAAGCAATTTCTCACTCCCTCCACAGGATTTCTTCAGACCTAGTCACTTATTTTTTTAAAAGAAAATAACAAACAAACTAAGGACAAATCAAACAGATACTGGCTGTCACAGAAGTCCGTAACAAACTGAATAAAAATTAGATTTAAATTATTTCTCTGAAGTCACACTGAGTGTTTATGGCATGTGCAGGATTAAACCCAATATCCTTTGACTGGTTTATTGGTATTCCTCTCTGAATAATGCCTTAGTCTTGCCTAGAGTGCTGGGGGGATAAGAAAATTCTTTGTAATTCTTTGTAAATTCTGTTTTCATACGGAAGTCTGTGAGAATTATTCACAGGCTCTTCTGTGACAGTCTACAGTGTACACATCACATCGCGAAGGGGAATACAGCACTTTAGTCCAATACTTTCCTATTGGTCTTGCTATTAGTCTATACAAAAGGAAAACATTCGTAGTATAAACACCTTGGTTTGGTGAGGGTGGGAAACCTCATGAAGTTTGAGCTTGCTTTATTAGGCAAGAGAAAGTGAAGCTTATGCATGTTGTATTACAAAATGTTGTTTATTTTGGATAAACTCAACTTGTACACTGCCTATTGCTGTGGGGAGAGCTGCTCCTTCTGCTGGGCTACCAGCAAAAAAGAAAAACAAAACCACTATAGTATTAAACTTACTAATTTGCCCTCTAATGTCAGTGAGTCCCCAGCTGATTCAGGCAGGACCTGTCTTCAGGAGGTTCATCATTGTTCAAAATTGAGTAAGAGACAATCATCTGCTTTATTACAAAAATATTAGGAGAGGAAGCAGGGCTAGAAAGGCAAGAGACTTGTTCA
>JAOXNO010000005.1:8931267-8971236 GCA_028565335.1 Limnodromus scolopaceus
AGTAAGAGACAATCATCTGCTTTATTACAAAAATATTAGGAGAGGAAGCAGGGCTAGAAAGGCAAGAGACTTGTTCAGTTGTGCTCAGTGGCAGAAGCAAGCATAAACCTTCATCTCTCCCAATTTCCACACGGGCATGTGAACTGCTAGATTACATCGTTTCTTTCTAAAACAGTATTTTTTATAGAAAAAATATGAAATCTAAGAAGCTTAAAATTTTAAGAGTGGGGATATTGTAGTTAACTCTGAGGCGGTATCTCTCTCTGTAGCCCAGATTTCAAAGTCCTGTTGTAAAAGTGCTCAAGCTCCTGAGTAGACTGTCAAAATTATGAAACTATTGAGATTTTCCATTCTCTTTTCAGTACAGACATCACTCCCTCCGATTTCCTGGACAAAGGCAATCTAGGCTGCTCCAATTCTTTTACAGATCCCAGAGCTCCTGTGATGTGTAACAAAGTGTAACACCTGTCTTAGATAGTTATCACAGTGTGTTGGTTAGAGTAGCAGTTCTTAAGTAACTCCATTTTTTATAACAAACTGTCTTGAGCAGTCAGATTCTGTAGTAGGTAAGACAGGCTATTAGTCCCTTGCTAAGTAAACAATTAAATACACAATTTATCACTTTCCTCTTCTCATTCTTATCATTAGGAAAAAAAAAAAGAAGAAAAATAATGCTGAGTCCTGTAGTCTCTGATAATGTGTGTAAACTCTTGCCATGAGGCTATGAATAACATATGAGGTGCCTGCATCTCACCACTTCCTTTTTACTACTTCTTTTACTAGCCCCATAGGAAGAGAAATCCAATCATATCGGTGGGAACAGCTGTATGTTTGCAATTTCGTTGCCATTTTTGATCCAGGACCCTTTTGCAATGCCTCAGTAAAGTACCCCATGCATTTAAATCTATATTTAGTTTCTTAAAAAGGAGAAACCTAGCCACACAGATGCCATATGTAGTAGTTTTGACATGCACATTCTAAACCAGTGATTAGCAAGCTTTTTTGTAGCCACCAGAAGCCAAGTTGGGTTATCCTACTGTGATTCTCTTGGTGAAACTATTGGACATCATGAGATCACATGATGCCATGTGGCCAAAAATTACAGGAACTGTAACTCATCAGCAAGGTGAGGACAGCTTTCACGGAGATACCACAACATCCTGTCACTTTGGAAATTCTAGCTACATAGTTGGGAAGCTACAAATTGCTTAACTTCTGGTTTTAATTTTGTCTCCCAGATGTGTGGCTCCAGATGTAGAGGGCTAGCACGCAAATCTGCTCTAGTCTCATAGGAACTCAGGAAATTTTGATGTATGTAATATCAACCTGTGGCCTTGCACCTTAGAAACACTGAACAATTTCCACTTGCAGTGAGGTAACTTTCTTTCTCAATACAAAGCAGAAATAAAATAATTTTATTTTAATAGCACATGCAATGTAATGTTTGCTTTTACAATGTGACACATAGAAAACACAAAGTGAGAAAAAAACGCACTGCAATTTCTCAATATGCTGAAATAAAATACACCACCACCATATCAGGGCAAGTGGTTGTTTTATGTGACAGGTTATAGTTATCCAGTGTATTAGTTTTGTAATCAAATCTAATCCCAATGGATTAAGGACTGCCAAGTTTCTAAAATAAGACTTGTAATAAAAAAACATAGACCAATTGAATCATGGTCTGTACTAGTAGAGTGGTGAAACACGTTCAATGACAGAAAAGAAGATAGTCACAAGAAGTTTTGTACTAATGTATCTTAATGAAAAGTAATTTCAAAATGGAACTACCTTCACTGAAATAAATACTACACATAAAATATGACAGCTATGATACAAAGCTCTCTGAATACATTGTGTTTAATAAGTAACCCCAGAATAATAATGTTTGAGCACAGGAAATACCCTCCTGGGCCAGGCCAATGGTCTGTCTTTGAAAATAAAAAATGGAGATGCTTTTATGGGAAGCCATGAGCCTGGCCACTTTCTGAAATCCATTTCCCTGATTTTCCCATGGCGTCCAGAATTGTTGTATTAGGGAGAGCAGAGAGTACGTCTCTGAGGGTACATCTACCCTGAAGGCAGTGATGAGTCAACTGTGTGATGAAGAGCTTGACAGTGACTGTAGCAACAGAACTTTCTAACTGCCCCATCTATATTTTCAGTTGTTCTTTGCATGGATATTGACTTTATATGGGTCAGAAACTGCACTAGAAATGATTTGGTATACTGTGCTTCTGAGTGATGGGTATCACCAAAAGTTCATCAGTGATTCTCTGGTCAGTTATTCAGAGTTATCATTATTGCAACACAGCTCCAGCTTATAAAGAGTTAAGACAGTTAAAACCAAAGCCCTTCCATCTTACTAGTGCTTATATTATGAATGTAGAAGCACCTGCCCCTCCTTTTTCCTAGTGAGATATAATTGGACTTTGTTTATGGATGAATAATGGGCTTCATTGTAAAGACTGATAGAGTCTAATTGGGAAAAATCTGGCAAAGATTATTTGTCAGTTTTATTTGCCCTTGCTTATAATACTGCTTGTCATGCTTTTACCTCCAGGAACTGGAAAGGAGCCAAGGGAGACTGTTCTCTAACTTTTCATGAAGAGCTTCTTTTCATAGCACACAAAAAAAGTCCACAAAGAAAAAAAAAAAAAAAAGGAACTGCCCAGAACAACATAATTTCAACACACAGAATCAGGAACCAGGAGTGGCTAAAGAGGCAGGCTGTCACCTTAAGTTACACAGTCGTTCATGGCTTACAAAGCCATGAGACCTCCAGAAAAATGAAAATGATTCCATGTTAATAGTGCTGTTATTTAAACACAATGTCTTGTTCTGATGTCCACTTACTCAAAGCAGGATGCAAAAATCCCGAAGGGGCATTGAAAAGACAAAAACAATCCAGTAGCTGGTAAACAAATTTTGGAAGCTAAATTCATCTCAAAGCAAGGATTTTAGAAATTACTTGACCACCCTGCAATGGAAGGGTTTGTACAATGGAAGACATGCAATAGTTAGGGCATTTCAGTTGTGCAGACAAAGACATGACAAGATTTCATGCCAGAAGCAAAAGTAAAAAAAAAAAAGTATCCTTGAAATAAATAAAACACAACTCGCTAGCAGTGAAGGTAATCAAACATTGTAGTTGTTTATCAGGGACAGCAGTGGCTTCACCGGGTTTTGAACATTTACAGTATGTTTAGGTATCTTTCAAGAGTGCATGTGTTAGTTTAGGCTTAAGAAGAATTACAGCCTCTGTATTCAGGTCAAATTAGAGGACCTTAGTATTCCCTCCTGGCTCTTTCAGTCTTTGGACCTATAAATCTACTTCAGAGAAGTAGTGTCCACATGCATCACGGGTATCATCTTATTATTGTTATATGTGAAAGTGTTTTTACATATTTTGTAGCCTCAGGGACTTAGATCTCAAATTTCCTTGTGTTTTTGTGCTTGTCCTCACTGCTGCTACCCCTGGAGTCTTTATTTGACTAAGTGATGTATGGCCCTCTCGTACCTGGAATTGGATACATGATATTGCCAGTGCCTGCTGCTCCAAATGAAGAAAGGCTTGGGAAGCAGGGACCTGACAAAGCAGAGGTAGTATCTGTCCTTCAAATGCACTGGACTGACCTTTTCTCTGCTGGTCTCAGCTATTTCTAGCCAATAAGTAACACTGATAGGAACCTAACCAGTATGGTAGTGGTGAATACTGTGCCCAGGTGTTTTGATTTTATGTCCAGATTTTGTCTGTAGTGCTCTGAATCCTTTCCGTTCCCAGAAACACTGTTAGGACTTTAGCTACCTTCTCCTGTGTGCTTGTGTATTGAGCTTTGGTGTTAATGCGATCAGAAATGGAGTCTTGACATTTTTTCCTTTTTAGTAACTCCTGTTATGAAATTGGGAAGAAACATAAATATCTTATTGTTTAATTACATTTGTACATTTCAGGTGAAATGACTTCTTAAAGTGTTTAATGTTTCGAGTATGTCTTGACCTCCAGTTGGTCCTAGCATGAAGTAACATTTACATGATTTTGCCCAGCTTTTCAGAAGCAGAAGGAACATATCTTTGCATACATTCTTCACATCCCTATCTTTTGTTTTATCAGTCAATGTCACAGTAGTGGAATGTGGAATCTGCTATTTCTCAACTATTTTGGAGAAGGCTAGACTAAAATGCTAAGTCTCTCCTTTTTACGCAGGACAAAATGAGTTCTGGTCATATTATGTCTGGTTAATATTGTCCCAATTATTCCAAATAGTCTGTATCTGTATAACAACTTTTCTCTTCAATGAAGTTTCGAGTCTGAGACTTTTATACTTTTAGGTTTTTCCTTCACCAGAGCAGCCCCTGGGCAGGCATAGCACATGCTTTGTGGTACATCTGTACAGCCCTGTGCCTAGTTTTATATGTGATTCCCAGATTTTGTATAGCTAAGGCACCTTGTCCATGCAAGGAATCAGAATTAGCTGTTTGTGTGCGTAGTTGTCTTTATGATCACTGCCTACATTCTTGCATGCTCATTGACCTCTTATTTCGTAGCATATTTAGCCTATGATTTTTCAGATTTTTGTGCTATCAGTGTCTATTGGAGATTTCATAACTTGTTAAATTTCTCAGCAAAACTAATCAGTATTCAGCACAGACGCAAATCTTCAAGGATCAGTGGGAGAAGAGATGCTCCCAAAACTTGTCTTCACTCTTAGAATGCTCTTCTTTTTCCATAAAGTACAGAGGTTGCCCAAAGTTCTTCCACAATCTAGTAAGGAGGATTTACTAAGAAGTAGATTTTGGTATGAAATGCCAGAGAAGCAACAACATAATGCCATCAATTTGATATCATTGAACTTATTTCAGCAGCAGTGAGAAGTGAGAGCTGGAAAGTGATGCAGACTGTGTTGTAGCCACAGGAGTGGAAGTTACTTTATGCTGGTAGTCAGTGGCCCTGGCAGACCTCTCATGCTGTGTGCTCTGCAAAAGCAGAAAAGAGACAGTTCATGTCTTGAGGGCTTTTAAATATGACAAAGAAGGCATAAAATATTTCCTCGGCATTCTTCTGTGTCACATCCGTAAGAAGACTGTAAGTCCAGAGTTAATGAAAAATTGGGAAAAGAAGGAATGAAAACAGAAGACAAGGAAAGGACAGGAGAGGGCAGTGGTGGCATTTTCCCTAAGAGGAGTTGATCCCGAGATCAAGTTGGGAGTCAAATGCTATAACCAAATTGGCAAACTAAAAAAAATAAATCAGGGATTGCAGTGTTGATAAGAAGCTATTCCGAAGAATTAAGCATGATAAGAACTATGAGTAGAGGTTTGCGAAGTATCTACCTCCTACTTTCCCAACCAAGTCCTCGTTTTGTATTTGCTAAACAAACATCTGTACTTCTAAAATTACAAATGATTAATAATAGTAATTGCTAACAATACAGGATATCCTGGCATCCCGTTAGAATATGGAAAAAATGAGTCTTTCATTTCTTCTTCCTTGAACTGGAAGATGGTCAAAAGGGAAGGGAATTGTAACGAAAAAGGAAAGGTATAAATTGTTACTGCTGTGGAGTTGAAGACAGAACAAATTGGGGATAGCAAAGCTGATACTGGAATCACTGATACTGGATTAATGACAGTCCAATGGGGTAGGGTCTGTTTTGCTGTTTGTGGTCAGCTTGGCTGTACGCCAGAAATTGATATTTATATTTTTGAATCCACATTTTAAGAGAGGCCTCAATCAATCAATCAATCAATCCTGTGTAGATTGTTTGCGCTGTTGTTTGTAAATACCAGAAGCATGGAAAAAAATGTAACTGTGTTATATTGGGAAATGTATCTTTGCATCTTTGTGCACAAGTGAGAATGTAGAGAAAAAGGCACAGTCAGGAGAACTCTGTCCCACATGTCCTGAGACACCCTGGGTTCACCTTGATGGTGGTCTTTTCTGACCAGGTTGTAGCTGCCAGGAGCTGAGGTGAAGAATCACAGAAGCAAATACTGTGTAGCTTGGAGTTACTGTTGGAGTGGCAGGAATGGAGGGACAGTCTGGTGAAGATGGTTGTGATGACGCTAGACAAATACTGGATGAGAAAAAGTCCCTGTCACAGGAGTTTACAGTTCAAAGGAGGAAGAACAAAGATATTTTAGAACAAACATATGTTAGCCTTCCAAACAGGAGGACACAAGTTAGATTCTAAAAAAAGGCAAAAGATTTTTGTTCTTGTCTATAAAAAAGCATAAGGAAAACCAACTAGCTAATCCCAGCAGAGGGAGACTGGAGAGGGAGAACTAAGGGAATGAAGAGCATTCCAGCCAATTTGTTGATGACTAACATACTTTAAAACAACAAGCTGCTTTTTACACTTAGAAGGTGACTTGCTGAGTGGTTATTCGCTGTTCACTCCCTGGTCTTGATAAGAGCTCCCACAGGACATTCAGTTCTTTCCAGCTTCTCCCCGCATAGGTTTATCTGTGAACATCAGTACAAAGCAAAGGGGAAAGAGGCCGAGCAGGTTTGTTTAATCTCTGCTGTGACTAATAATGGTGTGCTGGGCTGGCTGCTCTTGAACGCAGCTTGATACTACTAATCTGACTGGCCTTTTGCAGCATCTTCCTATGGGGTTCCATGCTGATAATTATCATAGCACAAGCAATGATTTTAAGAGCAAGACTCAAATGAAATTAATTTCTACCAAGCTGGGAATCCCAGAGGTCTGTGTGAACATCACAGTGAATATCACAGAGATTTTGGCTCAGGAGTTGCTGAGGCCATGCAGAACTGTACTTTCTTTGGCGATCACAGAATTTAAAAGGCCTATTCTGGCATGACTGCCTTGTTGGAGATCTTTTCTATTCAGTTTGATTCAAGTTGGCATGCTGTGAATGAGGGGGTTGGACTAAATGACCTCCTGAGGTCTCGTTTAACCTAAATTGTTCTATAATTCTATCATTCAGATTTTCATACTGTTTGCATTATCATAGTTTTGTATTTAATATTAGTTATTTACTATTTATGTGTGCATCTTTAGGCCCTGAAGAGATAATTTAACCTCTATCAATGGTGTCACTTTTCTGGGATTCAAAGATCCCAAATATTTTTTTAAAGCTAATAATGGAGATTCACGATATTCATCATATTGACCAGGGTCAACTCCTTTTGATTTATGCTTATTCCCAATATTTGCTTATTATATATACCTAATAATAAATGCTTTGGAGGATGGGTATTGTATTCCATATGAAATGTAGTGTTTGGCTCTGCCACACTACTACAGTAGAAATAATAAAGATATGTATCTATTTTTAGCTCATACCTGGTATAAACTGAGTCAAAATTGGTGAAAACAGAATGATCAAAGATCATGCAAGAAGCTAGTGACTGAAAGACTGAGGAGGTGGGAATAGAGGTCAAACTGGCTGAGCATTTCATGTCATAGCCCCTGGACTGCAACACAACCTATCCTCTTCCTCTTTGGTCTCAGAAATGAAAACATTACTGCAAGTGAAATGAAAGTGAAATGCTCGTCTGCTGTGCTAAAGCAGCTAAAAAGAAAAGGGAAACTTTCAGAAATAGGCCTACAAAGGACTGCTTGGGATGCCGACTCAAGTGCCTTCTCAGAAGTGCCATGGTCTACAACTGTTTTCATTGCCTTAACAGTTTTATCCTTAAGCTAGGGTTTTGGTCTCTGCTGTTCCCATGTTTGACAGCCCTAGAATCAGACTGTAGCATTGGTTGGGAGCCTTCTAATTTTTAGCCTTAGTTTATCAATAGTCAGTTCATGCCTATTTGCTCTTAGACCAGCAATAATGTTTAGCTTACACTGTTCTTTTCCTTCCTTTCCTACTTTCCTATTGATATATCTACAGCCAGAAATCATATTCTTTTTCACTCTTGATTTTGCTAAGTTTACTGACCTTCTTTCTTGTATCCATCTCTTGCTGAAGAAAAATTCACCTTTATTACTTCTAAAGAAGACTTGAAGAACTGGAATTACACTTTCTCACTGCTTGAGCTTGTGGCAAATAATACGTCTATGCAGTAGTGCAGGAAGAAATAAAATGTTCTACAGAATAAAGCCTACTGACTCTCATCTTATGAAATAGGTTAGTGCATAGTGTTTTACACATTGCAACAGAAAAACATGAGTCTGTATAACTATATTGCAGCCTTACTGTTAGCTGGACTGCAGTTGGCTTATGGAAGATGGGAAGCGGTGGCAGAACCACACTCTCCAGCATTGCCAGAATTGTTGTCTTTGTGCTCGCCTTCCACAGAAGTTGTCCTGTGATACACTGCTAGGGGCTGAAGCCTGTTTTCTGAACGGAGATCTGACCACTGATACTGTGGCCTATCCACATGCCAAGGAAGATGAGGTTGCAGGATCAACATTTCCATATTTCATATTTTACTATTTTTCTTAAAGTTGAACTCTTCCAGCCATATGAGAATTATGAGTAGTAGAGAAAATTTTGAATGCATAAACCATAAAAACTCAAAACTTAAAAAGAAAATAAAAAGAACCCAACTTTTACCCTGTTTAGACTCTCAGATTATTGAGACAATTTAAAACATGCAGGTAAGGCTGGCTGCCCTGATGGTGCCATGCAGTGGTGACAGGAGAGCCTGTCCTTCATTGCATCAGCACCAGGTGTAGTGCAACGCGCCGGTCTCAAGCAGGACTGTTGTGCCTATTGATTGGGAATCACTGACCCACATTTCTTGTCAGATAAGGTAATCAGAGTGTGTATGGGCTTGGTGTGACAGCAGCAGCAGTTTGTGCTGATCAGGCTAGAAATGGAGTTTAGCTCTTAATGGAGTTAGTTTAAATTTTTATGTTTTGGACAAGTATATCCTCTCCCTGCTGAAAAATGTAATAATAGTATTTTAACTTGCTCTGATGATTTAGGCATTTGTCTTTTCATTACTTGAATGCAGAGCAATTTTCAAAGTAGCTCGTACTTTCTGCTCTGAAGATTAGTACTCAGTTGATGAGATTTGTTCTGATGTCTCAGTCTGTGATATGTTTTTCATTGGTTGTCTATTCTTTCAGTCAGTACCCAGAGAGAAGAGCAGCGGGACCTGCCCGTGCAACTTAAATGCAATTTGATTAATAGTAATTAATAAATCAGATGTTTGATTATTTTGGTCTGGCCTGAGTTCAGACTCTTGTTCACTCCCAGCAGTGGGAGGGCTAGTTCAGCCAAAAAAAATCCATGCCTAGATTTTTACTTTCGGGAAGTTCAGCGTTTTGAGATCCAAAATTAGGTTTTCAGTTTGTGCCAGGAGGGAATCAGCCACTAGATTAAGAATTTGGATGCTTTCCCTTGCAAAAATTTCTGGGAGTTGTATGTCAGGTCCAGGATTTCACATCTATTCCCAGTGTAAGTTCAGAGCTAAAGCCATGCCTCATCTTCTCATTCCAGAGATAGGAAGAGAAAAAAAATGAGCTTGAAGGAGGAGGGGGAAAAAGAAGAAAAAAAAAGTAGAAAGGAAAAATGAGATCCCAGAAAAGTGAAAAAGGTAGCAAGCCCTGAGTAAATGGGGAATGAAACTCAAGGGCGCAGAGAAGCAGTTGAGGGATTAGATAAGAAATGTTGCTTTGTTTAAAAGCTTCTCTTTTTCATTGTTCTAATGGCTCTCCCAGACAGCTGGGGTCAAAGGGTTATTTTTAAACTAGCTATTGATTCATACAAGATGCCTGATTATGAAATATTGGAATCTTTCACCAGCAAGGGAAAAACTTCCCCCCACGGGTGACTGCCTGGAAACCTACAACAGGGAAGGGGTTAACGGTTGTTCAGTTTACAGCTGGGAATTGCTGGTATCCAGGAAACAAGGCAGAATGCACAAACCATGAGACCAGCTGGAGCCTGCTGGAATCCCATTCATTTTGGCAGAGGTGTCTGTGGTCTCGAATTCTGACATCACTGCTTTTTGCGTCACAGAGGAATGCCTTAACCACTTCTCCCTTTCTATTTTTTCCTGTCTCTCTCTTATTAGTGTGACTGACTCAGATTTGCAAAGCAATGGGAAGAGGCAGTTCACAAACTCCCCAAACTCCTGTCATCAATGTAGCTTGTAAGTGACTCCACCAAGGCTGTTAGATGAAAGATTTTTGGTGTGCAGGAGAAGCTTTGCTCAGGAGGTAGAGATTGGATGTGAATTATTTCTGTTTCCAGTCTTCTATAGCACATTGCTGTAACAGAGGGTGGTCTGACTGGACCCCAAAGAGAAAATAGTCTTATGGTTCAGATACTCTTGAGTATGTCAGAAGAAACGGAAATGCACTCTGGTCACAGGCTTCCTGAGTTACCTACCCAGTGTGCTGTGTCTTTCCTGCCCATACAAAAAATCAATTGGAAGATGCGACAAGCCCATGTTCTGGTTCTGCTCTGTAAGAAGTTCTTCTGAGACCCAGATCACTTTGAGGACAAATGAAAAATCATAGGCCATTTAAAGATAGACTGTCCTGCTCCCACATTCGTGCTTCATCTTGCCTAGCTATAACCTGTGAATAACAATCCCTCAGCTATTCTACTTCTCTGCTGGCATGTCCTTTTACACCCTAAGCAAAGCTGCCACAGATTCTTCAGAACTGCCTGTGTGCAGGAAAAGTGATTTTATGGTCCCCAGTCTTTTGTTGGTCTCCAGATCCTGCTAGCACAGAAATAATAATATAACCTGGTTTTTCCTTCTTAATATCTGCATGAACACAAAATTCCACTGTTACTTTTTGAGTTTAGTTTAACAGATTGAACCTGATCTACTAATGTGATGTAGCTGAAAATGCACACAGCTGCTTATTGGAATGATTTGCACAGAAGTTGTGTTTTCAGTCACATGGCAAAGTTGGCTAGTGACAGTGAGAACCCTGCTACCCAGAGGAAGCCTGTGCCCCATCCCCATTTTCCTCTAGAAAGGCCTGACATAGATGTTGAGGGTGTTCTATATGGCAAACATTTTGTTTTAGAAAAGATTGTGACCTCAAAGGACTATGTTAAGAGAAATATATTGTGTTTAAATATTTCAGGACTCTTGTTCTTCTGAAGTGGTTCGTGTCTGGTATTTGTCCTCAGCAGCTGATCTGCAACTTCACTGCTCTGTAAGCAACCACTGATTATTCTGTTATTCTTCTTTTATGATTAACATTCTGAGTCTCAGTGTTTGCCTTAATATAAAGTGCAGAATACAACCATCATCGCGAAGGAATCACTGTGGTAATCCTGAGAAAATGCATATGTGTGACTGGGTCACTAGAGAAATGGAAAAAATTAAAAAACTGCTCTTGCAAAATTTGGAAGTATACAGACTGTTAAAACACTGTTTTAGATCTCTGCTTTAAAAAATATTATCTAGGAAATTAATCCAGAATATCTATATGAAAGTTTTTTGCTATTTAATCACACTTTTCAGACTGTGTTCTTATTAATTTAAAGATATGCCTTCTTTTCCTCTACATCTTTACACAAATATTTGCCTTGCTATAAATAGATCTGTACTCATACCTTTAGCCACATTTTCAGACTGAAGAAATTTCTATACCTGAAAGATTCCTAGTTGTGTATATATGTAAAGATATACCTGTCAGAGTGAGATGAGTTCACACTCGAGGTCTGTGTGACAGTGGTTTGTGAAGGGATCTGTATGGATGGAACTTGGTACTTACTGTGTCTCAAAGCAAAAGTAGCCGTACCTTTTCTTTGCAAGGTGTGAGGAACATAGGTTTGGCCAATGTACAACCAGCTGACAGCCTGTCTTGTGATCAGGTGTGGGCTAAGCCATCACCCCTGTGTGCACAAGGGAGAATAGAGGAAGGCATTCCTCCTCCTCCTCCCCGTGTGCAGCCCTCTGCTGTGCCACACGTTTGGAGGCACTGCAACAACCCAGTCTGAGTTTTGCTTCCTTGGGGTTCTTACTGACCCTGATGAGAGATTGTCAGGGTGGAAAAGAGAAGAGGATGGAAGATGCAAACGCCAGCCTTGCCACGGTTACAGTAACACAGGTAACGTGAATCCATGGCATACAGGTTTCAAGGACATCCTGCAGAGCTGCTATGAAACTGACTCTGGAAGTCTTCAGCACATTGACTTTGCTAGATTAATTGGCATTATTAAATTTAGGTGTGGTGTGAATCAATTATTTATAAACTAAAATTCCTAAAATTCAGGGCCTAACACAGAAAGATTCTGATTTTCAGGAATTCGGAGCTTTAGCAGTTGCCATTAGCTTTCCTGGGATCTGCTGGGTGTTCAGCATGGTGGTCTGACCTCTTGTTTGGGTACACGGCATCTGAAAACATCAACTTTCACAGCAAGCAATGCATTTGTATGGACTTCTTTCTTATGAGGCTATGGTTCTTTTTCTCCTGTTAATTGGAGGTTTTCAGTGGCTTTGGGAATCAGAAACTCAGAGTTTAGCTTGTTACAAGGGTTCAATTTTGCAGAATGCTTCGATAATCTGGACTGAGTGGCTGCTTCAGATTTACACTGCTGTATTTACGGCAGTGGACCTATGCCCGTTTCCATTTCTGGTGCTTTTTTTCACTGGCAGAAGTAAGGCTTTTCATGGCAGACATAACAAAAGCAACAGAGGTAAATAACCCTTCCATGGAAAGTGCAATGCTTTTGTTTTATGTCTTTCACACACACTCCTGCTCGGTAAATGGGGCTTCTAAGCAACACAAATAAACATGACAATTCACAATACTATGCTGGGCTTGTATCCACACTCACAGATGTTGCTGTCTCCCACTACATAGGAGGCATTATCACAGGGATGAGTATAATCAATCTAGTAGCTGGACTTAGATTAAGAACAGATAGCTGGTGTGATCTCAAGAGCTGAGTTACACATTGCTGGGAAGCGCAGGCTGAGCTTTGTGCTAGACTAGTTAAAGCAACCAGAGCAAACACCTGGCATCATTTAACAACTTGACTAAAAATATGTTTTTTCACATTAATACTGAGGAGGAATGTGCCTCTGACCCCTCCTGGGTGTGGTATGAGGAAAGCCACAGCCATTGGAAGAATGTCATTAACGTCAATCAGGCAATGATCAAACAACAGCCCCACCCACCCTGTTATGGTGTGAATGTGTCACACAGACACTAACTATTAACAGCAACTAGTTCATGGGATTTCTGTATCTGTCTTACTTGAGCCCTTATATGTTTATTTTTTCACTCCGTGATCTTTTCCTGTTTACCACCCTTTTTGTGATTGTCACCCATCTTGGATTGTTCAGGCTAGAGTCGTTCCAGCACTGGGAGTCACTGGGAGATCCTTTGTGCTTTCCAGTCTCATCCTCTTTATCTTTGCATTTCTGTTGTTACAGATCCTCTCTTCATGATAAGTGACATTTCAGTCTCAAAGCTGTATTTTGAAAGCTAGCTTGAATTTTAATCAACAGTATGATCAGGATATCTTATAGATACTATACAGCATGTCTGGCTGTCATCGTGCATAGCCCATTGAGTAGGAGATCTGGCATTCAAGGAACTGTCTGTGCATGTCCTTAAGTCTAATGATGATAAGCTATACTTAAGTCTTTAGCACAGCATATGAAATTTTGTACCAATTAGGATGTAGTAATGCCATCTTTATATGAACTTCAGTACCTACCTAAGTCAATGATAGGAATGTTGTGTTAACCTCTGTTTAGTTTTAGTGATAAACTAACTTAAAGCTGAATTTTGGTCTTATACTTACTTCTTGGAATGACAGTATATGAACTGACCTAGCAAACCAATCAAAAGAACTAAACATTCAAAATGGGGTACAAAAGAAACCATATGTATAAAATTACTCTGATTTTGTGGTAAGTCTGCATGCAGATGCTGCTTGAAAACTGATTGTCTTGTATAACCTTCTTCAGTCTCCATGTACAGTACTCATACTGCATCTCTCCCATTTCTTGTCATCACTGTTTATACTTTTATTTATGATTAGAAGAGGAAATAAAGGTCTGAAAGGCTATCAAAAGATAAAACACAGCACAAAGAAGTAACTTGTCTGAAGTCATGTGACAGGTGAACGGTTTTTAAATCAAGTAAATAAGTGTCCATTGTATTACCCTGGCATCAAAATAATATAAAAGACTATCCTAACTTAAACACAGCAACAGTACCGTCTGCGTCACAGAGTTTGCGTGCAGGAGCTGCTGATGGTTATTGTGTGGCTGTATTTTACAAAGTTAGTCCTAAGGGAATATTTTACAGTCAAATGATGGCTGAGGGCTCTGGCCCACCACAGCTTCCTGTATCCCTCCCCAAGGGCAAGAATCAATGTCTGTCCCATCTGTAAAGTCGCACTGGATTTGGATTATTCTCTACATTTTTCTTTAATTATGTCCCCTTTTTTGCTTCTTATGAGACTCTTAAAATTTTCAAATATAATAAGAAATAATAATAACCAATTAAAAAGCTGTGGGTATTAAGTGGGAAATAACAGACTCAAACAAAAGTCAAGGATTATCCTGGGAAATGACGTTTATGTATCCTGGAGCACTCAGTTCTGTGAGGCAATCTGAGGTTTTGGCTGTGCTTAAAAATGAGGCAGCACAGCTTTACAAGGTAAAGCTTTGACAGAAATCACCAAAGTAGATCTTGTGCAAGGCTGAATGTGGAGCTAAAGGAGCTGTAGTATCTCCATTGCCCTCATTAGCACTCCTTACTGTATTGCTTATGCTCTTTGTCACGTCGGACCCCATTTGTATCAAGGCCATAGCATTCTCTGTGTTGACCAAAACAGTCCTGTGGCAGCAGCCAGGGTGTAGACATGGTTGTACAAGCAAAAAAAATATTTTCCCCCATATACTGTATTTCCCTTGTAAAGTTAATACAAACCATATGAGTAAAAGCATTTTTTTTGTGTTGTAACTCCACCAGGACAATCAAATATTATTTATATACCATATAGCGTGCACTGAAGAAAAGTGCTATTTGTATGAAAAGCTTTGTCAGGCACAAAATAAACATGCTGAGTTGAGTCTATCAGTAGTAGCATCCAACAGATTTTGATACACACTGTGCTCTCCAGCTGTATGTAAGCAAGGTGTCCCAAGGGATAACTGTCCAGTCAAAGAATTACACTTGGACAGTATGTTTGTATACAGAGTAATGTGTAGGAATTTATAAAATAATTTCAGATGGCATTTACTTTGAACATACAGCCTATGTGGAGGAAGTTGCAAAGCACAAATGTTGCATTGTTGCATTTTTCTCTTCTTTTATGGTTGAATACTGGGGTTTAAAGACATCTTATCCAAACATAATAAGGTATATCTTCCAAAGTGGCCAAAAGAAAGCTCCTTTTCTACTAAAAAAAACCCACCCTGCCCCCAAAAATTGGCATGTGAAAGCATTAGCTACTAAAAGCAAGTACTACTTATTTTACCTACATTACAGTTTGAAAACCTTAACTTTCTGTGGTGAAGACATCACTTTCAAGTATAACTGGACCTTAGGCTTTAACGTGAGCTGTGACATGTACTGAAGTCTATACTAAATGGATCATGAATTACATTCTGATAACACTCCTAGACAAAATAAAGTCAAGAGGGAAGAAAAACAGTTTATCAGCTGTGCAAACATAAACACTTCTGCGGAAATGTAGGACCAAGGATTTATCCTTATAAAACCGTGTGATCATCAAATGTTATGTGAAGTTCAGGATAGCGAGCAGACAATCAGACTAAATTGGCTTCATTCATTTAATTTGGAATGCTTACCTAGGAAAGGATTGGGTACAATCTCAACAAGGATTTCTGGATTTGATCTTTTCTTGTATAGCCTTTCTCATGTGAATCAGGCTTTCAGGATCAGGATCAAGGTCCTCATCCAAAGGCTGCTCGAATCAATGGAAAAACTCTCATTGTCTTTTGGGGCTTTGGATCAGGCCCCAAAAGTTGAGTCATACTTTGAATGGAACATTGTTTGAAGGAAAACAGGCTCAAGGCTTCATTCACACAGAGGTTTTAACTGTTAAGTGATATTTCCTGAACGCTTCCTGTGCCCTGCTGCCTACTTCCTGCTGTCTCTTCTCCTGAGGACACACATGGTCAGGGAGAAGACCATGAGCCCAATGCCTAACTAAAGTGGTCTTCGGCCTATTCTCTGCTGCCTTGTCTCTATCAAATGATGGGAGATGTCTCTGTCATACAACCAAAATGCAGATGTTCCTCCTATCTCATAATGTAACAGTAATGCTCTGGTTAGGTTATGTGACCAGACTATGTCCCACACTGTGACAGAACATTCACTCACTAATGTAAATAGGAACTGATTCTGTTTCAGTCAGTTGAAAACTTGTCTGGCCGTCTGGTCATGAAGGACCAAAGCTTACTGTCCTCAAGAGCTTTCATTAGGAACCACCATCACCAAGAGACTGGGAATTGCTGATCTAATCCATCACCATTCATATTCCAAACGGAATACATACCTGACACCTTTTTCCTCCAAGAATGTGGGGAAAAGTATCTTTACTTATGTTAATTTCAGTCTTAATATTACTGTTGTTATCTACTAGTTAGTATTTGTTTGATCAAGTCTTATTTTCAATTCCCACACAGATTTGCATGACTCCAAGTAAACTTTGGGAGCCTGTTGCTTCTGGATGGAGAGGGCCTGGAGCATTTGGACAGAAGTCATCTTTGGTAAGCAGAGGTGGCAGATGGGCTGTTCTATGCAGTAGGGTTTCAGAACAGAGAAACAGTGGTTATACCTCATACTTGCTGTTTTATTGCTTGTTTCGCATCATCAGGGCAAGGACACTGGGCAGAAGGATGTGTTTGTACTTATTTTTAAATGTGACATTCAAGAGGCAAAATAAAATGTGAAGATTTTCTCCAGATGTGTTTTCTGTTTATGATAGATATCTAGAAATATGAGGGATGTTTTGGTGCCCTTATGTATGGGTACTTCATATTTACTAATTTCTCTCCATTAGGAGGTACCAAAAGTGACTTTTTATCTAACAAGCTGTCACTGCTCACCACTTAAACTCGTGGCAAGTAGTTGTATGTTTTTAATTCTTTTTTCCGAGTTCTGTGTGCCAAAGTCATGAGAGCCCATGAAAAATAAGGAAGAAGCCTAGTGCAGCTAATTAATCCAAATCATGATTAGCTAAATATGACTTTAGTCTATGTCAAGGTGCTATCACAAGTGGGATATAGCCACTAAAACCATCTGTGTACAAAGAAATATGAAGCATATAACCCACACTGCAAGAAATATGCATTACATACAACACAATCCCCAAATACTTGGCCACATATTCCACGTACTGGATCCACAAACACATGCAGCATGTACACATCAAACCTGGGAAACACAAACCCACACAAAACAAGTTACTGCCTATGAAGGATGGGTGCATCAAACAGAATTTGAACCTCTGCGTGTGGAGTTGGGGAAGCAGTTTTTCAGTCTAGTTAAAATTTTCAAGCTCTCGAAAAATTTTCTTCTCTACACTTGGTTAAAATTTTCACCTTCCCAAACTGTCCTTGAAGAACATGCAAGCATTACCCTCAAAAAATTAATAGCCCAGTAGCTAGGACAATTAGCTGGGATGTGAGAGATTTCATAAGTCAAAACCAGAAGTCTAATGTGAGAGTATCAATCACCAGATACCAGACCAGTGGTTGCTTTAGGCCTCTCCTGTTGTGCTATTCTATTTTGATTAAAAATTCAGCAGATTACTGGACCTAATTAAGGAGATAATTTTGAGCCACAATGGTACTTCTGTGGGATGTGGGAGACCAAGCTCAATGCATATTTCATATTTATACAAAATGTGACAGTTCCAGTGCCACATTACCATGAAAAATTTCAGGTTGAACATAATGTAATTTTCCTTTAAAAAAACAACAGAGAAACTCTTCATCGGAAAATTCCCAAGTAGCTTTTCCTCTTGAACTACCTATGGGGTTTGCCAAAGTAGTTGACGTACAATGAGATTTTTGCCCTCTGTAATTTAAATCCATGGTTTTTTTCTAAGGGTGATTCATTTTACAAAAACACACAACAAATAAACAAACACATAACTGGAGCTCAGAAGAAGCATGTGTTACGGATTAGGAAAAAGAGCACCCCTCGAAAGCTCAGCTGGTCCTGTTCATTATAAAGATAGTGTTATTTTTTTCCATTTCATTGTCTTCCTTTTTGTCTGTGCTTCTTTTCTCACAGTGTCTCCCTTCATTTTTTCTCTCTGGTACAGTCTTCACTCCATGTGTCATTCGTTTGCTTTCCTTGCTTCTAGGCTTTGTCTAGACCAGGATGTGGAATGTGTTAGCTAACACCAGTTAACAGTAGAGCAGATAAGACAGTGAGCCTTTGACTTGTTTTGAATTGACTTAGTTGGATATACTAAAATATTAAATATCTCATTGTCTAGATGAGCCATTTATTTCTCTGAAATGAATGCCCGGTCCTTTCTAGAGTAGTCTTAGTACCAGTCCCATCACCAAAGTTTCTGAACACCTTCCAGCCCTGCATAAAGCAACACAAATCAGACCTGCCAAATGCAGTTCATTTGCTCATTCTCTCCCCAGAGGGAGAACTGGGTTTGCAGGCAAATGTTTTTCTTTTTGTAGACTCTTTTTTATTGAAAATTACATACCTGAACTGTGTTTGTGTTTGAGAAGGTGGGTCAAAGCACACCTGATGCTTGGAGTAGAAGGTAATAACGGACCTCAGGTGCTGGAGAATTTATTCCAGGGACTCAGGGCCATCTCTGTTTCTTTAACAAATGAACTTTAACTGAATTAAGCATGCAGAGCTACGGTGTTTGCAAATATGCATTGTAAATGTTCTATAATAAATGCAATGGAGAGAGACAGAGAGAAGTAAGCAGAAGCAGCTTAGGACACAAACAGGAAGAAAAAAACACCATCATAATTTGATTTAATGTATTACTTCCCACCTAATTTGAGATTAAAATTTTCTCTCCTCCTTCTCCCTCACCACCCAAGCTCCTACAAGCAAGTTTTGAGCCACTATAGTGAAATGCAGTGATTGACAGTGCAAGGAACTCAATCAAAATTAAACTAATTTTCTGTATAGTTCCACAGAGGTTTTTTCTTTGGTTTATAGGAAATGCATATATGTAGCTACATCCAAATTTGGCAAAGATATGACTTTTGAATCAATTCACAATAAGTCTCATTCATTCCACTGTAGCTGAAGCATAGCATCTCACACTAGAATGTGATTAGCTTCTCCATACAGCAATATCCCTGCTTTTTTGTTTTGTTTTGTTTTAAGCATATAATTGGTGGGGCAGAATGTACCTGGAATGTATCTTACTGCAGCAGACATAACAGCTCTGCCCTTTGGAAACTGACACTCAGAATTTCTTAGCTACAGTCCAGTTGTCATAAGAAGAGATGATTAATTAGCCATGGGGCTGGGGCAGGATGGGGGGGCTGAGGGGTTGGGAACTGGCAGGGAAATGGCTAAATAGATTCAAGGAACAGTAAAGCAGTCCAAAAGCTGGAGGAGAACTGCTGGAGACATCTGTAGTTTGAAAGCCAAAGATTTCCAGGCAAAAGCCAGAAGGGCTGTATAAACGTAAATGAGTGGGTGGACAGAATAGATCAGCCATGTATTCAGAGGTCTTTCAATTCACTGACCCTCTTTAGCACCAGACGCTGCTTTTAATGCACAGCTGGCTGGTGGAGGAGGATTTCAGTGTAAACAGAAAAGGAGATGGATCTAATGTCCAGGATGGAGCTTAGAGCCATTTGCCCAGTACTGTACTTGTCCCAACCAAAGGTTGGGATCTTTTTGATCATATCCCGCACGTTGTACTGTACTCAGATGAATCACTTCCTGCCTTTGCCCTTTTTGCTTGCTGCTGCATCACGGCAGCACTGCTCTGGGATGGGATCCTGAAGCCTGGGCTGAGCTGTTTGTGTTCTCTGCGCTCTGTCCTGGCGCCTGCTCCAAGGGAGAAAAGGCTGCTGTGCGTCTAAACTGCTGTGTCATACTTAGTTATTAATGACCAAGAACCACATGACACAAAGTTCTGGGAAGCTCAAGCAGATTCCAGGAAGGGGTCAAGGAGTTCAATAAACAGTTTTATTAGAACTTGAATTGCAACCAAAAGGCTACACATTTAATTTTTTTATAAAAACTTTGTGAGTGTTACTTGAATTTAGAAAACCTATGAATGGCAGAAAAAGCACAGGGGTTATCTTTTCTTCCAGTTGATTTTTATGTCACTGCTAGTTCAAAGTTGTCCTTGGTAAAGAAGCCTGAATACACTCTGCCTTTACATTTTTCAGTTACCTTTCCAGTTTGTTGGTATACTGTAGGGTATACCACACAGTCCTAGATGTGTTTCATGATTGAAGGGTCAGATTTTTACCCCAGTTATACTGGTGAAAATTCAGTACCAGTATGTCTCACACTACTGTGAAGCCTAGTGTAGGCATGTCACACATCATGGGTAAAAAGAGAGAGATAAATTCTACATTAGTTTATTACATTAGTAATGTCCAGGGTTATCATTCAGGATGACAGATGCCATAACAATGCTTGATGCTGAGAACAGGTTGGAAAGGGCATGCGTACTGACACAGGGGAGCCGTGTGGCATGGTGAAAAGATATGGGGTGAGTCTCAGCAGGCAGATGGCCACATCTCAGTGTCCCCATAGTAAGTGGCACTAATTTGCTCTGTTTCCTGGCAGCAAGCCTGTGAACTGAGTAAGTTGGTGCTCAGTAAAAAACAATTTTTCAGTAAATTGCCTTTGCTAAAGTAATTGCTTTTACATTATCTCCACCACACACTCGTTAAGACCAAGCTACAGTTCTGTCTCACTGAACATGCTTTTAATTAGTGTTTCTGGCTTTACTTCTGTGTTTCCTTTTACTACCATTAAGCACTATGAGCTGTCTAGCGCTGCGTATGTTATAAATTGATCAATTTGTTCATTCATCAATTTATATATATCAGGAGAAATGGGATGTAGGAATACATCTCCCTTTGAAAGTGACCATAAAGCACCCACTATAGTAAATATTAAGGATACATTAATGAGCATTGCTATTCCCCTGTTACTAATGAGTACTGAGGCACAGAAATTAAGGGTCCAAGCCAACTTATTCTGAAGTAAAATTAAGTTGCTATTTGGCCTCTCTAGAAAGTGAAGGAACATGACCAAGTTCCTACTTGAGACAAATAGAAGAGCTAAAACTAGAGGTCAGATCTGCCTCATGTTCTACTGATCTCTCCATGCAACAAAATCTTACTGATAGCTTCTGTTGGCTGTTTGCTACAAACCATAGCTCTGTATGATAATGTTTATCAGTTCTGCACATGAACAAACAGAACAAAATTTTCCGCACAAATAGTATTGAATGCACCAAAGCTCTGTGTCGGATCATTCCCTTGGTAAGTAGCTACCTTTGGGGTAAAACACAGCAAGTGCTCAACAAAACATACAAAACTACTTGGCAGTCTTTAATGGAGGAAGTGAAAAAATATTGCATCTGTTTGAAATAAATGGGGAATTTTAGAGAGGTAGAATGGAATTACCCAAGCTGGAATCTGACCTCAGTTAACTGGCGTTAACTCTTGCAAAAGCAGACACAAATTTTTCAATGATCACACTGGTCAGAAGTTCAGTTTGACCTCTTGTCCTATGGGTGGCATTCCAAACATCCTGGTACCTCCTACTGTGAGGAGGTGGGCTGGCTCATTGCTGACTTTGAGAAAATCACTGTTATTCATCTCTAAGGCTGCTTCCACAACACTTGGAGTTTATCAAGGCCTTTGCCTAAAGTTCTCCACCACTTGTCATGGCTACTTCAAGGCTCCTCCTTAGAAAATGTTTTGAAGCATGGCACACCCAGTCTGTTAAACACTGCAGGACAATGGCTAATATCTGTAGCAGTTCTGTCACATCTATCTCAACAATTTCTGGTCTAATGCAGATTATTTGCAGAGGCTGATGAAGTTCTGTGGTACTACAGAATACTCCATAAACTTTACTTCATGTAAAGGCTGCAAATAGATATGCAAAAGATATTTTTTCACGCCAGACAATTTACATCTTAGGGTATGTCCGTAGCCGTGACTGGAAGGTGTAATTGTGGCATCTACAGGGACCTCTGAACTACTTTTATCTTAGGTGGCACAGGTTACAGGAGAAATGCTGAGCTAGATTTAAGCTTTTTGAGTTTTTGTAAGTCTACTAGTTCTCTGGGTACCAATAAGGGGGGTGCAGTTTAAGAGCTGCAGATCACCTTAAACTAAAGCACTAAATAATTTCTTTGTATCAAAATATGAACCAATCTAATCAAACACGTTGCACATTTATAAACAGTCTCATAGCTTCCTATGATTTTTAGCCTCTTAGGAAACAAAGCACAAAAAGTAGTGGAACTAATGAATCTTGGGCTTCTGTGCCTTTATGTCCTGTGTTGTGTGCTCTGATGGGTGTGAACTCCGCTGGGAGATTGTCCCATAGCTGGGCATTTACTATTCTTTCCCATTTTCTTTCTGTGGTATTGTATACACAATCACTTCTATTGAAGCTTTTCCCATGCATTACTAAAATCTCTTCTCTATCTGACTACTACAATGAAACATAAAATCTTAACATAAATTTAGACCTCTGTCTTTATATATTTAGTAGCAAGCTGCCTGTCACTTTGAAATTACAAAGATGTATGTAAGTAACATATGCAAATGTAGCACAACCACATAAATCCCATTTCCTTAGGGTACCAGGTTAGCAAGAAAGAGTCATTGCAAAAAACTCTGCCAAGGATGAATTAGCATGAAAATGGGGGAGAGAGCAAAGGAAAATTTAACATATCACTGGATAACTATTTCTCCCAAATTTTCAATTCAAACCCAGTTTTTGGCAAAATTTATTTTCTGCAAAATAAATTATATAATATTAAACTTGATTTTCTATCACTAAAATTTCCATGGAAAGTTTTAGATCAGGCATGATTAGAAATTCCAAGAAAGCTTCCAAACAACAACCAAACCAGACAGGCAAATCTCTTTCAGTTTGAAAATATAAGGATCAATAGAAACATGACATGTGGGAAAATATACATGGACTGAGGTGAAAGTTCTTAGGAAGTGAGGACCATTCAGTAACTTGCTTTGGATTTGGGTGACAGTGAAAAAAAATTACTCTCAGAAGTTGCCCAAGTAACAGTGTCCTGTTTATATCTTGTGGTCTTATGAGTAACTGACTGGAAAAAAACAAGAATGAAAAGATAACAATTACAATAAAATTAAATTAAATAAGCCGGTGACTCATTACAGAGCAGTAAAAACAAAAACAAGATCATTGAGGACTCAATAACAACAGAATTAAAAGGAAACACAGAAATGGCTAGATTGTTTTCCTTATATATACAATCAACCACACTGAGATACGAAAGGAATAGAACTGATGACACAATTATTCAGTGGAAGGCAGAAAATTCAGAAAGTATGAATTATAATACTACAGTACTTTGGCATGTTAATTTTAGTGGGACAAAGCTTTTTTCTTAAGTGCATTTTTCTTAAGAGGAACATAACTTAACATACATCTTACCAAGGTATACCACTGGAGCTGTCAACAGCATTTACCTGCACACTCAGCCTTGCTCCATAAATGCATTTTATTAAGCAATATTGTGAGGCTTTAGAGAAGCGTTATCAGTGAAGACCCTCCGTGATGTCCTTCATAATTTTGATATAGACTTAGGGCTAATCCAAGAGTGAGGACAATCCAGGAAACTCGCGAAATATTTAAGCAAACTAGAGCTCAATTTCATATGACTCTACTGGGACAATCTGTGAAGTTATTGTGCTTCCAAAGCACGGTAGTGGTAGGAACTGTACATTCTGAACTCACTGCTTTTCACAGAAATCTGACATTGAGTGCTGACCCCTGCACAGCTGTAGTGCTTTGATTTAGAAAAAAAAACCCTAAAGGTTTTATTTTGAAGAAGAAAAATTATTATATAAAGGGATACCTTGACTTCTCAATGTCACTAATTGCCAATGCCAATAACAAGCTGAAAAATTCAGGATAGAATAACAAAATCCCCAAAGTTTGTGGTCATTTGTATTGACTCACCTCTGAATAAATCTCATCTTTCTGTCTCTTGTCAAGTATTTCTTGTGTTCTCATTGCCATGATTTCTAAAAGATCACTTCTTTAGTATACTAAGTTTGATGGAGAGAGGAGCACAGTGACTCTTGGACTGGTTTTGAGTTGTTTGTGATATAGTGTACAGAGCTTTAACTTTGCTGCAGTAGAGAGGTTAACCTGCTGTTCCCGAAGCATTAGGAATTCTGTAGAAATGCACCTTGTTTAGTTCTGCTTTAGCATTGCAATCCAAAGAACATAAAAGTACTTTATAAACACAAACAATGGGTTGTCATACCACTAATAAAGTAAAGTAGTATCTTGGAAAAAAACAAGACACAAAGCGGTGAAGTGATTTCCCCTTATTTGCTCTGGGAGCCACTGGGAGAGCAATAAATAGAATCTAAATCTCCTGACTGCTTGTCCTGTGCTTCAGCCACGAGACTAGGCTTCATCTGACAGACACTGATTTCTGGTGTGTGCATTGTTTTTCTGCACAGATGGTAAATCCTCCTGTAGAGTAAACAGCCTGAAAAGGGAACAGCTGCAGATGCCTTTTTGACAAGCACCTCGCCTGATGCTGGCCATGTGGAAGATTTGTACCCGTCAGATATATTATACTGTCCTCATCTTCAGTTGTGCTGTGTTGTTTACAGCCTGGTTCCCTGGAAGTCACTAGAGCTTTTCACAGCTAGTCCTTCAATTCTTGAAAAGACATGACTCAAGTATTTTTAACTGTTTCGCACCAAGGCTTCTATGACTGTACTGTTTGTTGCTGTTCTGTGCTTGAGTTGCTTCCGTACTTCGATGTGCTGTAACTGAGCAGGAATGTTCTTCTTGAGTGTTCCTGGCACTAACAGCTGCAGCCATGAGGTTAACATAGAGCTGAACAGATTTCATGCTCGCTTACATTTACTAGTCCATACATTTCGAAGCTTGTACGGCTAAACAGACACATTCCTCATGAGCAGTTCAGCTCTTTCACAATGAAAGGCTGTGCCTATCTGACAGACTCTTTTTCTATGGAAGAAGTTGTTTCTTCAGTCAAGAAAGCTAGTATGAAACACTTTCTTGCCCCTATGATCCCCAGCCCTGGGTTACCAAAAGAATGACACAGAACCCCCTCATGTTGCATATCTGTATTCATTGTACAAATGTTTACTGCTGGCATAAAATTCCAATTTGCTAAGATGCATGCTCTGGTTTTGATGAAAGTGTGCTGAATTTATACATCTGCTCTAAAACAGCAACTTACCAAGTGGGCTTAGTATTTTTAAATGTCACTGCCATTGCTGTAACAGATGCTAACAATAAGCTGAAAACCCAGATTTTCCACTGAGAACTCATTCATGGATGCTGCATTTGTAGCAGAATCCGTCGGTTCTCTAACTCATAACTCAAAGTTAACTGCCGCTTTGCTTTTCTTAAAATGCTAGAGATTGCGTCCTAAGGCATTATAAATACTTAGTTTTATTTAATCCTGGAAACATACTCAGTTTGTTACTAGACAAATATAGCGGATTCAGTCTCCTGTTGGAAAAGATTACAAAATGAAAAGTGACAATAGAGAAAAAAATTAAAAAGCTTAGAGCTATGAATAATGCAGAGGAGATTTCTGAGGCGTTATTGGAAATTCACTGGGAACCACCAAGCTATAAAGCTAGAAGCCATTGTACTGGATGAGTTCACATCATCTGCACTGATGTGTAGTCGGTTCAGCATAAACTAGGAGCCTCTTTTTCACCTCTTCCAAAAATTTAGCAAAACATCTAGAAAAATATCACACAGGGATACTGCCAGGCTGAAGTGTTAGGTAGCAAAGACGAGGTGTTCTGGCAGGAATACTCACCTCTATTTTCTATGACTCTGGCAAAACCAAGCCATACAACTTTGAGAAGTATACGCTTCCACTCTTGGACAAGAGCTGCAGGACAAAAAGTGCAGAGGTTGACTGTGTGACAGAATGGCTGAAGAAAGAGGCACAAAAAAGTGCTTCGATTTTTAGATTTAGGAAGGTAGAAGAGGACTGTAGCCTTGGTGAATTGACAGAGGATCTCTTCAGACAGATCAACTACAGGAAGAGGATAACAGTAGCAGCTTTGGTCTATAGTCATAATTAGGACTGAGCTTAAAGTCATTACAGAACATTAGTTGCCAGTGTTACATACTGTGAAGCTCAGAGATCAGCTTTTGATGGCTGCACAGCTCAGATCTGGAATAGTTGCTGAGATGTGAATTGCAAAGTTAACCCAGCTTGATGCTCAGCTTGGCCTAAGCATATCCTTAACCCTGACATGTTTTGAAACGTAAGTTACAAGGTATAATTAACAGGAACAACTTTATTTTAAGTATCATTGTAGACCAGGACTAATTTTGACAAAATGATCCAGCAGGATGTTCTAGTATCTCTGTCCCTGTAATACTAGGTCTGCTAAATGAACTGCTGAGAAAATTTTCACTATCTCCCTGAAATTCATAACAGGCTTACATGACAGAAAAACTGTTCAGGCAGTAAAATTTGTAGTCAGTTGAGATTTGCTAAGTAAATGAAGTTATACTTGAAAAGTGTTTTTATGACAGTTTATCTGTGTTTGCTAGGCCTTTAGCCAACACAGAAAAGTAATGAGAAAAATATATTTATAACTGGCATTTGTATTCCAGCAAATGTTCTAGTGTAGAGCTGATCTTAGAGAAAGTGCAAATACTGCTATAAGCTTCAGAGTGCTGGGAAGTCACAGAGATGCCCAATAAGCTGTGATTTGTTTCTCTGCAGCCCATGGGGAACTGGAGTCATTTACAACAGAACTAATTTTTGTTTTCTGCAAGGCAAACAAGCGAGGGGAAAGGGGAGGAAGCAGCAGGCATACATCAAGTGGTCTTTAAGCAGCTAGCCCCTGCCAAGGGAAGATAAGGAGAAATGAATTAGCTACTCTGGAACCAACTCCACTTCTTTTTCTCAAATAACTTCGGCTTTGTGCCTAGTTAAAGCACATCCGTGCTTTGACTGCCTTGTTTCCATTCCATGTCAATTTTATAGTGCTAAACTAATTTGCTGAGGCTTTGCTAATGTCTCTGCCAGAGGAGCTTCCATCGCTCTTATCTTTATTTACTCAGAAACATCGCGACAGTATATTTTAGTCCTCTTGTCCTTTCAAATTATTTTCAGCATCGTTCCCCATTATCCCCAAAGCTGCTTCCTGCACAGTGATACATTTTAGCAAGAGCATAGTGAAAATCCAGCAGTAGCATCCTAGACACATGTTGCTCAATGAAGATTAACAGAAGACTGACTGCCTGGTAACCCCAATTGAGTTTCTGAAGTTCTGTCAGTCAGCAGGCTGGAATGCCACCAAGGAAACAAAGCAGCACAGAAGTGTGTAGATGCCCTGCAACCTCCCATATTATGTTCACTCCAGTGAGGAACCCACTCTGCTTGAACCAGCGTGGATTGTGCATGTCAGCTCTGAGCCACAGTGATGATGGCTGCCTTTCATGAGGAGCTACACGGCTTACTGAACTTGGGAAGTCACAGTAAGGGTTGATCTGGCACTGAACTGCTCAGCATCAGTCTCTTCTTTGTTTCTTCCAAAATTCTTTTGAGGAGTCTAGGCTGGTTGTTGTTATTTTAACAAGTACGTGCAATAAGAAATAAGGAAAGGCCGTAAGTGTTGGACTAATGTCATAAGACAGGCCCATACACGGTCCGTGGTCCCTTATCTTGCAGGATCTGAACCTAGTGGCTCCATGTAGTTTATTTCAAGCTTTTAAGTCAGGGGAGTATTTAATGATTTTGTAATGAAAATATGTCCTTAGGTTTGTCCATTCTGCCTGTGTCTGCTCCTTTCTCCTTGAAGGCTGGCCCAATCTCCCCTCTGGAGGACTGGGACTGGCCACAGACAGAGCGTCTGCACTGGGCTGGAGAAGGTTACTGGAGGGCAGAAGACTGAGTCCTCCCTCTCTCTGAGGGTGAATGAGGAGCCTCCCTTGAATGACGCAGGATGATGTTGTTCCCCAGAGCTAACCCTGATGTTTCCTTGACAGGCAAAATGATTCCTTCCAGGAGCTGAGCATAGCTCCTTTCGTGGGATCGCACTGGAGATGCTCCCTCCCCACAGGCAGAATGCCTCCAGCAGGAGAAAGGCACAGGGCCCTCCTCTCTCCTGGAAGCTGAAGATATGGAGGGAACCTGCCTTGTGCCTTCAGCTATTTGCTACTTCTTACCCTCTCTTCCCCACCTGCTTACTTGTGACACTTACTGGGGCCAGATTTAGTGTTTAGAACATCATGAGGATAAAGCCTTTTTATTTTCTCTGTGGAATAAAGCTCAGGGTTAGATTGATTAAAGGCTCTTTTCAGTTTCCTCTTAAATCTTTTCTAATTATATATATATTTTTAATCACAATCTCTTGGCTGATGTTGAAAGGGAATGCAGTAGGCTTTGGCTTTGGAATCACAGCTGGTGACTTTCCAGTAGTTTCAGAACAGCAAGGTACCAGTGCCACCTTTTGTTACTAAAATCTGACAGCAACAAGCCAATGACTAATAGTCCAGGACTAGCCTGTCTCTGTTCCACTGCTGTCACAAAAAGTCATTTCCAAACTTAGCTTGTAGGGCCATTGTGGACATTGAACAGAAAATGTTTACACCTGGAGTAAGTCTGAAACATGGACAAATTTTGAATGATTGTGCAATGCTGCTTATGAAGGCACAGAGAAGCACAGGAGTGAGCTGGCTTCCCTGTGAACAGTACAAGTACAGTAGGAGTCCTGAATTGCAAGCTTTCTGCTCTGAGCACCAGTACAGAACCCAGGGATCTAATCACCTGCTCCTCTCCTGAGACTGTAAAAAAACACAAGCTCTCTTTTCTTGCTTTTTTAAATTAGCAGGGAGTGCATATACTCCAAGGAACAACAATATCAAATTTGAATTACTATTTATTTCTGCTCCAGTCATGCCCAAAATCCCAAACCAAGTCTGGGACCCTGTTGCTGTGTAGTGTTCCAAACATGTCAAGAGAAACTACAGCATGAATGAATGAAACAAAAACAGAGAGAAAAGAAACAACAGTAGAAGGAGGGGAAATAATTTGAATAGGATGACAGAGCTGGTGATAGAGCTTGGTCAGGAAAAACCAAATTCTGAACCCACATCTCCTAAGTAGTTAATCATACATTTACTTTACCACAGTGCCCACTTCCTTTTTGTATTAAGAAAGATGCATATATCCAGAAGTTATTGCAAAGTTATTACAAATTTCAGTCAATATTTTTCTTTTGTACAATGCCAGGGCTTATTCCATGAAATTACAAGATGAGCTGCTGTATGCTGCTCCATCACAGAACTCCTAAGCACCTTTCTTCTGCACTACTGGGATGAAGCAGCCTGTCCCATCTGCACTTTGGGAGACACTTAAGATACCTGCTGACACTTGCAAACACATGCTTCACTTGGGAAAATGAAGGTGTGCTTGGAGCATGTGCAAAAATGTCTGCTAGCTAAATCTAATTAGCATGAATAGTAACGGCCACAGAGATGCAGCTGAGAGGTCTTTAACATGCTAGTAACCAGATTACAAATTCAGAAAGACACTGAGTGCATACTCAGGCTGTTAAACCCACGTTGCCGCGGTTTTGCTGCTATTGTTACCAAGCTGTATTAGCCTTGCACAGGGAAATCAGCACAGGCTGCAATTACTCCTTCCCCCATTTTTGATGCATAGATGCATTCAAAGGCGCAATACTTTCAAGAAATCAGCTACTCTTGCACTTCCGTCTTTATGTGATGGTCTATTCAGACAACCTCAGCGTGCTTCTGTTTAGTACAGCAGGTGGTTACTCCATGTGATAGAACTGAAAATAATGAACTTTGATGTTATTCATTTGTTATTCAGGGCCTTGCTCCTGACCAGCCTGGTGCTTGCGTTTTAGCCTTTGCAGTGCTCATACATACCTCAAGTCCTTGAGAAGAGGCAAGTGGAGGGAGCAGAAGGGTGGGCTGGTGTTTTACCCAATAAGCCATAGATCAGTTAACATAGTATCTTATACAAAAGACACTATAGATTTCCAAACTGTCAGGCTGAGAGGGAACGAATTCTAAGAATGTGGTTTCTTGAAGGCAGTGGCAATAAAACTCCACTATTACGTCCTGTAAGGAGTATTGAGGCAGCACCCTGCCAGAGATGTCTGTGCGTGAGCACTGCCTCTAGCACAGTCACAACAGCAGCACGAGGCTTGTGCAATCCCCCCCATGGTGCAGCCGTAAGAGCAGAGAGGTTCTTCCCCAGTGCAGCTCAGTCATACTTGCTTCCTGAAGTGGCTTCTTCTACCGGGAATTTCCAGCCCTGTTAACGTTGACTCTCCCTTACCCAATGTGCTTTTCAGCTCTCTAAGTCTGGCAAGAACCTTCCTCCAAGAAACCTGGATAATATGAAGTATTTTTAGGTCCTCATTTTTTTTGTAAAATCAACTATTGACATGTTTTAATGACAACCATGGTGCTGGTGGCCTGCCCTCAATTCCCAGTGTCCACCTGACACGTGGCCACAGGTAGCCAGCTAGAGTTTCATGACTCCTTTCCCTTCTTTCCCTTTATGTGTTTCCACTGTAAGATAAGGAGTGCGGTATTTGCCCAGTGCTTAGTGCAGTGAGCCCCTTTGACAGGGGCTTCTATATGCTACCAGAAAGAGAATGGAACAGAATCCCAGTTTTAACTTGCTTTTGATCTGAATGCAGATGTTCATCCAAGCCTTTCTGCTACAAACTAGGAACAGTTCCTCTAGTTTTACAAAAGGATGTAATCCCTCTGAAATCAATACAACTAGTCCCACTTGCAGAGTTAAGCATACCCTCTCTGCTCTTTTAGATCAAAAAGATCAAAGATCTTTTTAGATCAATTTAGATCTGCTCTTTTGATCAATAGATCAATAGATCAATACATCTATTTAGATCAAATAGATCTATTTAGATCAATATTATTAATGAGTACCTTGGTTTTACTAATAATTGGCAAAGACCCAAATCCTGTAAAATTTCACCTAATTTTGACAGCAATCTCCTTGGCATAAATATACTAAAGGTTTAGCTTAAGTGTCAGTGTTGGCCAAATGAGGGCCCCACGCTGTGCATGCTTGGGAGCAAGGTCCTACCTTTATTTAGCTGTTTCATTCATAATACCAGCCGCCCAGATCCTTGACTAGGACTAGAGATGCTGCTGTAATACAAATAAGTATTAAAAAGGAAGCTGCTCTGTAGCTCAGTGAAGCATTCTTTTGCCTTTGGCCTGAAAGCCTGTGTCTCAATTCTCCTGCCAAGCCTTGGAGCTCACACCCCATGGACAGACGCACATGGGTTTTTCCCATCAGTTTCATCAGAATAAAACTGTTTTGTGGTTTCTTGTTACAAACTCTTTACAGAAGCTAATTACTGTTGGCACAGAATTAACCACCAGTTGTATAAGTGAAATTTTGCTCAGCTTTGTATCCTGTGCTGCATTCACAATATGGTAAAAAGGATGTGCTGCCCAGCTGTGTGTGCTGCTTGGCAGATGCTCTGCTAATGCAAGATCAACCCATCTGCCCATCAGGTAGAAGTTAAAAGTCCTCTTTTACTTTTTAAATAAACAGGGAGTAAATCCCAGTGTCTTTGTCAACATTTCCCCTCTAAACAAACTAGATTCTAATGTTCAAGGCTGCAAGCAAACTACAGGAGCCTGCAAATGCATTGACATGTTTACCTGAGTGTTTAATACACTTTGTTTCAGTGACACACATGTGGTATGGAAGTCTCTATGTAAGACCCACTTTCAGGCTATTTTCCCTGCTAAGTGCTGAGCAGGTGTTTTTGTACCATTTTGAATAGTTGCTTTAACTGCGAAAATGATGGGGAAAAATCTGTCCTGCGGAGACCAATAAAATCTATGAGGTTTGCATTTTATTTATGGAAAATTAATTCAGCAGGGTCAACGGGGCATCAGTTTACACGATGCCCTAGCTCCACTGATGAGTAATCTGCTAATTAATAGCTTTGGAAATGCTGCCAAGATCCTGCCAGAATGATTGCAGCACACCAATAAACCTCGCTCAACTCCTGAACAGACATTCACATAAGTAACCATAGCTGTTGGGATGAGCAAGATAACCTCTTACTATTTCTTCCAGACTGTTTTCCAGGCCAAAAAATGTTAGATCTTGAATCTGTCCTCAAGTATAGATCTTTCTTTTCATATTCTTGGCACACGTCTCAGTAGCTGAAAGTCAGACCCGACTTCTGTTTAAGCAAGATCTCAGTGTTTTCAAAGACAATAATAAAACTGCAAATAATCTTACAGCTTCCTCTTTGACCAACAGGATTTGTGCACCGTGTCTTTAAACCTAGGAAGTCTTTATACTGAGGTTGAGGTAAAAAAGCTACCTGTTTATATAAGAAAACAACGAGTTTATACATTATGGTCTCCTATTTTGCTGTTTTATTGTAAAGGCAATCCTGATTCAAACTGAATCTGTAAGTGAGAAATACATACTTGAAGGATTAGTTTTATCGGATTCCAAGTTATATTGCCAACTGCTGCCTCCCCAGAGTCTTGAATATTGGGAAAATCTGTTCTAAATCTAAAAATTAATTTAAAAACCCACAGGCCCTTGTGTAGTATCCTCATTAACAACTGATCCTGCCCCCTTGTAGACTGTAAATTTTCCATGTTGAGACCTGCGTTATTTTGTGAAGCATAGTGAAATGGAAGCACAGTTAACGGAAGCCATATCTTAGATGTGCAAGAGGCTGGTGTAAGAGGTCAGAGTCCAAATCTGTATCAGCCGCAAGAGCTCTATTGGTTTCAATGGAGAGAATCTGATTTATGTCAGCAGAGGATTTGGCCCACAATAGGCACAGTGTGTTCTGTTCTTCTGTCTGTTTGGGGTTAGGAAGATAAAGGTGTCTCATATCCAAAAAAATACATGCCAAAGAAAAATAACAAGCAGCTGCTCTGAGATGTGTCTGGCTTGTAGGGGTACTTCATATTTACTCCTGTTGGTAAGACTTATTTTATTCTACTGTGGCTTTGGCTTCTATACAATGCACTATTCCCAAGTTTGCTAATAAAAACCATTATAAGAGTCTAAATTATAAAGCTTGGGAAGATGTTCTTGATGAATAAGTGCAAGAAATCAAATGCTATGTGCTTTTAAATGCTTCCCTCTTCTGCTTAGAGCTGATGGCAACCAAGGGGCTATTCTACATAGCAAAGTTTACTACTCTTAGTCTTGAGAAGAGCCTTCAATGTTTCCTTTTCCATAGTCCTCCTGAGAGTCAAGATGTACTTTCCCCACTTCCTCAAAGCCCACTGAGGATGTTGCCTGAAGAAAGAACCCTGTTCCAGTGTTTTCTGTCACATCTGTTCAGAATTCACCCCTTTTTTTTTTTATTTTAAATGTACTGTTTTCTTGCCAGACCTAGCTGCTGCAGAAAAAAATAACTTAAAATGGAGAAGAATTCATGTAAAGGGTGCACATAAATTGGCACAGATTATCTGTTGCTGAGGGCTTTGCAGGATTGGATTAGCCATTTGGTGCTGGACCTGATGGCAGTCATTTTCCTTTGTCTGTGCATATGGAAATGTGCCATTCAATTTCTCATTTGCTGTTGCTGTCACAGAGGAGCTAACTCGTCCTTCAAACCAATACACTAGTTAGTATGGTACTTTCTTCATGTGTTTCCAGATTAAGAATTAAATTTTTGCTTGCGTTCCTAGTGGGTGTGCACCTGATGCACTTAATCTTCCTCAGTGTTCCAGTCCATTTCTGGAAAACCTTGTGAAAAACAGCTTTCTTCTAAATGTAAAGTGGAAACTCGTATTGCCAGAACAGGTTTTCCTGTATTCATAGTAAAGTCACCATGATAGAGCATGTTATGCACCTTCTCTGTGGGAATCAGATACACTAAGCAAAACATGGCATTCCTTGTGTGGTGACCGCTGAGCCATTAAAGCTGAAGAAGTGCAGTAAATAAATAGCACACAAAGCCAGAGTAGAACTGCATGGAGTGCAGCTCCTTCCGTCCCTTTCTCCAACATACTGCTCTCTAGCTCCTCCGTGCTAACTATTTCTGAGGGCTCAGTTTCTTGATATTAAAAAATCTAGTGAAGTTAAAAAAAGGGTCAGATGGTAAACAGAAAATCTAAAAAGAGCAGACAGCAGATCCCAGTTGGGATTTCAGTGATTTTCTTGTTCTTCCAAACCTGCAAAGAAAAGTGCATGTTACTGCTTTCTAGATGTTTGTCTTCACGCTTCCCCACTCTCTTGATGAAATTCATTTGACAAATTGGAAGTATGACTTTGGTGGAATTAAGATTAAGATTTGGACTATACATCCACAAATTAATGCTTCATCTGGAAAATATGCTTGGCGTTTTGAATGTCAAATAGACCAAGGGCAGCATTCACTTATGCCTTGAATGTCCTTGTCACTTAGGAAAGTCCTGAAGCTTCCTAGTCTACAACCACTGGATCAGGAAGATTTGTACCTGCACATAGCACTTTTATAGATTAATAACATACTGCAAGTCAAAGCACTTTTGGAAAGTTTTAATCTCCATTCAGGAGCACAAAGAAGAATGTCAGCCGGTCCTTAATAACATAATGCTATCATCAGTGGTAAGAAACAGGCTACCGAGCCTGTTCTCAGTGGACTTTTCAGGAGAAGTCAGAAGAAGAATCAGGAGAAAATTGTCTATCATCTCATGATGGTCTGATACTCTCCATCTTGAGCTAACTGTCCCCAAAATGGAACTGACCAAAAATGGCTAGTCACTTATGGAAAAAAATGGCATAATTTAATTGTGAAGTTTGCTTATTTGTGTCTAGTGAGCTCAGGAAGGCAGACAGATAAGAGGAGGATCAATCCTGGGAAAGGGTTGAGTCTATGCAAAACTCAAGCTAGTTCTGCTGAATCCAGCTCATGTTCACTAGAACCTACTCAACACTTCTTTCTTCTTTCATTAGTGGATGTGGGTCAAAGTCCCTGTTGATAAACTTTTTGTTTTTATCATTGAAGTGCTATCTTTTCCTTGCTTCTGTCACCTTCAGGAAAGCTGTTACCCAATTCTGGGTGCCATTTGAGGAAGCAAAGATTAAGTAATAGGCAGCAACAGGAGATGTATGACACTGCACTGAGAAACTTCATCTCTGATTAACAGCAGGTTCCGTAAATGTTACCCATAGCAGAGGGACCACTGGATGCTTCCCTGTCTGAAGTTCCTTTCTGGACACTTTCCCCACTCACTTAGTGTCTTCTGCAACGGTAAGGAAATGAAGAAGAGGAAGGAAGAGAGGCAATGAGCACACATCTAATGAGGAAGGGGGCAAATTAAGGTACTAGAGGTACTCTTAAAGCTTATGCAACTGGCCTGTGCTCAGCAATGTCCAAACAAGGCACAGCAGCAGCTTTCCTGTTAGACAAAAGCCGTGTGAAGGAAAGGAGAAGTGAAGCCCGTTGGGTTACAGGAAATCAGTATGGACCAACCAACGCCCTGTCCAGACAGCACAGGCCCTGCCCTTTCCCCTCACCTACCATATTGTGCATCTCTATCAGTCATAGGGTAGTTTTGGGTGTTGTTCAGCATCAGCTAATGACGGGTATCTTTGTCCCAAGTGAAGCAATTCAAAGACCCATTCCTTTTGTGTGACTTACCCAGAGGCCTGGGGGCAATTCCAGAGACCAGTTTTTCAGCCTATTCAGACTGTTATTTTTGCTAAATGATAGTCTAATAAGGTAGTAACTTCGCTTCAAACAAAAAGATAGAAAGGGGCAGACTCCCTTCTGCACATAGACTTTTGGCCAAGTTCAGTAAAAGAAAAAAGCACTGTTTAACCAGGGAGGCTGAGGGGTTCAGAGCAAGTCTGGTGTCCAACTGCCCACTCTCAGTGAGCCCCTTATCCCTGATGTAGAGGAATCTCTCTTATTCATGAGAAAACCCTTTGGCCAATTTCTTTGCACGTTGCATCTGGACCCTGAAGATTTTCTAGCATATTAATCACCTCTTCGTGTGGACCTCTGAGCAAGATGAAGAACCTGTCCTCTTCTAGAGGTTCAAGCTGTATATAATTGACTTGTGGCAACCGCTGCAACCATATTTTTGAATGGTTAATCAGGTGTTGCATTTTTTGCCCGAAATTACATTACTTTTATGCACTGTTGTATTTTTGCCCAAGTGTCTGAGCTTTCCAAGTGCCATGAATATCAGGGCCAAAGTAAACAATCTTTTCATGTTGTATATGTCACCACAAAGTTTAAAGTGGACCTGGGAAGACACCTGGAGAACCACTGTCAAAACAAAAGATGTCAAACCTTGTATTTTCATTGACTTCTTAGACGTTTTCTGTGTTTAATTGTGTTGAATACAGGAATTCTTTGAAATTCTTGCTGCATTTAATTGCCAGTGACAAAGCTGATGTTTTAGTTTCTGGGTCTGGAGAGCAACCTGTTTTGTAGAGAGGATGGAGTGTTATGTTTGAGCTCCCTGCTCAGTGCGAGGGAATCTGCTGAAGTTGAAAGGCTGTGGTTTGAAATGAACTCATTTGCAGCTTAAAGTTTTGAAAAAAAGATATTACTTTTGCACACTGCTAGAACACAAGCTATCTTCATTTCCCAGTAAAGCCTATAGGGCTGAGCTTCATACTGGGAGTAGTCAGCATCTTGCTAAGTTAAATTGGCATATATGATTGTATGCTGAGACTGGAGAATACCCTCCAATAGACTTAAGTGTGCATTTAAATTATATGTATGTATTATAATGGTGTTTAAGAGTCCCAGCTGTTCAACAGAACTCAGTTGTGCTGGGTGCAGTACAAACAGAGTGCGAAAGTTGGTCCCTGACCAACTGGTTCTGTAAGCGTGTGCTTTGTTTTGGCGCTAGGGAGATAGATGGGGGTTTTTGAATGTGTCAACCCCAACACTGCCATTCAACTGAGTCAAAGGTACCAGCTGAGTGGGTGGATTTTTACAGAAGGCCTGGCTAATTTTTAGACCATTAGTAACGTGTACTTGAGGAAGATAAGATAATGAACAGTGTGATCCAGTCTCATGCTGCAGAGTGCAAGGAGTTCAATTGCTAGAGTTAAGAAAGAATTATTTTCCCCGTCTATGCCATTGCACAATAGTAGAGGTGCTTGAGTGAGGGGGTGTCTGAGCTGTTGGGTGTGGGGTTACAGCAGGAGGCAGGATATCAGACATGCTGTGGTTTATTGCCCATCAGCATGAAAAATACATTTTTTCTTACATTTCAGAAGTGGAAACTGCATAACTAGTTCTGGAAAGGCAGCCTTGCCCTTCAATTCCTAAATAGCTAACAAAGAGCATTAAGAGAGGGGCTACAGTCTGGGAACTGTTACTGAGGAGCAGGAGTCTATCCCTATCTCTCTGTGCTGAGAAGGGCTAAAAATATTGTCCATGATGACTTTGCCAAGGTGGTATGAAACACCTTTAATGTTCGTGAGCACTTCAGATGAGAAGGACAAAAGATTATCAAGAAAGTGATTGTTTAATATTTGGATGCGCAAGTGTCAATTGCAGGGCTTAAAATAAGGGATTGTTTTTTCAGCGTGGTTTAGGTGGATCGCTGTCATTTCTTGAAAGAAGTGATCTTCTAATGTCAGCCTTACCAAGCACAATATCAGCAGTTACTGGGTTTTTGTATGATCATGGAGCTATTACAGACTCACAGAAAAGTCCTTTGTTTTCTGGACAAACCTCAGTAATTCTCTTCTTAATATGTGTGTGTATGATTGCAGGTAAGAATTAGAGATGTTTTCCCAGCCAAGGAAAATGGTGTCCTCTACGTCAGCTCTAATTTCACCATCCAAAAAAAAACCCCAAGATAGACATGCTGAGTGGAGCAGTGCACATAACTCTCCCTACAATAAATATTTTGTAAAAGCAGGCTCCATTTGGGTAGTAATTTATTTTAATTCTTGTATGCAATGTTATGCAGACCCTGGACTTCTGTACTTTCTCTGCACACACTGAATACATCAGATAATACTCATATTTACAAGCAGTATATATACACATGTGTTTAGACGCCTGTATATACTGTTATAGCACAATTTTTCTTGGAGTTAGATTATAGCATAGTGCAGGTAATTAAACAGCGATCTCTATACAAATTAAAAGGGTTGGTGCATACCTTTAATAGGGAAGTACAATTACAGTAATTTGATGCGCATACTGGCTGCATAAAAGCAGGCATGCAGTTCTGAGGGCTGGGGCCCGTGTTCTGTGTGTGTTAGTGCTGTTTGCACATGCAGATGTGAGGCTTATTCACATCAGAGGCCACCTTTGAAGCTCTACCGCTGCAGAATTGCTATGTAAATCCGCCCGCGCTCCAAGACTCGGGAGATTTTCAAATGGTTCGGGAAACGCTACTTGAGAATTAAGGCTCTTCTCTCCTTTTCCTGTTAAGCATTGCCAGATCTGAGCAATGCACAATACACAGCTGAATAGATGCATTTCCTTTTTCTTCTTCCCAGATTGTGTTGGGAGTTTCACTGGAATGCCACAGTGCTCCAAGCTATGGCACTTACAGACTGTCGCCAAACGAGCTACTTGTTCAATTTATTACTAACTCACTATTCATTATAACTTAAGCATTGTGCAGGCTCGGGGTGAACTGGTTGTATGAACAGTTCATTCCACACCCTTCTGAGAACATTTTGAGACTGGCGATGTGGTAGATGTAGAGCGTGCAGTATCGTAAGGTGCCTTAATCCATGTATTTTGTGTTTGAGCATATTTGGGATTTAACTGTTCCTCATCCTACTTTCCTTACGATAACGAGAATGCTCGCAAGCACACTCACAATATTATTTTTTTCATCACGATCAGGCTCCAGGCCAGAGCTGATGTCAAGGATCAGTGTAACGAGAACAGCAGGTTTCTGTAAAAGGGATTGCCTGGGTGATGGCACGCACGCCGCATCAGCAGGGACATTAGAAGTATTAAGACACTGTTTTGTTTTTGAAAGTCTGGACTCAAAATCAGCTGGGAAAGCAATGTGATTCCAAGTGACTGCTTACAATGTAGGTCAGTTGAATGCAAAAGTGAAAGCACATGTACCATCACATTCCCACGTCTGGAGGGGGAGGGCATGTCAGCCTCCCGGTGCAAAAAGCCCCAGAACTCATGTGTCAGTCGTGTTTTCCGGTGAGTAACGGACGCTGCCGTCCCGCCTGGATGGGAGGGGGCAGAACGCAAGCCCGGGGGGGGCACATAGGGGGGGTAGGCTGGCGGGAGGGCTGGTGTGCGCCCTCGCCTACCCTGGAACTCCGCACAGTCCGCCACGTTGAGATGCGGGTGCGGCACCGCCACTACAAACCTCTGCGCCCCCCGCCGGCCGCGTGTGCGGTGCCTGCTTGGGGGAGCACCGCAGCAACCGTCCCGCACCCCCACCCCCGCCCCGGGGCGGTGGGAGCCGCGCTGCCGCCACCCGCCGGTGCGCACACGCTGCGCTGCGCTCCCCTCCCGGCGGCGGGAAGCCCGAATCCCGCATCCCGCTCCGCCGGCCTCCCCCCCCGCGGAGGAGGGAGAAGGGGAGGGCGCAGGGCACGGCCGTGCGCGGGCTGCTCTTTGCGGGCGCTGAGCGCAGCCGGCCGAGCCCGTGGCGTCGCGTTGCAGGGAGTTGCTTTTCGCGCTGCTCTAATTAGGTGATGCAGTTTCAGTTACCAACAGGCTTAATTGCAGTAACAGTAAGCGGCCTCACCACTCACAGTCATGTGGTTCTGGTTACCAGAAGCCGAGCGGAGCGGGGCCGGGGGAAATCCCCTGCGCGGGCCAGGGGGGCCGCGCCGGGCGGAGCGGCGGATGGGCGGCTCGGCACCGCCGCG